>CM069133.1:59739713-60093655 GCA_035221665.1 Okamejei kenojei
GAAGAAGGGGAGTGGGGGGATTGAGGGAGGGGAGGAATGTGGAGGTGAGGAGAGTGTGGGAATAGAGAGAGAGTAGTAGGGGTGATGGGGAGTGGGGAATAAATGGACTACCCCACCCCTCCCCCTTTCCCCCTTGCTCCCCACTCTCCCCCCTCTACCCCCCTACCCCATTCACCCCCTCCCTCCCCACTCTTCCCCCTCTCTCTCCTACCCATTCTCCCCCTCCATCCACACTCTTCCCCTCCCCCACTATCTCCCTCCTCGCTCCCTCCCCCACCCCTCTCTCACCCCTCACCCCACACCAATCTCACCCGCCCCCACCCCTCTCTCCATCTCCCTCCTCACCCATCTCCCTCTCCACCCCACCCCTTCCGCCTACACCTATCTCCTTTTTCCACCCCTCCCCCTACACCTCACCCCATCCCTCAAAACCCACTCTTACACCTCTCCCCCTTTTCCCACCCCTCTTCCTCCCCCACCCCTCTCCCTTCCCCCTCCCTCCCCACTCTTACCCTCTCCTCCCTCCCCACACTTCCCCATCTCTCCCCTACCCTCCCTCCACACTCTTCCTCCTCTTTCCCCTCCCCCTTTCTCTTTCTACCTTCCCTCCTCTTCCCCCCACCCCACTCTCCCACCCCTCTCTCACCCCTCCCCCACTCCTTTCTCACCCCCTCCCACCCCTCTCTTATCCTCCCCTTACATGCTCTCTCCCCTCTCCATTTCCCGCTCCTCACCCTCTCCCTCCCCCCCCACCCCACTCAACCCTCCCCTACCCTCTCTCTCCCACTTCCACCATTTCCCCTACCCTGCTCCCTCCACCTCTCCCTTCCCCATCCCCATCCCTCCCTCTCCCCTCTCTCTTCTCCTAACCCTCTCCCCTTCCCCTCATCCCCTGACCACCCCCCTTTCCCCCCTCCCCACCCCTACCCCTCTTCCCCCTCTGCCCCCCACCTCCCACTTCTCTCTTAGCTCTCTCCCCTCCCCCTCCTCTGCCCCTCTCTCCCTTCCCCTCATCCCCTCTATCAACCACTGCCCCGCCCCTCTCACATCCTCTCCCCCTGTCCCACCCCCACACCCCTCTCCTCCCTTACCCGCTCACCTCCCTCCCCATCCCACTCTCTCTCCCCCTTACCCCCCTTCCCCCCTCTCATCTCCCTCCCCAAAGTCTCCTCTTTCCTCCTACCTCTCCCTATCCGCAATCCATCTCCCCCTCCCTCCCTCTCCCCCCCCACCTGCCCCGCCTGTGTGTTTGGGGGTTGGTTAGTTTATGTGTGACGTCACAGCCCCCCCCCCCCCCCCCCTCAACTGCGTATTGGGGAAACAGACCCAACAGGTCTGCACTTGATCTGCTATACTTTTAAAACTGTGTGTGTGTTTGTGGTTGTATGTCATTATCGCCTTTGAAACGTATCCCCTCGAAAACCAGATGCAAAAACGTGGAGATTTTTACAATTTCAGTAGGGATTTAGCTTATGATTTCATAAATGCACTCCTCTCTAAATTCGGTAAATTATTTCCCCAGATTTTGAATAATGCTGTTCACAAAACTCACTTTTTAAAATATAATCGCCACTTGTCAGCTGCTGTCTTCACAATGCCCACAAGTATCTAGGCCCACCTGCCTTCTGGTCCCGCCCCCCACAGCTGTGGATTAAAGGTGCAGAAAGATGAAAAAAGTTCTGCAGAACAAAGATTCCACAGCTCCGTATAGGATCTTTGTTCTGCCGACCGCTATAAGATCTTTGCTCTACCCTTCACTGGGGATGATTGCCCCCCCCCCACCCCCACCCCCCGTCCTGGCCCGGCTCTGTCATGCTGGCGGAAGCCACAATCGGCTGGTCCCCCTGCTTTTTTCACCGTCCTCAGATCGCTCCGTGCCTCGCTCAGGCTGCCGCCCCTCTCCTCTCTCTCTCTCTCTCTCTCCAACTCTCTCTCTCCCCTCCCTCTCTCTTCTCCCCTCTCTCTCTCTCTACCCTTCACCTCCCCAACCCCCTGCCCCTCCCTCCTCTAAACCCCTTTCCCCCTCCACCCCTCCCCTACTTCCATCCACCTCCTTCCTCCCTTCCCCACCTCTCCCCCTCCCCATCCCACCCCATTCCTTTCCCCCCTCTCTCTCCTCCCATCTATTGCTCCCCTCCTCCCCCCCTGCCCTCCTCTCTCCCCCCCCCTCACCCACCCTCTCTCTCCTCCTCCCCTCCACCCCTCTTCCTCAGTCTCAAACGCCATCTACCCCCCTTGATATTATATTAATATTATTAATTTGCTCGTTTACCCCATAACCGTCCTTTCCGCTGACGCATAGCCCCTCCCTCTCTAGACGTGCCTGCGAGTTGGTGGCTATGTGTCAGTGAATAGGGAGGTTATGGGGTAAAAGGATCAAATGAATAATATTAATATCATATCAAGAGGGGTAGTTAGCGTTAGTGCAGGGGGGGGGGGTAGTTAGTGTGTGTGACACCGCATGCCACCCTCACCCCCACAACCACACATTGGGGGAACAGACTCAACGGGTCTGCACTTGGTCTAGTGGACTGTAAAGCTAATGGTTCAATCAACCTAACATTGGGTTGGAAGGATTTCAATTCTTTATTTTTGGAGTTGAAGACAGTGGCAATGTCTCAAGAAATAGGCATATTCATCCTGTTTGTAGAAAGTCGCAATGTGTTTTTTTGGAAAGTGTTTATAATAGATTGCATGTAAATTAAAAAAAAACGGGAGGTACCCAAAGATAGATTTTTGGGGACAGTAGAGGAAATCATTTGCAAACAAGATGAAGCCACTGGAGGCGATTCCCAGCCAATAACTGAACAGAGAAGTGTAGAAACAGTCAAGTATGGTTTCATCATCTTATAGACAATAGACAATGCGTGCAGGATTAGCAAATTTGACCCTTCGAGCCAGCACCACCATTCAATGTGATCATGGCTGATCTACCCCAATGTACCCCGTTCCTGCCTTCTTCCCATGTCCCCTGACTCCGCTATCTTTAAGAGCCTTATCAAGCTCTCTCTTGAAAGTATCCAGAGAACTGGCCTCCACCACCCTCTGAGGGAGAGAATTCCACAGACTCACAACTCTCTGTGTGAAAAAGGGGGAGAGACGAGGTAAAGTGTATAGCAAGATAATTTCATTCTTTTCACCATGTCAACCGGAATAAGAGAGCTATTTATTTTCCAGTTAAAAGTATACAAGAAGTATTAGATTCAGCTCTATGTATAATTGAATCCGACTAAAATTTGACTGCATTAGAGCACAATGATTTCTGAATTAGATATTTCCTGTCTCTGCAATTATAGCTATCATCAGGCCAGAAATCTGCACTGTAAGCCTGATGTACCCTTCACAAGATGACTAATTGACTGTTCCCAAAGCATTTGTTATGCTCTCCTTTCTCTGTTTTATATCTCAAATGGTTCTGTTTGGTTGAGATGAAACTCAAGATAAAACATCTTAAAATGAAAGTGAAAGGAAGACTTATGTGGTGCCATTCTTGGTCTCTGTACTTTCCAAAGTACTATATTATCGAAGAACAGCCACTGTTGTCAAAAGTCAGAGGGATAGAGCAATAATAGAAATTACCACAGAAACAGGCCCTTTAGCCCAATTTGTTCATGCTGCCCAAGATGCCCATCTATGCTATCCCATTTGTCCATGTTAGGGTCGTTTAGC
This sequence comes from Okamejei kenojei, assembly GCA_035221665.1. Taxonomy (NCBI): domain Eukaryota; kingdom Metazoa; phylum Chordata; class Chondrichthyes; order Rajiformes; family Rajidae; genus Okamejei; species Okamejei kenojei. The sequence continues at coordinate 59,743,383 of CM069133.1, forward strand.
TCTATACCTTTCTTATCCATTACATATCCAATTGTCTTTTAAATGTTGTTATTGTACTTACCACAACTACTTCCTCTGGCAGCTCATTCCATATAAGCACCACCTTCTTTGTGAAAAGTTTCCCCTTAAGCATCTTTTAAATCTTTCAAGGTTTCATGGTTTCAAGGTCAATTTATTATCGCATGTACCAATTAAGGCACATTGAAGTTTGAATTACCATACAGCCATAATAAGTGAAAAGCAACAACACAGACAGCCACGTAAAATAAAAGTTAAATAAACATCCACCACAGCAGCTCCCCACATTCCACACTGTGATGGAAGGTAATAAAGTTCAATCTTCTCCTTTATTCTCCTCACTCATCTTAAACCTGTGCCCTCCATTTCTTGATACCTAACGCTGGGAAAAAGACTGTGCCTTCACCCTCTCTATGCCCCTCAGCATTCCTACTGTTCAGCAAATATCCTGCCTGCCCAGCCTCTCCCTATAATCCAGGCCCTCAAATCCTCGCAACATTCTTGTAAGTCTTCTTTACACTCTTTCCAGCTTAATGATGTCTTTCCCGTGGCAGAGTAATCAAAACAGTATACAATATGCTAAGTCTCGCCAACGCCTTGTACAAATGTTACAAAAATTGTACCAACTGTAATACACAATACCCTGACTGATAGAGGCCACTAATCTGTCTTTCACTTTCTTCACTAATCTGTCTACCTGTGATGTCACTATCAGGAAGCCATGTGCTTGTACTCTTATGTGTAAGAAGGAACGACACAAAAACTTCCGACTGAAGAAGGGTCTCGACCTGAAACGTCACCCATTCATTTTCTCCAAAGATGCTGCCTATCCCGCTGAGTTACACCAGCTCTTTGTGTCCATCTTTGCTTGTACTCTTAGGTCCCTCAATACTACCACACTTCCCTGGGCCCTACCATTCACTGCAAAAAGCCTACTCTGATTTGACTTCCCAAAAAGTAACATCTCACACTTATATGAACTGAATGCCATTTACCATTCTCCAGCCCACTCATCAAGCCGTACAAGATCCTGTTGGAATTATTTACAATCTTCTTCACTGTCTATAATATCTCCTATTTTACTATCATCTGCAAATGTACATAAATTCTCATCGAGTCCGCACAGACCAGCAATAACCCCACACACTAGCACGATCCTGCACATTAGGGGAAATTTACAATTAAATTAAGCCAATTAACCTACAAACCTGCACGTCTTTGGAGTGCGGGAGGAAACCGGACGCACGCCGAGAAAACTCATGTGGTTCATGGGAGAACAATCAAACTCCATACAGACAGTACCTGTAGTCAGGATTGAACCTGGGTTTCAGGCGCTGGAATGCATCAATACCTCTGAGCCACTGTGCCGTCCCTTGTTATACTTATCAAATGATTCACTGATCCAAACTGCCTAAACTAAAAGTATGCTTCCTTAATTTTTCCTGCTGAGTCTCAATATCTCTAGTGCTCCAAGGGTTCTCTTAGTTTGCCAATCGTGGCCTTTGCCCCAACAGGGACATGCTGTACCTGAATTCTTGATAGTCTTCCACTTGCCAGACATCACTTTACCTGCAGGCTTACCCAGTCATCATCTGTAATTTCCTGCCAAGTGCCTCCAAAATGATCCTTGCCCCAATATATAACCTTAACTTGTGGACCAATCCTATATTCCCAGATAATTATTTTAAACCTCATATAATTATGGGCACTGGTTCTAAATTAACCTCCCCCCCCCACCCCTCCCATGAAACTTCAGTCACTTACCCTACCCTATCCCTCAAGTCCCGTGTTGTGCCCTCTTTAGTGAGGCTCTCTACATGTTGAGTGAGGAGGCTTTCTTGTACACATTTAACAAATACCACCCCATCCAAGTTTTCTGCACTATGGCTGACCCAGTCAATATAGGGGACGTTAAAACCTCCCGCTAATACTATTCTATTATTTCATCTGTGACTTTAAAGGAAAATGGGCTTATCAATGAGTGCACCATAAATATAATTAGAAAAGGGACACCTTGAAGACTAAATTAGATCTGCATTATTATTTTAATATTAAAGTTAGTGCAAAAAGCACCAAAGATACGGACAACCATAGGTGTTCCTCGGGATTCGGGTATTATTCATGTTCTACATGATGTACTGAAAGCGGAACAGAAGCCATTGCCTATTAGCCATACAGAGGTATTTGAAAGCTATATTCTCAGTAACAGCATCCTTCCCCGTTCACTTTTGCTTTAAAAAGACACTCTAGTCTAAACTCTTCAATTTTTTCCTGTTTTGCATCTTAAAGTTTATTTGTCATAATCAGTGTTTAACAGCACAGAAATATGAGCACAGGTGGCATTCTGTCTTTCCACAGTACTATAATTCCATTTAATTGCTATCAAGTTGCCTGCCTGGAGAGTAAAATACATTCTGCATGTAAAAGACAGATGTGCCATCTGGTACACCCGCTATCATTGCGCTGTTGGGTATTGGGGGAAGGAACGTCTTCTTCTGTGTAGGCAGACTGATATAAAACATCTGCTGAATTATGATTAATGCAATGCACACAACCATGCACACACATATGCACAAGTACACATGCACGTGCACATGCACATGCACACGCGTACAAATGGATGGTCAACACCAATGTTAAAAATATAAAGGGTACACAAAAAGCTGGAGAAACTCAGCGGGTGCAGCAGCATCTAAGGAGCGAAGGAGATAGGCGACGTTTCGGGTCGAGACCCTTCTTCAGACTGGTCAGGGATCAGGGAAACGAGAGATATAGACGGTGATGTGGAGAGATAAGGAACAATGAGTGAAAGATATGCAAAAAAGTATCGGTGATAAAGGGAACAAGCCATTGTAAGCTGTTTGTGGTGTGAAAATGAGAAGCTGGTGCGACTGGGGTGGGGGAGGGAGATAGAGATAGAGGGAATGCCAGGGCCCGAGGGCTGAGGGAGAGGTGGGAAGGGGAGGAGACAGCAAGGGTTAACAGAATTGAGAAAATTCAATATTCAAGCCCAAAGGATGCAGACTCCCCAAGCGGAATATGAGGTGCTGTTCCTCCAGCTTGCGGAGTTGCTCACTCTGGCCGTGGAGGAGGCCCAGGACCGAGAGGTCGGATGTGGAATGGGAGGGGGAGTTGAAGTGCTGAGCCACCGGTAGGTCGGGTTGGTTATTGCGGACCGAGCGGAGGTGTTCGGCGAAGCGATCGCCAAGCCTCCGCTTGGTCTCACCGATATAGATCATCTGGCATCTGGAGCAGCGGATGCAGTAGGTGAGGTTGGAGGAGGTGCAGGTGAACCTCTGTCGGACCTGGAAGGACTGCTTGGGTCCCTGAAAGGAGTGGAGGGGGGAGGTGAAGGGACAAGTGTTGCATTTCTTGCGGTTGCACACCCCAGTCGCACCAGCTTCTCATTTTCACACCACAAACAGCTTACAATGGCTTGTTCCCTTTATCACCGATACTTTTTTGCATATCTTTCACTCATTGTTCCTTATCTCTCCACATCACCGTCTATATCTCTCGTTTCCCTGATCCCTGACCAGTCTGAAGAAGGGTCTCGACCCGAAACGTCGCCTATCTCCTTCGCTCCTTAGATGCTGCTGCACCCGCTGAGTTTCTCCAGCTTTTTGTGTACCCTCGATTCTCCAGCATCTGCAGTTCCTTCTTTAAAAATATAAAGCTGGAGTAACTCAGCAGGCCAGATGGCATCTCTGGAGAAAAGGAATAGGTGAAATTTTGGTTTGAGACCCTTCTTTAGACTGAGATTCAGGGAAAAGGGAAACAAAAGATATACTGTAGATGGTGATATAGAGATATGTAGAACACATGAAAAAAGCTATGCAAAAAAGTAACACTGATAAAGGAAACGATCCATTGTTAGCTGTGGGCTCAGTGAAAATGAATTATACAGACAATGGAACTCAACAGGACAACGGTGAACCTAGTACACCTTCCTACCTTCCTACATTCCTACACAATACCAATGGTAAGTTGAGTTTGAAATTGCTCCATCACATCCAGTTCCGACGTTCATCCTCCACTGAATCACAGTCCCTGAGGTGAGCTATGCCTTTTATGAAACTAGTCATCCTCTTGTACCTCTTAAGTGGATCTGACATCTGACTGTCAATTAGTGCTGAACTGTGAGGTGTTTTATGGTATACAATGAAGCTTAGGTAATATCTTTACAACTGACAGAAAATTGACATTCATCAGATTCAGAACCTCTTGGATTCAATTTCACTTGGCAGACGAAGAGGAGAAACGCAGAACTCATGGTTCAATCATTCAGCAACGGTTGATGAGAGAAGTCCTCACATGTGTTGACTGGTCTTAATTAAGAGTGACGTTTTCTAATTATAATTTTGACAAAATAATAAATCTCCAGATTAAGTCTCATCTCCACTGATGCAGTGCTATCCAGATTTTGTGGAGTGTGTTGATCCAAGTTGAAAGCATTCTCACTCCAATGTTTGGAGCAGTGAGAGTGCCAGACACAGATGTATTCTCCCTTTTTGAGGAAGAAGAAATCTTTCGCTGACCTTGTCATTTTGGAGTCCTAAGACTTAAGAAATGTGTTTTACCTGACTGTGGGACACCATGCCAACTTCCATGAGGGGTGTGAAAGGTGCTGCATAAATAGTTCACCTGCTTCTCTCATTGTCTTTCAAAATGAAGGTGCTCAGCAGGAAGTATTTCGAGCTATCCTGTTCCAATTAAGGGGCTTGATTTTCTGAGGCTTATTTCAAATCCATGACTTTTTTTCCTCCTGATATGATTTATAGCCATGGAGTCATAAATCTAGGCACAGGTTTAGGCTCCTCATCCCCTTGAGTCCACACTATCAAGCACACATTTATACAGTTCCTAACCAAATAAGTTCATAAGTTATCAGAGTAAAATGAGGCCATTTGGCTCAATGAGTCTGTGCCGCCATTCAATCATGGCTGATCTCTGCCTCCTAATCCCATTTTCCAGCCTTCTCCCCATGAAGAGAGAATGGAGCGACTGGGCTTGTATTCACTGAAATTTAAAAGGATGAGAGGATATCATATAGAATTATTAAGGGATTAGACACGCTAGATGCAGGAAACATGTTCCCGATATTGGGGCAGTCCAGAACCAGGGGCTACAGTTTAAGAATAAGGGTAGGCCATTTAGAACTGAGATGAGGAAAAATGTTTTCACCCAGAACGTTGTGAATTTGCGGAATTCTCTGCCTCAGATGGAAGTGGAAGCCGATTCACTGGATGCATTGAAAAGAGGGTTAGATAGTGCTCTTAGGGTTATTGGAATTAAGGGACATGGGGAGAAGGCAGGAACAGGGTACTGATTGTGGATGATCAGCCATGATCATATTGAATGGCGGTGCTGGCTCGAAGGGCCGAATGGCCTATCCCTGCACCTATTGTGTATGTATCTATGTAACCTCATAAAATCATATTTTTTCCCCCCACATTTAAATCATCCCAGACTCTACCACTCATCTATAAAGTCCACAATCTACTGTGGGAAATCTACAATGGTGCAATCTATAACAGCCAATTCATTAGTTAATCCACATGCTTTTGGGATGTGGAAGGAAAGCAGAGCATGCAAAGGGAACCAAGGCAGTCACAGGAATACAGCACAGGAGGTCAGGACAAGCCATGAGACACAAGCTCGACCAACTGTGCCACTCTCCTGCCTTAACGTTTTCAACATTCTTTAAATGTTTAGGTGGGCACAGTTGCGTAGCGGTAGAGTTGCTGCCTTTCAGTACTCATAGCACCGGAGACCTGGGTTCGATCCCGGTTACGGGTGTACGGAGTTTGTACGTTCTCCCCATGACCTGCATGGGTTTTCTCCGAGATCTTTGGTTCCTCCCACACTCCAAAGACGTACAGGTATGTCGGTAAATTGGTTTGGTAAATGTAAAAATTGCCCCTAGTGGTGTAGGATAGTGTTAATATGCGGGGATCACTGGTCGGCGTGGACCCGGTGGGCCGAAGGGCCTGTTTCTGTGCTGTATCTCTACACTAAACTAAACTAAACTAAATGTTTGATTTCTTCCAAAATTTTGATAATGACAGTCCATTCAAGCATAAATATTTGCTTTGTGCAAACATGACAAGATATCCATACTTTAGTATTCAAGTCCACTTCTTTGAATTAAATGGTAGAAGATAAACTCTGCTGAGTGCAGTTGAGCTTGACCATATTTGCTACAAACATTATATACAGTTATGGATGGATCCATTAACATGACTGATCTCACATATCTGTGAACATTTTACTGTAACGCAGGGTTGACACATAGACCACACATTCCCCACAGGTGGTGGGATGATATGCTGAAGAAACAAGCCCTTTGCTCTCCTTTCTTTTCCTTTGGTAACTCACATTAGGTCATTCCATTGCCCTGCAATCCTGCCCTTTGCGAAAACAACAATGGAGGAATTCAATGGATTGGGCAGCGTATGTGGGGGGAAGGGAATGGCTGACAATTTGGGTTGAAACCCTGCATCAGGACTGGTGCATTATCTGCCCTGTGTGATGTTCCACTGATCATAGTTTCAAACTCATCATGTCAGTTCTGAGCATATTCTAAATTCTTTCTTGGAGCTACCTTGGTGCACAGCAGTTGACCAGAGAGTTGAATCTATGAAGAGCATAACGTTCAGCATAGCCTACAGAGGGTTGAGTTAAAGCTCATTTTGATACCTGTAATATTTACCACTCCAAAGGTGTACAGATTACATGTCTTGCCCTGCCTTAGTGAATGTGTTATTGCCCCAAAACAGCGGAGATGAATAATACCAAGATGAGAAACATGGTGGCCGCACAACCAAATGCAGGATAGTTGTGATTACAGCCTCACAGACATTTGCTTTGGTCTTCAGTGAACGCAGAAGCATTTGATCAAATGGTGAAAAATTACGCTGATTTCAGAAGGTGACTGCATTTCAGTTTCTGAAATTCAAGTCAATGGAACCAGATTCCAGAAGTGGATTACCATGTGTATTTTATTCCTGCGTGTTCTTATTGGGTAGTCACCTGCTCAATTCACACATGTACCAAACTGTTTGCTGGACATTGCCAGGCAGGGTTAGAGTCAGGCTCTGCAAAACTGCAAGGTGCCATGCAAAAGCCTTTGGCTTGTCAGATTGGACTTTGTTCATGTGTGCATGTTACAAACACTCCAGGAGCACTCCTATACCATGGCTATCTGCAAGGTTAACAAACAGTCATCTCTGTTCATTCACTGCTTGGCAGAAAATCCTGGCTGATAACATCGCAGTCATTGGTTTGAACAGCCCATGAAAACTCAGCATTCTGAGACTGCTTTATTGTGTGACTAGCTGGCAAAACAGAAGAGCAATTATTGTATGGACCCAATGGCAAACCATCAATTTCACTGTCTGAGCCTGAATGAATCCCTGCCTGTTCCAACTTTATTCAGAGTATTTGCCAGCTCGCACTTTAACAGGCATTTTTTATTAACTCAAGCTCGATTAAGACTATACTGAAGGAGGTTAGCATGATGCTCTCTATAGTAGGTAGCTCTCAAATAAATTCCATCCACTTTTTGCTTGAATACGTTTTTTTTATATTAAAATAATTCATGTTTTATGATTGAACATTTTGTAAATTAATGAATGCCAACTACGAAGGAGATTTCTATCATATTGCTACTTTTTTAGGACAGCACCTAAATCTATTTCAGTTCAGCAATTAAATCCTTTAATTATATAACATCAGGCAATGTGCTCCCATTTTTATGACACTGTTTGCAACTGATGCATTGCTCAGTGCCAGCTCCTGTGCATTTAAATTAAGTGCTGGAAAAGACATATTCCACTCTCATTTCAGAGGTGTCAGCATTTCCGACCAGGTCAATTAATGTCAACCTTATGTCTTTACTCTGCGCCTCATTCTTGTGTGAAGTGAGGTTCAAATTCACCGCAGAGTAATACAGCTGGAAATTAATCTGTCAGACACAGCCATTAAGGATCAGAAGTGAAATGATTTCTGCATCTTCAAGCTGGTTTTGTCCCCCAGTTTGCATGGTACACTCCGTACGGCAGTGCCCTTATTCTGACAGTCTCTGCTCTAAGAATAGAAATGATTTTTCTGGAGCACTGGGTGAGAAGTTGCATTGAATAACAGCGGCAGAAGCTGGCATTCATCATGCTCAATTTCTTGGAGGAATGCTGTCACACGATTATTTAATAGACACACGAGTGATGATATATAGAGATCTATAAAATTATGAGAAAGGTTGATAAGATCTAGCAGAGAAAATGGTGCAGAAATTTGTACTCCGATTTGGTGGAAGCCTTGTGCTGTATCTATTCTTCCTCTCTCTCTCTTTTATCCATCCATTCCTCATTCTATATATCTTCATCCACTCCTTTCCTCACTCTCATTCTGCACTCGCACTCTCTCTCTCACTCTAACCTGGAATTTCTGAAAGAAGCAGATTATTTTTTTGTTTGTGGGAGTTTAATATAAACAAATGGCGTTTTTTTTTCCAATGTAACCGTGTCTACAAAATAGCTTCAAATGGTTTCAAATTGTTTGAATGGTTTCTAGGATTAGGGGCTTTGGTACGTGGATAAATTGGATCAGCTGGAATTGTTCTTGGAAGCGAGGACAGTTGTGAGGGGATCTGAATGAGGAATGTTACATCATGGGCTGCCAGAGGAGGTAGTTGAGGCATGGACTATCAGAACATTTAAGATACATTTAGACAGGTGCATGGATAGGACAGGTGTAGAGGCAAATGCAGGTAGGTGGGACTAGTGTAGCGTGGACATGGTGGCCAGTGTGGGCAAATTGGGCCGAATAACCTGTTTCCATGCTGTAAAAATCTATGACCTCCAAAACTTAGAAAAAGCAAAACCTTTCTGATAAGGGAACGGCTACAAAAGAAGGGATGTAAAGAGACAAAGAGCCACAAGTGAGGAGAAAGGTATCTATGTGCTGAGGATTGGAGACGAGGTACACGGTGGAGCACAGTGGGAGTACTTGAGGCAAATTTAGTTGTAATTTTCAAAAGTAACATCAGTTGAAAAAAAAACAACCCAATTACAATGCCAGAGGGGGAGGCAGTGAGTGTGGCTGGCTGGATTGCGTTTGTATAGAGTCAGCAAAGGCTCGATGGGCTGAATGATCTCCTCTTATACCTGAAGCCTTATCCACTGTCCTGCAGGGTTGAAGTGACAACATTGACAGCAATTTGATTTAAACTATTAAGATATATCCAGGCACTTCACATTAGTGATCTCAAAGAAAAGTTGATACCAACCACTTAAGGATATTTTTGAATTAAAAGCAGAAAATCGGCACGTCCATTGCCCTGGCCGCTGAAGTTGATGCCGCCCTGGTGGAATGAGATTTAAATTTATTAGTATCAATCCCAGCGCTCACCAGAACCCGCATTAGCCATCTTGAAGCTGCATTAGCCATCTGCATTGTTTGCACCGACACCTTACTGTACATTTTTTTGTGGCTAATAAACAATGCTGACTCTGTTCCTCTTAGGGTAGCCTCAATCTAATGGGACAAATATGACACTACACATAGGCGAGAATCCTTGGGGTATGCCGAAAAGACAATCTTACACCCTGTCACCCCTATTCTACTCTGCTTGAGCTAATCATAAACATAAAAAGTGATGGCATCTGCCGATACCTCCATCCTGTCTAGCCGCAGCTTCTGTAATGTCTGCACACGTTGGGCTGATACCAATGCCACAAACATGACCACCTTCATGGTTAGTTTGGCTAGGGATAGGACTGTGACAGGAGTCCACTGGCGAAGGAGCATAAGAACTTTGCTTACATTCCAGATAACCAAATACCTGGGCCTAGGAGGATTAGAATTAAAAATTCCCTTCATAAATCTAGAGATTAACGGATGTGTCCCTACTGAATGTAATTCTGACACCATGGGTAAATAAGAAGACAGAGCACTTCTGGCTGCATTGATCGAACTATAGTTTAGAGTGGACAAGAACTCCAGCACGTCTGGGATGCCTGCAGTTTGATATGAGATATTCTGCCGTAAGCAGAACACCTCCCACTTTCTTATCGAGGAGATGTACTGCTTCTGGGTACTATCCCTCCAGGCCGACGTGAGAACATCCGCGGTGCGATCAGAAAGTCGTCTCCCCAGGTATGGCCTTCTTAGAATCTGCAAATTAACAGATCAATACGATCATGTAAGGATGTTGATCGCCAGTTACTGGGTTCACCAGTAGGTTTTTATGTTTGTGAACAATCATATGAGGCAGAATAGCCATCTGCAACATGAGAGGGAACCATGGCTGAGTAGGCCAGTCTGGAACTACCAATACTCCTGAAAACCTCAGAGTCCTGCTTGATTTTTTGCAGGTATCGACTGATGAGACAGAATGGAGGAAATGCATATAAAAACATTCCACCCCAATGCAGCAAAAATGCATTGACCGCTGCTGCGCCAGGATCTGGTTCCCATGAAACGTATTTGGGCAACTGATGGTTTACTCTAGATGCAAACAAATCAATATCTGGCATTCCATATCAAGCAACCACATCATTAAATATGTTCTGATTCAACATCCATTCTATCTTATCATTGAATTGGTGTGACCTTGTGTCTGCCACTATGTTGAATCTACCTGGTAAGTAGATTGCTGAAAGCCAAATGTTTTTGTCAATGCACCAGCTCCCAGATACGATTAGCCAATCTGTCACAAGATTCTGACTTGACCCCACCCATGTGATTAACATATGCCACTGTTGTAGTGTTGTCCATTTGAACATGCATATGCAAGTGACTCTTGGCAGAGCAATAGGTTTTAAGCCCATAAAGGATTCCCAAAAGCTCTAAATAATTGATCCCTCGCAATTGCAGAAGGGATGTCTCATCACTATTCCACCTGCCTCCACAACTGGAAGACATATCTGTAGCACCCCAACCTAGAGAACTAACATCAGTCTGTAAGACTATGGAAGGTGGTTCAACCAAAACTTCCCTAGAACCACTTGAGACATTTGTGATCCACCATTGTATTTCTGAAAAGGCTTCAGCTGACAATCCCATGAGCCTGTCAAAATGACCTACATGTGTCCTCAGTACCTGTTCTTTTGCTCATTGTAGGTGTTGATAATGCAGAGGTCCAAACCACCCAGCTGAAAAAGCAGCCACCAATTTACCAATTAAACTGGCCACCTTGTCTAATTGATGGTCGTTGTTCACCAAGGAGGTTGATACAACCTTCAATTAACTGTTGCCTTTTGTCACTGGGCAGAGTCACTAACATGTGATCTGAATTAATGGTAAAGTCCGAAGTAATCAATAATTTTAACTGGTGTCAATTTGGATTTATCTGGATAAATGATGAACCGCAATTGCTCAAAAGTGAGTTTAACAACTGAAACGGATGATTCAGCTGTTTTCCGAGTCTTTCTGACAATTAAGATATCATCTAAATAGGCCATTATTACATGACCATGAGCTCGGAGTAGCCCTAGAACAGGTTTTAACAATTTGGTAAACAATCTAGGAGCTGAGGCTACCATTAGGCAGTGCTTTGAATTGCCAAAACTGACTCATCCAGCTAAACTTCAAATACCTCCTATTATCACAATGAACAGACACTGAGTAATATGCATCTTTAAGACCTATGCTTGCCATATAACACCCTTTGGAAACCAGCTGTTTAGCAGTAGAAAAAGCTTCAATTTTGAAATATCTATACTGCACAAAAGGGTTCAGGCTTGGCAAATCCGAAATTATTCTACATCCCCCAGACTTTTTAGACCCAGGAAAAATATTGGACACAAACTGATGGGATTGGCGAACCGATGTCTCAACAACCCCTTTTTTGCATAATATCTCAAGTTCTTCCTGTATCTGCATATTCTCTTCTTGTGAAAACACGAGTGTTCAACATGGGACATGCTGAGTGGGTGTACACACAGTAGGGTAGGATTCAATTTTAACCCCTCTATACAGCCCAGTACAAACAAATCTGATGTTATCTCCTGCCATTGTTTGAGGAAAAAATGTAATCTGCCTCCAACTTGAACATCTTTCCCACTTAATTTGTTTTCCTCAGGAGCATAATCTCTCACCTGCACATTTCCTGACAGCGCTTGTTGCCCCCAGGCTCCTCGTAGGGAAATTCATCCTTCCCCGTGTGCCTGTGGCAGGCTGCCAGCTGCGTGTGTTCGGGAATGTACGGCTTGTCTCTTCACCAGCCCCTGTCATAGCACCCCGTCGAAAGGGAAAAACCCTCCTGCCTATTTTGCCGCTTGTTTTAAAGAAACCACAGTTTTTGTCTCCTCGTCAAGTTCTTTGACTCGCTTTGCGAGGTCCTTCCCAAACAACAGATTAGGCAGTTGTACATTGGTCGGTTTGCAGAGTGCTGCAAATTGTGGGTGAATGGCTGGGCGTATAGCATTCATTCTTATACAGTTCATTTCAAAATGTACACTGCACAGGAACCCCATCGCATCCTGATGAACTTCTGTCATGTGCCCATCGTCCACCATTCTGGTGAACGCAGTGATTCCTGTGGCCAGCAACTTGAGCAACCTCTGGAGTTTTATTTCTTGTGCCCGCACTGCAACCCCCATTTGGCCCCATATGACATGGTTGACCAGTGGAACCCTCAAGAACTCACAGTTAGCTGGGGTTTCATATCTCTTAGCAGGGTCATCCATTGCCAGCTCTTGGAGCTGATGGATGAGCATATACTGGATGGAAGTTACCAACTCACCCCCAAATGGCTTCTCTGGGGATCGCAAATTTTGCAGCTACGTTATGTATTATACCATGTTGCCCTTCACCCTTCAGGCTCTGTTCAGCCACTGACTCGGCATCAGTATACCCCTGAGCCAGCAAACCCTCCTCCTCCATGAGTGGGTAATCATGCAGCCCTATTCCAAGTGCTGCTGGCACCGGCTGTCCAACAGCCTGGCATGGCCTTCACCTTCCCTGCTTTCGCATTTTGAAAAGTTGTGGCAACATAAATGCTAAAGCGCTCACAGAGTTTTCACTTACCAAACCGCTAGCTCTCTGCTTCTGCACCTATGCTTCTGACGTAATGATGCACGTGCGGCTGGACGGGGTTCTTCTTCACTCACGTGACTCCGAAGTAAAATGTATATGCCAGGATCTGTATGTTAGCACATTGCCTCATGCAAATGATGCACTTCACATGTACATCATTATATATTCAATGTCAAAGTATTTTGATCTTCAGAGAGATCTAAGTTAAAGGATTGTAATTGTTGATGCTGGAATTCTCCAATTTGAAGCAATCCCCTTTCACTCACCCACCCCGATGCATACCTATTTCTCCCACCATTCATCCTCTCCATCCCCAGTTACACTACTTCTGTCCCTCCCCTTCCCCTCCTTCTAACATCCGTCTTCCATCCCCAAAACCTCATCTCCCTCTCCCCCCCCTTCCCCAGACCTCTCCCATTGTTGAGTTCCTCCAGCATTCTGAGATTTACATGTTTATAATGTTCACATTTCTAAAACTCACATTTCTAAATAACTTCTTAAGTTTCACATTCAAAAACGTGGAATGCCCTTAGTTAGATAAATTTCACCATTGCCATATGAAGCCACAAAATAGCTCTTAATCTCATATCATAGCAATCTTGAATATTTCCCTTACCCTCCGACATTTTAAATGTGATTCTTTGGCGGATGTAAGAACGGCAACCAAGTTTTTGTGAACTTATTTATTTCAGAAATAAATCTTTGGTTCATAGGTCCTCACAAACACGACTGACCACAGTGGTGGTCAGCTATACATCTGTGGCGTGAAAGCAAAACCGTGCGAAACAGCAGCCTCTCCCGAGTCACATGACCGTGGCTTCTGAACGCCAGGTTTGTTACCTGCGAGCGTCAGCAAGCGCCGCTATATGGCCTCCCCCAGAATCCGCGGTACGTAAACGCACGGGTAATGGGACGGTTCGACTGGAACGCGTAGTCCGAGGTCGCGGGTCGAGCGTAACAATAGGGGCCGGCAAAACAGAACCGGAGGGATGCGACAAACGCGAACGAAGGACGGGCGAAACAGAGGGGACCGGTGAAACATAACCGGGGGAAACAGGTACAGAAGGCAGCAAAACAGCTGGTGGACGCCTTCTACACAGCGGAGTATCCTCAACGACGTGGGCAGGCTTAAGGCGGCTCACAGAGACGAACTCCTCCCAGCCACCCATGTCCAACGTGAACGTCAAGGTACCAGTTCTCAGTACCCTGTACAGACCTTTGTACACCCACTGTAATGGCGAGCGGTGAGCATCCCTTCGAAGAAAAACATAAGCACAATCCCGTAACATATTAGGCACATGCACCGCAGACGACCGGTGTCAGGATTTTGGAACCAGGACCAACGCGCGCGCTCACTCGCGAAGGTCGGCTAGCACCGCCGAAGCCAGGACCTCCTGATCACGGGTGGCGGGTAGGAAATCCCCAGGTACCCGCGTAAACCAGCTCAGCCGAGGAGGTGTCGAGATCCTCCTTAGGCATAGTTCTGATGCCTCGGAGAACCCAAGGCAACTGGTCGACCCAATCGGGGCCGGTGAACCGAGCCTTCAATGCCGACTTAAGGTGTCTGTGGAACTGCTCGACTAAACCGCTCGACTCCTGGGTGATACGCAGTAGTCCTGGTGCGGCTTCGCGCCATACCACACCACAGGGAGGACGTGAACTGAGCCCCACGATTGGTAGTAATATCTGAAGGGACCCAGAAAAGAGAGATCCAATTGGAGACAATAGCACATGCACAAGCATCAGCCGAGGTATCAGTCAACGGTATTGCCTCCGCCCACCTATCGACGATGGTTAGCAAGTGAGTAGCCCCACGCGAAAATGGCAAGGGCACACCAGGTCGACATGGAAGTGCAGGAACCTGCTGTCTGGAACTGCGAAATCCTGTACGGGCGTGCGCACATGCCTCTGCACTTTGGAAGTCTGACAGGGTATACAAGCACGGGCCCATGCTGCGACCTGCTTTCGTAACCCGTGACACACGAACTTGGCCTCGACCAGGGCAGAGGTGGCGCGAATGGACGGGTGAGCTAGGCAGTGGATGGTGTCGAAAATCTGACACCTCCAGGCAATTGGCGACAATCGGGCGGGCTTTGCCCGTCGAGACATCACAAAGGACCCACAGGATGGCGGTGCCGCAAGGCTCCTCAGCCAACTTAAGGCCCGATTCAGCTTTGTGGTAATCCTCCATGCTGGCATCCGCACCTAGGCTGAAAGCGGAAACCTCAGGGGCTGCCAGACAGGACAGCGCATCAGCCACAATGTTCAGCTTCCCCGCCACATGCCGAATGTCAGAAGTGAACTCGGATATGTAGGCGAGGTGCCGCTGTTGCCTGGAGGACCAAGGGTCGGACACCTTATTCAAAGCAAACGCGAGTGGCTTATGGTCCGTGAATGAGGTAAACACACGTCCCTCAAGGAAATAACGTAAATGGCAGATCGCTTGTTAAAGTGTGAGGAGCTCCCAATTGAAAGCGCTGTACTTAATCTCCGGGGCCTGCAGCTGCCTGCTGAAAAACGGCAGCGGCAGCCAGCGGCTCCCTACCCGCTGCTCGAGGACAGCACCCACCGCGATGTCAGATGCTTCCACGGTGAGGGCCGTTAGGGCCAATGCCCTGGAGTGTACCAGCATGGTGGCATTGGCTAACGCTGTCTTAGCCCCCTCGAAAGCTATCTCAGCCTACTTGGACCAGACCAGGTCCTTAGGCTTGCCTGCTAGACACTGAAACAAAGGCCGCATAATGGCGGTTGCTGACGGGATGAATTGGTGGTAGAAATTGACCATTCTGAATAATTCTTGCAGGTCCTTGATGGATAGTGGCCTCGGGAAGCGATGGATTGCATCAACCTTCTCGGGCAGCAGCTGTGCGCCGTGGCAGGTAATGCTGTGACCCAAAAAGGAGATGAAGTGCAATCCGAATCCACAACCATCACCCATGCTTGCATAGTCGTTCGAAAAGCAGGTGGAGGTGCTTAATGTGTTCTGCCTGCGAGCTGCTGGCCACCAGAAAATCTGCAAGATAGATGAATATGAATGGCAAAACCCCGTCTTAGGGACGTCATCAGAATGGACCGGAATCTGATTATGCATGCGGGTCAGGTCAATCTTCGCGAAGAAGGTGGCGCCCTACAAATGAACTGAGAAATCTTGGATGTTCGGGACTGGGTACCAATCTGCCCTGGTTGCGGCATTGAGATGCCTGTAATCACCGCAAGATCTCCAACCCCCGGACGCTTTGGGCACCATAAACAGCGGGGAAACCCAAGGGCTATCCGACCGCCGGACAATCCCCATGTCCCCCATAAGCTGGAACTCGTCTTGTGTGATGCGCAGCTTATCGGGCGGGAGGCGGCTCGTGCGGGCGTGAACCGGTGGGCCCCGGTGGGAATGTGATGGACCACGCCATGACAGGGTGCGGCTCCATCGAACCGGGGTATGAGCAACCCTGGGAATTCAGTGAGAAGGGCTGCGAAAGGTTGCTGGATCTCTGCTACCTCGTCGAGTTGCTGTTGCGGCGTGAATGGGTTGTGCGGCTTGGCAGGGCACAGGTCCGACACTGGAACCATTCATCCACCTCGCACATTGATTAACAGGGAGAACACGTGCAATAAATCGGCCTCCAATATCGGCTGGGCGATGTCAGCAATGGTGAACTTCCACCAATACGGGTGGGAGTCAAAATTTAAGTCCAGAGTCGGCATACCGCAAGTGCGAATGTCACTCCCATTGACGGCCGAGAGGATGGGTCCTATCTTACCGACACGGGTATCTCGGGCGATCGACGGCAGGATTCTGGCTATGGCACCGGAGTTAACCAGGAAACGGTGGCCGGAGTGGCTATCACGGACGTAGAGCCATTCGTTTGGGCCAATCACGTTCGCCTCTATGGGTGATCGGCCGAGGCATTTTCCTGAAATGAACAGGGGCTTCGGCATCTTTGGGCTTCGGCACCATAGCGGTGATGGTAGTAGCACCGACGTCGTCGGCTGCACACCTCCGGCAGCAGCGATGCTTCTTCAGCGCTGGGCTGGACTTGCTCTTCCTCCGATGTCATCTCTGTTGCACCCACGCCATGACGGGGGAGTGGGTGAAAGCACAAACATCCCGTCTTCTGTGGGCCCACAACTCATCGGCTCTCTCCGCGAGGTGTTGGGATCGCTGAAATCAGCCCCGACAAGCATCAGACGAACTTCATCTGGCATCTGCTCTAAGAACGGCTGTTCGAAGAGCAGACATGGGCTGTGCCCGTCCATCAGGGCTAGCATCTTTGCTATGATGGTGGATGGCCGCCGGTCGCCGACACTGTCCATGTGCAGGATCTTCGCCGCCCTGTCTCTATGGCTGAGACCGAAGGTGTGGAGCAGCAGGGCCTTCAAACCTTCATATTTTGCAATCATCACCAGGTCTCTGATGTAAGGCAACAGCCTCGAGGCACAGTCCTGTGGCAGAGCTCGTACCACATGAACGTACATCGTGTCTCCTGCAATAATGCGATGCCGATGGAACTGTGCCTCAACGTGGGCAAACCACATCTGAGGTTGGTCTGGCCAAAACGAAGGTAATTTGAAGCCCAGTGAGACATGCCTCGTGCCGGCCGATTCTGCAGGAACATAGTCCTCCTGCATGCTCTTCTTTGTCTAACAATGGCTAGACAGGTCGGGGTCACCAATTTGGCGGATGTAAGAACGGTAACCAAGTTTTTGTGAACTTATTTATTTCAGAAAAAAATCTTTGGTTTACAGATCCTCACAAACACGTTCGACCACAACGGTGGTCAGCCACACAACTGTGGCGCAAAAGCAAAACCGCGAGAAAACAGCAGTCCCTCCCGAGTCACGTGACCGCGGCTTCAGAACGCCGGATACGATACCTGTGTGCACCAGCAGGCGCCGCTACAATTCACATGTATTTTTTTTACCTTGAACACATTTAATCAGATCTATCATCTTTATTTAATTCAGTTCAATGAGCTTTTCAAGGCCATTCTGTGAAAGATTGTCCTGTGAACAGGAATATAATGATCTCAGACATTGCATTGGATTGGATTAGATAGCTTTGCAGAAGTGAAAGTAACTTACACACCCTAGTTTACAGTGTTAAACACCAAGGAAACTGGATAAAGGGGTACTGATTTTGGATGATCAGCCATGATCACATTGAATGACGGTGCTGACTTGAAGGGTCTAATGGCCTACTCTTGCACCTATTTTTCTATGTTTCTATTAAATCCTTCATCTGCACACAACCTGGGAATAAAGTTAGGTTATATTTTAATATTCCGAACGTTAATGGCACATGTAAGGTCATAAGTTTACTCAATTGCAATTGTGTGGATTGAAATTATTATGCTGAACAAGTTTATTAGAACAGACCCGCTGCACCACTTCTTCTCCTGTTAATAATGCTTTTAATGATCTGGAATCTATGACACTTGGAAATGTTGCGCACAGTCTGCGATGTAAAGTATCCTGATTGACTTTGCAGCTAACTGCGGGTTATGGCAGAGAAATTAACAACATTACAGTTGCAGAATAGTTTCTGTTTAAGTGTTGGAGGATCCTGGTCTGTTTAAAAAAACATTAACCAATCTAAGTTTTTGCAGATCCCAGCAGTACCTCTAAAGATTAATGATATGTCTGCAGTCAAAATAGAAAAAGTAATTATTCTTCCCTCAGTGTTTAGCCAACTTGCCCTTGCTTTCTGACACAGGCCTGCAGTTGGCACAGACAACAGTCAGGGCTTGTTTAAGCAAGAGATCTTGATTATTGTTGCTGTTGTACTGACTTTAAATGCAGGACAGTATGGTCTCAAAGTTGGTTCCTTAACCCTGATTCCATGATTCAAATGTAGGCACAATGTATGAGAATTTCAAGGCCAATTTTGAAATCAGAAATTAATGCATCATAATTTTGAAAACTTATCTCTTTCCAAGCCCAATTCTTAGAAACATTTTAAATTTGAAAAGAGCCACTTTGATGCTGCAAACTACCCAAGCGAAATATGAGGTGTTTACTCCAATTTGCGGTGGGACTCACTCTGCACATGCAGGAGGCCCAGGACAGATAGGTTGAATTCAGAATGGGAGGGGGAGTTGAAGCGATCGCCAAGCCTGCGCTTGGTCTCACTGATGTAGACCTTTTTTACACTGATATTGCCGCCATTCAATTTTTATTTCTTGACTTTGTCCCTTTATGGGAACAAAAGGAGAAAGCTCTCTTTATTCATTCACAAGGCGTAGGAGTCACCGACAAGCATTTGTTCTTTATTTCTACTACTCCTCGAGAAGGTGATAGTGAGACACTATCTAGATGAACCGTTCCTTAGATTACCCCCTCTGTGGATCTAGAATAACATGGGGACACAATAGTTGGGGACAGCAGATTCCCTTCCCTTAAATACATGAGTCTATCAAATTAGTTTTATTTAATTATAAATTCTCCATCAGGTGTGATGGGATTTGAACACATCACTCTGGATCATTAGATCTGGAATCTGTTCAGTGAGTTAAGCCCGCATCACCACTCAGCCCTTCAAGCCTGTACAGCCATTAAATTAAATCACAAGGGAGCTATCTCCCAGACTCACTAAACCATCTTTGCATGACTCTCCCTGAGCTTGGGCTGACTAAGATCAGGTCTGAATGTTTTAATGGAGTTTAGGAAGCAGTCTTTTGGAAAAGATAGGTCCTGATTTATGTAATTGCTTGTGTGTGAAAGTACTGCTCTTCCTGATTTCATTCCCAAATTACATAGATCTAATTTTAAGATTGTGTTCAATTTCCTTGCAGCTCTAGTCAGAGAATGTAGATCTGCTTTATCCAACCTAGTGAATCTGTTTATCATTTTCAACATCTCCATTGCATAACCCTTTGCATAATCATTGCATAATCCTGTGTTCTGAGGGGAAACTATGCTCAGGAGTTAATTGCTACAGTCTGCACTGTAACAGCGGCCCTCCTATCTTTATCTCCTCTTTGGGGAGTCCCTCGGGTTTGAGAGTGACTTACTTCCATCCTTGGCTTTTCAGAGGTGTTCAGTGAGGCAATTGGGACTCTTTCACAGGTGAGGCAGGAGCTGCCTGAGCTGGTGGAAAGTCCATATTGTAGAGTGGGATTAGGCTCGACCTGGTTACTGTTAAAGTGGGGTAGTCGTAACAAATCAAGTTCTATCTGGGCTTCACAGTGCGAGTGGCAAGATGTCTCAAGACGACTGGAGGCCAGCCTGTGCTTTATTAGCGTTAGCAATCATGCAGTGTTGAGCACATATATAGATGCCTCCCAGCAGGTAAATACAGCTGTGGAATACTCCCCGCCACATGCTCCTGCAACTGTCAAGCAATGGTTGTATTTGTGCTGTATGTATTACCATCTCAATGTTGACAGAGACCCTCTCATCCATTCCAACTGAGTCGGTGGTATTGCCCCACATGCTATTTGCCATGTTCCCACTGTGAAATGGAAAAAAAAGACATGGGTAGCATCAAACTCCCGTATTCACAAGTAATTCATATCACTAAAGGCAATAAATATAGCACCAAACAGTCTGGAAAGCAGCAAGCTATAGCACAGACCTACCATTTAAGGTGGGCTATGGGATGCATCCAGTACTGTTCCCCACAGCAGTGGTCCCTGACAGTGGATACCCATCACCAGAATCCACACAGGACATAGACAATTTGCAAGAGACATCTGGTATCCTCAGAATGCCATTTGGTAGGTTGACATACTGGACTTCCAGATGTAAAGGTTGTGTTGTCATATAATAGAAGAGGTAGCTGCATTGTCATTCTACTCTCTGCATGACTCTCCCTATAGATATTCCACCTACATGTCCAATGACAGCAGATTGAAGTCCAAATTCAGAACTACACTTGATCAATGTACACTCCAGGTCAGCAGAGATTTGAGCAACCGATTTTCTTATCAAACTGCTCAAATTGAGCAACTGCTTACATATAAAAGGGCACAAAGTGCTGGAGTAGGCAGCGGGTCAAGCTGCATCCCTGAAGAACATGGACAGGTGATGTTTTGGGTCATCAAGTGCCTGTCCCACTTGGATGCCATTTGTGCTTCATTTGCGCCAGGCCGGTAGTGACTGATGCACGAATGTCATGCAAAGATCATCAACAGTACGACAATCGCATGCCAAGTGCCACTGAGGGCCCTGCCCCCTTTGGGAGCCATTTGCAATGTTGTTCGTACCGAGTCCAATCTCCATGGCAAGGATTTTCCCAGTGAAAATCAAAGATACTATGGTGAAAAATGTTCAAAGCTACGCACGCTTTGTGGTGTGGTACTCAAATGACATGCAAATGACATGCCAACGGCATAAGGGCGGCGCATGGTTATGGACGTTGACGCACGGTGACGTATAATAATTTAGCATAGGCAACGTTTGTGTGTAACCGTGCGTAACCACGCGTCACCACTCGCTACACATACGCCGACAGTACGTCAGCATGCGCAAGGGATACGTCACGCAGGAGGGGCGCGAGGATTTTGAGACTCACAAAATCCTGGGGAGCCGCTCATTACCGCGCATCACTGCATACACCACCGCGCCTCACCACGCGCCTTGCACACATGACGACGCACCAAACAATTTTTAGCATGTCACACAAATGATGCGCAAATGACGCCCAAGTAGGACAGTTCTTAACTCTTCATTTGTCCATGTTCTTCGGAGATGCTGCCTGACCCGCAGATTTACACCAGCACTTTATTTTTTTAATTGTAAACCAGCATCTGCAGTTCCTTGTTTCTACATTTTGACTGCTCACATATGTTGTGACCATCAATGAGTGATGTAAGGGTCATTAATAAGTGATCCACACCAGTGTCAAGCGTGACTGGACAACTATTTACCACGACTATTACCTTGTGATCTCCACAGAGCTGTAGACAGGCCTCCATGGCAGCAAACATAGAGTGCTATTCATTCTCAGAGTGAATACATTCTTACTTGCACTATGCCAACTTTGGGTCAAGGCTACTTTCTACTTTACAGGCACTAATGACCTGAGGACATCTGGCATAGTTACTTTCTTTGACCATGTGACTCAACATTGTGTTCCAAATGGATGGTGAAGTTAGCATTCTCCAGACACTTATATTCGAGTACCACACCACAAATGAAAATGTCTCATGTCCTTTAGCATTATTTTCATACGAATGGTCATTTTATACATTCTATCGAATATTAAGCAGGCATCTATACTAAACAATTTACCATAACTCATCTCATCAGCCAGTGTGTAAGCTGAATGATCCCACAACCTCTATTTGAAGAAGATCCAGTAGTTGTACTTAATGATGTTAGCAACCATTTCCTCTCATCCCAGCTTGCAACACTTGAAAATCTCCATTTGAGTTGGATTAGGATGCTGCTTCAAAGTTTTCATTGTGTCCTTATATGAAAGTGTATTTGGTTGTGTGGACTCACGTGAATTGCCTATTTCCAACTCATCATCATCAATAGTATCATCTTCCTTTTCTCCACTATGGCTGTTCTCCTCTAGGGTGATGTAATTCATCCTCAGAAATATTTCTACCTGTTCTACTTAGGTGTGGCTGAGCCTGCCATAGCTCCCAAACTCACTAACATCTGCATCATTCTCACAATCTGACATGAGAACCATATTAGCAGTCCAAAAAGGCTCCAAACCCAAAACGTCACCTGTTCATTCCCGGCACAATTGCTGCCCTGACCTGCTGAGTTCTTCCAGCACTTCCATTTTGCCCAAGATTCCAGCATCTGCACTTCCATGTGTCTCCATGTTATCAGTTTACTTTGAGGTAGATCATATATTTTGTATATTCCCACAAGCAGCAACATACCAAACTGAATGGCTGAACAATGTATATCTGTGGACTCTTTAATTTTGCTGTTTATGAATTTGTATGACAGGGAGAGAGCTTTCTACAAAATAACCTTTATTGCAATCAATAACTCTCCACCACAAGTGGTGGTTGGTACAACAATGTAATTGACTTTAAACCAAATGGTGCATCCCATCATTAAAGATGCGTTTACAGCACAAATTACACTCACAATGAGACTTTGAACTGGTGGACTGCCTCTCCTATTCCAGCAGTTTGAATAAAAGTTAATTTCCCCAGAGGATTGTTTGATGAGTATCACTGTCTTCTTCTGCTGTACTCAGATAAATGACTTCATAAACAGATCCATGCAGTGGGGAAACCAGATCTTAGTGCACCACCATCCCTCATCACCTTCCAATACTTGTTAACTGTGTTTAGGTGATCTGTGTATAATTAAAGTGTTTCTTCAAAATTTGAATTCTTGAATATATTTCGGAAAAAGTCATTCTGCTCCCTTTGACAAGCGTGCTTTTTGGTGTGATCAAAACTGTTTCTTTGTTTGCTTTGACAACAGTTATTTGAATTTGAAAGTAATTTGTTGTGTGTGAATTAGTTTGACATGCTGCTGCAAGGATCAGTTAGCTACCTTCTGAAGCCAGCTCTTTTCATTTACTGCTCACACTGAACTTCATTCTACTTAATGCTCCCACTTTCTGTGAATTTAAATTGTCCTATTGAAGATATTTCTGAGCACTACTGGCATAGAGCTTTCTGGCTTATTTTCATGCAGCTCTTGCATTAATTGTACTCTGACAAGAAAGATATATCGAGATGGACCAGAGAGCTTGAAGTGTTCATCCACTGAACATACTCAAGTTTGCATGCACTTTTCAGACTGTGCACTAAAAATGAAAATTGAATCCCATAAAAATCTCACTCGTAGTGACTGAATAATATCACTCCAGTTATATTCAACAAAACATTTCCACAGTTTTAAATCAAACAGCAAACTTTGCTTTTGTTCTAAGAGATTAGATTTTATTCAGACAAAATTATAGGCTATAATATGCCAAGAAAAAACAGGTTTGCACATATCTATCATAAAATAAATTGCACCTGGCAAGAGGTGAATAAATCCATTCAGAATATGTAACTGTGAATTGAAAATCTTGGCAAAACAAATCAGTTTGAAGATGAGCGCAATTTGAGAAAGTGAACAGAGCTCTACAATGTAGAATATCAGGTATAATTGAAAGAGACACACCAATTTAAAGTCGGATGGCTATGTTTGTTGTCAAGGAATAGAAAATACAATTCATATAATATTCACAACCAATGCAATAAAAACTCTTTTGTCCACAACTTACAGCCTCTCAAAGCCCAAGCTTGACTATATTTAACCCTTACAGATTATTTTGTAATCTTTTGTGT
Source organism: Okamejei kenojei (assembly GCA_035221665.1). Taxonomy (NCBI): domain Eukaryota; kingdom Metazoa; phylum Chordata; class Chondrichthyes; order Rajiformes; family Rajidae; genus Okamejei; species Okamejei kenojei. The sequence continues at coordinate 59,767,691 of CM069133.1, forward strand.
ATTCTTGAATCTTACATAAACCCAAATTTAATGTTAATATATTGGCACACCTGGGGTTTTGTATGATTCTGTTCTCCATTCCACCAAATTGTTTCCACTGATTATGAGAGTCTGTAAAGATGCTAGATGTGATGCTGAATAACAATTTCAGCTGCTGAGATGTACGGAATGCCAATAACCAACTTCATTTGGTAATTTAGGAAAATAGAGGTCAATACTCATCTAATTAATTGGCTGTTCATCAAATTTTTTTATTAGGACTCCTAAATGTCAACACTCTTATGTCACCAGCCCCCTTAATATCTTTCTGCTGGATACTCTGGGTACATATTAACCAAATAATGTATCATGTTTAAAGTTAAGTGCAGGAAGGAACTGCAGATGCTGGTTGAAATTGAAGATAGACACAAAATGCTGGAGTAACTCAGCGGGACAGGCAGCATCTCTGGAGAGAAGGAATAGGTGATGCTTCGGGTCTCCCAGTCACCCATTCCTTCTCTCCAGAGATGCTGCCTGTCCTGCTTAGTTACTCCAGCTTTTTGTGTATATTAAGTGTTTAAAGGGTGAAAAGGGTGAATTTATTATGGGAAGAAAGAAATGGCAAATGAGTTGAACAGGTACTTTGGATCCGTCTTCACTAAGGGGGACACAAACAATCTTCCTGAAGTACTAGCCAGAGGATCTGGGGTGAAGGAGGAACTGAATGGAATCCACATTAGGCAGGAAATGGTGTTCGGTAGAGTGATGGGACTGAAGGCTGATAAATCCCCAGGGCCTGATGGTCTGCATACCAGGGTACTTAAGGAAGTGGCTCTAGAAATCGTGGACGCATTAGTGATCATTTTCCAATGTTTGATAGATTCAGAATCAGTTCCTGTGGATTGGAGGGTAGATAATGTTATCCCACTTTCTTAAAGGTGGGAGAGAGAAAACACAGAATTATAGACCAGTTAGCCTGACATCGGTGGTGGGAAGATGCTGGAGTCAATCATAAAAGATGAAATAGTGGCACATTTGGATAGCAGCAACAGGATCGGCCCAAGTCAGCATGGATTTTACGAAGGGGAAATCATGTTTGACTAAGCTTCTGGAATTTTTTGAGGATGTAACTAGGAAAACGGACAAGGGAGAGCCAGTAGATGTAGTGTACCTGGACTTTCAGTAGCAATTGATAAGGTTCCACATAGGAGATTAGTGGGCAAAACTAGGTTCACATGGTATTAGGGGTAGAGTGCTGACATGGATAGAAAATTGGTTGGCAGATAGGAAACAAAGAGTAGGGATTAATGGGTCCCTTTCAGAATGGCAGGCATGAGTGACTAGTGGGGTACTGCAAGGCTCGTTGCTGGGACCGCAGCTATTTACAATATATATATTCATGATTTAGGTGAAGGGATTACAAGTAACATTAACAAATTTGCAGATGACACAAAGCTGGGTGGCAGTGTGAACCTAGAGGAGGATGCTATGAAAATGCAGGGTGACTTGGCCAGGTTGGGCGAGTGGGCAGATGCTTGGCAAATGCTGTTTAATGTGGATAAATGTGAGGTTATCCAATTTGGTAGCAAAAACAGGAAGGCAGATTATTATCTAAATTGTGTTAAGTTGGGAAAAGGGGAAGTACAATGGGATCTGGGGGTCCTTCAGTCAATGAAAGTAAGCATGCAGGTACGGCAGGCTGTGAAGAAAGGGAATGGTTTGTTGGCCTTTATAACAAGAGGAGTTGAGTATAGGAGCAAAGAGGTCCTTCTGCAGTTGTACAGAGCTCTAGTGAGACCACACCTGGAGTATTGTGTGCAGTTTTGGTCTCTAAATCTGAGGAAGGACATTCTTGCTATTGAGGGAGTGCAGCGTAGGTTCACAAAGTTAATTCCCGGGAAAGCGGGACTGTCATATGCTGAGAGAATGGAGCAGCTGGGCTTGTACACTCAGGAATTTAGAAGGATGAGAGTGGAACTTATTGAAACATATAAGATTATTATATGTTTGGACACACTAGAGGCTGGAAATATGTTCCCAGTGTTGGGGGAGTCCAGAACTAGTGGCCACAGTTTAAGAATAAGGGCTAAGCCATTTAGAATGGAAATGAGGAAACACTTTTCACACAGAGAGTTGTGAGTTTTTGGAATTCTCTGCCTCAAAGAACATTGGAGGACGGTTATCTGGATACTTTCAAGAGGGAGCGGGATAGGGCTCTTGAAGATAGCAGGGGACATGGAGAGAAGACAGGAACTGGGTACTGATTATGGATGATCAGCCATGATCACATTGAATCATGGCTTGAAGGGCTGAATGGCCTACTCCTGCACCTATTGTAAATTTAAAATGTAAATGTAAATGTTGCCTGGAGTTTTTTGTGCTTAAAGCAATAAGAAGTTCGTGGCTTTTACAAGACTTTTGGATAGGCATTTGTATATGTTATGAAATGGCGGGATATGGGTTATTTGCTGGTAAATAAGTAATGATCTTGGCATCATGTTCGGCACAGACATTGTGGGCCAAAGGACTTGTTCATGTGTTGTAATGTTCTATGTTCAAATATTGCACTTCTTCTAAACTAGTGTTCCAGATGTTGGGGGAGTCCAGAACCAAGGGCCAGAGTTTAACAATAACAAATAAGCCATTTAGAACAGAGATGAGAAAAAAATGTTTTCACGCAGAGGGTTGTGAATCTGTGGAATTCACTTCCTCAGTAGGCAGTGGAGGCCAATTCTCTGGATGCTTTCAAGGGAGAGTTGGTTAGAACTCTTAAAGGTAGCGGAGTTAGGGGTTATGGGGAAAAGGCAGGAAAGTGTTACTGAGCGTGGATGATCAGCCATGATCACAGTGAATGGCGGTGCTGGCTCGAAGGGACGAATGGCCTACTTCTATGCCTATTGTCTATTGATTTCAGTGCTCATGATGTGGCTTCCTATACATCGGACAAATTTAATGCAGCTTTGGTGATCATTTTGTAGAAAGATGTATTTTCTGAGGTAAGGTCTTGCATTAGATCAGAAGCAAGGATACATTGGGTTAAAGCTGTCATTAATGATTTTATTGCTAAGCTTGTCACCAGGACTTTCTATCTTGAAAGGCAGGTAACTACAAGTAGACACTCCTTTGGCTCTTAAAAATTATTAACAATGAACAATGATCATGAAATGTTTAACATTCGTAATAAAATGTCACTGTATTGCCTATTTCAAATGAAGCATATTCAAATTAGTTATAGTAATATGTGGATGCTCACATATCACCATCTCAATGATAGAATGTGTTATGTTAGGTGGACAAACCTATGGGTTTCTGTCCTTGAGGAAGCACTGTCCTGCTGAAGGTGATTTCTTAATGTAGCCTGTAAACTGAGGACTTTTTAAATAATCTCAAGTGGACATAAAAAGTCCTGTGGTAGGTTTTGCCGCAAAATCTCAGGTGGTTTGACCAGTATCAATCAGTCAATATAACTAATAGAAGATTAGATGATCATTATCTTATTCCCGATAACTTTGCCATTCCCAATGCTTTGTTGCAGGAATTTACTCTCCATCCAGTTCTGGATGTTAGATGAACGTGAACATTTGGAGATTGCCAATTTATCGAAAGGAATGATATTTTGTTAAACCTAGGTACCATCGGTGTAAATAAGGAGGGTACAAAAAAAGCTGGAGAAACTCAGCGGGTGCAGCAGCATCTAAGGAGCGAAGGAGATAGGCGACGTTTCGGGTCGAAACCCTTCTTCAGACTGGTCAGGGATCAGGGAAACGAGAGATATAGACGGTGATGTGGAGAGATAAGGACCAATGAGTGAAAGATATGCAAAAAAGTATCGGTGATAAAGGGAACAAGCCATTGTAAGCTGTTTGTGGTGTGAAAATGAGAAGCTGGTGCGACTAGGGTGGGGGAGGGAGATAGAGATAGAGGGAATGCCAGGGCCCGAGGGCTGAGGGAGAGGTGGGAAGGGGAGGAGACAGCAAGGGTTAACAGAATTGAGAAAATTCAATATTCAAGCCCAAAGGATGCAGACTCCCCAAGCGGAATATGAGGTGCTGTTTCTCCAGCTTACGGTGTTGCTCACTCTGGCCGTGGAGGAGGCCTAGGACCGAGAGGTCGGATGTGGAATGGGAGGGGGAGTTGAAGTGCTGAGCCACCGGGAGGTCGGGTTGGTTATTGCGGACCGAGCGGAGGTGTTCGGCGAAGCGATCGCCAAGCCTCCGCTTGGTCTCACCGATATAGATCATCTGGCATCTGGAGCAGCGGATGCAGTAGATGAGGTTGGAGGAGGTGCAGGTGAACCTCTGTCGGACCTGGAAGGACTGCTTGGGTCCCTGAAAGGAGTGGAGGGGGGAGGTGAAGGGACAAGTGTTGCATTTCTTGCGGTTGCAAGGGAAAGTGCCCGGGGAAGGGGTAGAGTGGGAGGGGAGGGAAGAATTGACAAGGGAGTTGCGGAGGGAGCGGTCTTTGCGGAAGGCAGACAGGGGGGGAGATGGGAAGATGTGGCGGGTGGAGGGGTCACGTTGGAGGTGGCGAAACTGGCGGAGGACTATATGTTGTATTTGCCGGCTGGTGGGGTGAAAGGTGAGGACCAGGGGGACTCTGCCCTGTTTGCGAGTGGGGGAATGGGGAGCGAGGGCAGTGTTGCGGGGTATGGAGGAGACCCTGGTGCGAGCCTCATCAATAGTGGGGGAGGGGAATCCCCGTTCTCTGAAGAATGAGGCCATTTGTGATAAATAAGGAAACTGGCCCTGTCTTTGGTTGTTGTCAAGAAGCAAGAAATATGTAAGAAGCAGGAGGAGGATGAGGATAGATGCTTAAGGGATATCAGAAGTGTCAGATCAAGAGCAGGCAGAGGAAAAATTGTGAAACATTCTGAGGCCAAGACTCTAAATCTGAATGGAACTAGGCAAATGCTGGGTGACTAGAACATTTTAGGAAGGAGATACACCAGATCTAAGGTTAAAGATGAGTTGAAAAGGATGAAAAGGCAGATTAACTCATCGGAATCTTACGGCAATATCAGCAATAAATTTGATAAGATTTCTTTATATACCTGCAGCAGAGATGAAAATCAGATTAGAAGAATTCAAACGAGCAAATCTAATGAAGTGCCATTGACATTAATTCCATTTCTCGCTCCACAGATGCTGCCTAAGTGCTGTGTTTATGAGTTTATTCAGAATTTATAATCTATCTATCTATTCTATTCTATTTCTATACTATTACTAAAACTCTCAACTTGACCTACTTCCAGTCTGTGTTGTAATTAAATTTGCGCAAAAACGATCCCCAATAGTGTACGATGTTTCACCACCTTACTCACCATTCCCCTCTGCTGCAAGTCAAATAGGTTTTGTTCTGATCTGTGAAATAATACAAAAGTTATGAAGGTTTAAAAATCGTAAACCCCCCCACCCCCTTCCAGAACCCACAGTCAATAACACGGCGAGGAGAATAAAAAACTGAAGGGGCGCAGTGTGTTGAGCAGATTGCGGAGAGTCAGTGGCTCGCGGGTAGTCAGTGGCTCATGGGGAGCCATCGGATCACGCGGAATCAGTGGCTCGCGGGCTGCTCCTGCGGCGTCCTGCATGACCAGCCGGAAGCTGCTGAGTTGAACTGGAAGCCTCAGAGTGAAACTAGTGTGGGATCCGGATCTGCTGCGTAAGACTGAAAATTGAAGGTGTGGGGTGGACAGAGTGTGAGCCCCCCCTCCACACACCCCCCTTCCCCCTCCCTCCATCCCCGCCTTCCCCCACCGCCCTTTCCCCACACACCCTCCTTACCCACACCTCCCCTCCCCCTCCCCCTCCCCCCCACACCACTCTTTCCCCCCCACATCTCCCTTTCCCCCCACATCTCCCTTTCCCCCCACACCACCCCTCCCCCCCAACACCACCCCTCCCCCCCACACCACCCCTCTCCCTCCCACACCAACCCTCCCCCTCCCCCACCAACCACTCCCCCTCCCACACAACCACTCCCCCCTCCCACACCCCCTTCCCCCCTACCACACACATCCCCCTCCCCCACATCCCACCCACCAGCCCTCAACAGGCCTCGCCTGAAGCTGTCCACCTCCCCTGGCTGCAGGATGCTCCCTGTCTGAATGGGAATGCTCCAGCCATTGCGTTGGGGGAACAGGTGAGTGGTGGAATATTGCATTTTGGGAATGGGTTGCGTTGTGGGACTAGGCCTCCCATGTGACTGGAACCCAATGGGTCCCCACTTAGTCTAGTATTGTATAAAATGCATTGTCATGGGCACAACTTTGGGAGGATGCAAAACATTCAGAAGATTTGCAGAATTAACGAAGGTAGAAGAGGCAATAGTTTACAAGCATAGAGGGATGAACGTTTGTTTTTGAGGCAATTACTGATGTTGACTGAAAGATGAAGGAAATATCCATGGACAGGAAACCATTCACCCTTTCTTCCCCTTCCTCTCTCCCTCCTCCTCTCTCACCTTCCTTCCCTCTCTCTCCCCCTTTCTCCCCGCCCTTTCCCCACCCTCTCTGTGGAATGGTTTCCTGTCCATGTGTCCTTTCCGGTGGAATGGGTTTCCTGTCCATGGATATTTCTTCATCTTTCAGTCAACATCAGCAATTGAGTCCACTGGGGCGCTGCATTGAATGCACCACGGCCTACAGCCTGTCTGTTTTTTCCCTTTTTTTAATTTTAGTTTGTCTCAACTGTTTTTTTTTGGTGGTCACTTTAGCTTTTCTATGTGGGGGAGGGGAGTAGGGGGAAAGAGTTTCCCAGTCGCTTTCTGCCGGGGACGCGATTATTTCTCTGAATCGCGTCCTCGCCCCCCACCTGGCGGCCTACCAGCTGGATCGGAGTGGCCTTTCCTGCTGGGGACTGGACCACAGCTACTACAGTGGCGGCGCAGCGCTGGATTCACCCCGGAGCAGGTGATACCTCCCTGGATCACCGTTTGGAGCTCCGGAGCGTTGGACCTGCAGCATCGACATCATGGTTCGTGGAGCTCCCAACGTGGGCGGTGCTGAATCCCAACGTGGAGTCCTAGGGCCCTTTGCCGAGGGCTGCCAGTGTTGAATCTCCACCCGGCGATTCTTGGGACGTTGGGAGCTACGGACTCCGGTGGGAAGTGACCGTTTTGGTGGTCCAAGACGCTGAGGTTGGCCTCCAGTCCCGACATCAGAGAGCCAACATCCCGGTGAGCGGGACTGAGCGGTGGGCTGCCCGTAAGGGTGACTGCGGAGGGCACCGGAGGCCCCGACATCGGATCATTTCATTCCAAAAAGGAAGAAAGATTCTAAGGGGAGTATGAGGCAACCGTAGCTGACAAGAGAAGTTAGGGATAGAATAAACCTAAAACAAAAGATGTATAACACAGCAAAAAATAGCGGGAGCCAGAGGATTGGGAAACTTTCATAGGACAACAGAAGGAAACAAAACGGGCAATACGGGCTGAAAAGATGAAATACGAGGGGAAGCTGGCCAGGAATATAAAGCAGGACAGTAAAAGCTTCTTTAGATATGTTAAGGGAAAAAAGTAGCAAAGTCAAATGTGGGTCCCTTGAAGGCAGGCATGGGTGAAATTATTATGAGCAACAAGGAAATGGCAGAAGAGTTGAATAGGTACTTCGGATCTGTCTTCACTAAGGAGGACACAAACAATCTCCCAGATGTACTGGAGGACAGAGAATCTAAGGGTAGAGAAACTGAAATAAATTTTCATTAGGCGAGAAATAGTATTGGGTAGGCTAATGGGACAGAAGGATCATACATCTCCTGGGCCTGATGGTCGGCATCACTGGGTCCTCAGGGTGGTGGCTCTAGAAATAGTGGACGCATTGGTGATCATTTTCCAATGTTCAATAGATTCAGGATCAGCTCCTGTGGATTGGAGGATAGCTAACGTTATCCCACTTTTCAAGAAAGGAGCGAGAGTGAAAACGGAGAATTACAGACCAGTTAGCCTGACTTCGGTGGTGGGAAAGATGCTGGAGTCAATTATTAAAGAGGTAATAATGGGGCATTTGGATAGCAGTAAAACGATTAGTCCAAGTCAACATGGATTTATGAAAGGGAAATCATGCTTGACTAATCTTCTGGAATTGTTTGAGGATGTGACAAGTAAAATGGATGAAGGGGTGCCAGTGGATGTAGTGTATTTAGAATTTCAGAAAGCCTTTGATAAGGTCCCGTACGGGCGACTGGTGACTAAAATTAGAGCACATGGTAATGGGGGTAGGGTGTTGACATGGATAGAAAATTGGTTGGCAGACCGGAAGCAAAGAGTAGGAGTGAACGGGTCCTTTTCAGAATGGCAGGCAGTGGCGAGTGGACTGCCGCAAGGCTCGGTGTTGGGGCCACAACTGTTTACCATATATATTAATGATTTGGAAGAGGGAATTAGAAGCAACACAAGCAATTTTGCGGATGACACAAAGCTGGGTGGCAGTGTGAACTGTGAAGAGGATGTTAGGAGGTTGCAGGTTAACCTGGACAGGTTGAGTGAGTGGGCAGATGCTTGGCAGATGCAGTATAATATAGATAAATGTGAAGTTATCCACTTTGGCGGCAAAAACAAGGGGGCAGATTATTATCTCAATGGGGTTAGGTTAGGTAAGGGGGAGGTGCAGCGAGACCTGGGCGTGCTTGTACACCGGTCACTGAAAGTTGGCTTACAGGTACAGCAGGCATTGAAGAAAGCTAATGGAATGTTGGCTTTCACAACAAGAGGAATTCAGTATTGGTGTAAAGAGGTGCTTCTGCAGTTGTATAGGGCTCTGGTGAGACCACATCTGGATTATTGTGTACAGTTTTGGTCTCCTAATTTGAGGAAGGACATCCTTGTGATTGAGGCAGTGCAGCGTAGGTTCATGAGATTGATCCCTGGGATGGCGGGACAGTCATATGAGGAAAGATTGAAAAGACTAGGCTTGTATTCACTGGAGTTTAGAAGGATGAGGGGGAATCTTATAGAAACATATAAAATTATAAAAGGACTGGTCAAGCTAGATGCAGGAAAAATTGTTCCCAATGTTGGGTGAGTCCAGAACCAGGGGTTCATAGTCTTAGAATAAAGGGGAGTTCATTTAAGACTGAGGTGAGCAAAAACGTTTTCACCCAGAGAGGTGTGAATTTATGGAATTCCCTGCCACAGAGGCCAGTGGAGGCCAAGTCACTGGATTTATGAGAGAGTTAGATAGAGCTCTTGGGGCTAGTGGAGTCAAGGGGATATGGGGAGAAGGCAGGCACGGTTTATTGATAGGGGACAATCAGCTATGATCACAATGAATGGCGGTGCTGCCTCGAAGGGCCGAATGGCCTCATGCACCTATTTTCTATGTTTCTATGCTTGCAAAAGAGTTGTGAGTCTGTGGAATTCTCTGCCTCAGAGGGCGGTGGAGGCCGGTTCTCTGGATAATTTCAAGAGAGAGCTAATTAGGGCTCTTAAAGATAGAGGAGTAAGGGGGAGAAGGCAGGAATGGGGTACTGATTGGGGATATCAGCCATGAACACATTGAATGTTGGTGCTGGCTCAAAGGGCTGAATGGCCTATTCCTGCACCTATTTTCTATTGTCTATAAATTCTGTAGGAAAGAACTGCAGATGCTGGTTGGAATCAAAGATAGACACAAAATGCTGGATTAACTCAGCGGCTTAGGCAGCATTTCTGGAGAGAGGAAATGGATGATGTTTCAGGTCGAGACCCTTCTTCAGACTTCAAATGCTTAAATGGACTCACCATAGCTTTGAGTATAAACATCCTGCACACTTGACTGCAAGATGTTTTAATCAGTAACCAAAGCTTCTTTGGAAGCAACTAACATATTTTGTCCTGATGCAATGGCCATCCACTGCCAAGAACCTCTATCGTTGTTCAGATTCCAGAGGCATATACTAATAAACATTTTGCAATATTGTCACATCAACAACCATTTTAATTTTCAACCCACAGATGCAACAAGAAGTAGAAAGAATTGTATGTTTTGCATCAGAAATTTTCTCTTGAAATGATTTTTTCATCAAAAAAATACAGTGGTGCGAACTCAAAAGAATATTCATCTTTATTAAAGTCATTGTGATGTTGACAGTGGTACATATCACAGGAGGATAGAAGAGTCATATTGCTAATTTTGTCTTTAAGTGAATCTGAGTAGGTGAGTTTGAAAATTTACGATGCTGCATTGATAACCACTGGATTTAATGGTTGTATTCAGATCCAGATTTTGTTTTTGTTTTTCAAATAAATAGTCAATGGGGTGGAATTGTAATGCCTGGAAAACAAACAGCAAATGTGGGAAATATTTTGTATGTCAGATAGAAAGCTAGAATATGCATAGAAAAAAAGAAAGTTAATATTCAGGTGACCAACTTTTATTTCAGATTTCCAACATAAGCCTTTGCTTTTTGTTTGTAACTAAGTTTTGGACTAAGTATTCCAATTATTTGGCCTTGCTATGATAACAAATATGCCCTTGGGGTGCAAGTCCCAGTACAAGTGGCTAATCAGTAGAAGTGGCAAAAACTGAGGGACACACTGGCTTATACCTTCATTCAGTCTCAGCACTTCAGAATCAGACAACTATGTTTTGTAAAGGATTCACTGACTATGCCTTTTGTAAAGGACTCACTGAGGGCCTGTCCCACTATGGCGAACTTATTTGCGAGTTTAGGAGGGTTTGAGCTCGCCACAAGCTCGCAGCATGGTCGACACATGCCCGTGGGTGATCACTGGTAAGTCTTCTTCATGGTCGAGAGGAGTTCCCGCATAGTGGTTACTACTCGCCGCCTTAGTTTGGTCGAGGAAAATGTTCCAACAAGCTGAAAAATATTCTGCGAGTAAAAATTGGTTGGCATGGAGAAAATCAATACTTTTGAACTCGTAGTGCAGTGGTAGTGGGGTCGCCATGTTGTTGTAGGTAGTCAAGCTTGCCCTAGGTAATCTCCTTTGCTGACTGGGCATTTTAATTGGCTCATTGGGGGAAATAAATATAAGCACGAGTTTTCAGAACCAAGGAAAACCGACCGGTTATGTTAAATGCCCACTGAACTTCACAGCTGTGCATCTCTGGCTTATTAAAAGTTGTCTGGCTTCTTAAAAGTGTCTCCACTCCTTCTCCCCCCCTCCCCCCTTCTCCCCTTACCGTACACTGTGCCAACCATCTTGAACCTTCCTGTTCATCACGGGTATCACCTTGGCTTTGTACCGTGTGAATTTCAGACAGCGCTGCCCTGCTTTCCCTGGCCCCCGCCTTTTGTGTGTGTGTGTGTGTGTGTGTGTGTGTGTGTGTGTGTGTGTGTGTGTGTGTGTGTGTGTGTGTGTGTGTGTGTGTGTGTGTGTGTGTGCGCGCACGCTTGCCACGCGCTGGTTCCGGCGAGTGCCTCTGAGCTTCAAGGTCGCAGCCAGTTGGCTGCAAAGTGGCAGAAGTGGGACAGGCCCTTGAATTGTAGTAGACTGGAAGTGAATTGGTTCACAATATTGCACAAGATTTTCATTGTTCTGTCGTGGACATATGACAATCAAACACTCTTGATTTGACGACATTTATCTGTCATACATTGGCTCAAGTCCAGTTGAAGCAGATGGGGTGAAAGTCTCCACTCACTGACAGCTGTACAGGGAGCTGCATTGCAGAAACAATCAACAGAGGTAAGTCACAGAGCACACTAATACAATTATAGCCAGTCAACCCAATGATATTTTCCTAAAATGTACACCAAGAACCAAACAGAAATGTTCCACCATCAAAGTGGGAAGGAGGTTGCAATTCTTCAAAGGTTAAAAGGGGTTAAAATGTTAGTTAAAGATTGAGGATTTGCTTTGAGAATCTGCTGTTGCTAACTAAACGATAACAGACAACGTTGGAAATACTCACCAGGTCAAGCAACATCTGTGGAGAGCAAAACAGAGTTATAATGTTTCAGGTTGATGACATGAAGTAGGAAAAATGAGAAAAAACATATATTTTAAGTTACAAGGAGAGGAGGTGGGATGAAAGTGAATGTCTATGACATGTTGGAGATCAACCGAGATTGAATGACAGAAATGGTGCTGGTGTTGGCTGAGAGAGGGTGGTGAAGGCTTGTTAGTTGCAGCTAATCTGCCTGTTGGTGTAAATAGAAGAAACCGAATTATGACAGAAGAGACAAAAGCTGCTCAAAATGTGACAAACAAGACATTTGAAGTTTGATGAGTATTTCCAGCTTCAATTCAATTTGCAGTTTTTGCTTTTAAAGAACAGGGAATCTTGATTTGAATCACGAAAAGAGCTTCACTGATTCACTCCATCTTCTATAGGTCTGTGCGAGTGTTAGTGACTAGTACAAAATACATGTTTTAGAAAGACTGAGCTCTTGGAATTGAGGAGGTATTTACTCCAGGCCCAATTCATGACAATACAGGGAGATTTAGCATGCCTCCAATGAGTCTTACCAATTTCTACAGATTCACCAGAAAAACCTATTAATTGGGATGCTTGATTTTGATTTTAGTTTTGCAACTGCCTTTCCCATGATCACATGAAATTGCAAACAGTTGCAGACACAGCCCAGTCCATCAGATAAACCAGCCTCCTCCCTCAATCAACTACGTTACATTTTAACCTGCCTTGGGAAAGTAGCCAGCATAATCAAGGACCTTTTGCATCCCTATGAGTCCCTCTTCTCTCCTCACCTGTCGGGCAGAAGATACAAATACATGAGTGCACATTCCATCATATTCAGGAACAGCTTCTCCCTTGCTGTTATCAGGCTGATGCGAAACATACAATTCTTGTTGGTACTTCTCAACTTCCCATTGCATCCGTGGACTGAAAAGTAAATTGGTTTTTGCACTTTTAAAAATCTGCATTATCTCTATAGCTATAACACTATATTGTGCTTACTTTTGAGACTGCAAGCATTGAGATAGGAATTGTGTCATTTTCTTGTAGCTATAAAGTAAATTGGTTAGCCTGCACTTGGAACACGGTGTATGGTTTTGGTTATTAAATTACAGGAAGGTGTGATACCAATTGAGAGTGTGCAGATGAGATTTGCCAGGATGGTGCCTAGAATGGAGGGATGTAGTAATGAGGAGAGATTGGAAAAAATGGGATTATCCCAACTGGAGCAAATGTGACTGATGTGGAATGTTCTCCAAGCATGGGTTAGATAGTCCTTTTACTCAAGGTAGGGACATCAAGGACTAGAGCTCACAGGTTTAATATAGGAGGGAAGAGACATAAAGGAGATCTGAGGAGTAGATTTTTCACACAGATGTTGGTGGATATCTGGAATGGCTGCCAAATGAGGTGGAAGAGGCAGATAAAATTGCAGCACTTAAAAAGGGTTTAGGTATTTTGATGAGAAAGTATTTGAGGGGTGTGGATCTAAAGCAAGCAAATGGAATTGGTGCAGATAGGCACTGTGGTCGTCATGGACAAGGTGAGCTGAGTGGACCCATTTCTGTGCCATATAATTCTATGATTCTAACTTTCTTTATACATTTAACATTAATGACAAATAAGCTAGTAAGAGTAACCAGATGCACATGACAGCTGTAAGAGATACTTTAATAGAACTTGATTATTCTGGGAAATTCTACCCCTGTTTCCAACTTCAAATTAAATTATGTCACTTTTATTGTCTTGTGCATCAACCCCCAGAACATTACTCTCAGTATGTCAACCCTCAAGGAAGTAAATTAACAGATAACAAACAAAAAGCCCTTTAGTCTCCAAAGAATAATAGATTGTCATGATACCAATAATGTGCTCATTTCAAGGTCCAATTGACAACAGTTTGGCCTGCACCCTCAGATGTATATCATCAGATGATACTTCAGAAATTATCTGCCTGCAATAACTTGTAACTTTCCATTGTGTTTTGGACCTGTCTCAGTTGAGAACGATAAGATAAATCTTGCAATTGCCTTCTACCTCTGATGACCTGAGGACATCCTGAAGCATTTTACAGCCAATAAAGTACTTTTGAAATGTAGTTGCTGTTCAATGGTAAATCACAAAGATCGATCTGACATTCAAACTCATAAATGTATTTTTGCCAACATCTGAAGGACTGAGTGTCATGACTTCAGGATGCAGTGCACAGGTGAAGAAGCAGTGGCATAGAGAGAGAATGAACAAGTCCACACATATCTAATCCTGTTGACGATGGGCCAGAATTTATGGTCGGCAGCTCTCCATTCTTACCATTGATTTCCAAATTACCTTAGTGTTGATATGAACTTTTGGTCATTTGATGCTGGTGAGATCATTCATGCTGGTGAGATCATTCACGCTGAGGACCTGCAGAAAAAAAGGGCCTTACACAAGGGAGAGTCAAACAAGTCTTGTTCAAAAATGTGGTAAACATTGACAAGCTTGTCCTGAATTGATAATCAACAACAAAAAAGAATCATACTGAATGTCTCAGACTTCAAAATTGTACGGACACAATGAAAAACCCTGACAACAGTTTTAGAAACGTTATATATATTTTTTCAAATATCAAAAGACTGCAAAGCAATTAAATATTTATATCTTAAAAATACTCAAACTAGACCAACCATTACTCACTGAAATCCCCTGTAACCAGTTCCCTCCACTGAAATTAAGCTGTTCAGTCCAGCCTGATTTAGGCTGTTCCCCTCCAGAACAGGGAAATAGTTGACGGGCCCTGCGAGATCCATGGCCAATAAATTCTGCATGGATATTTCATGAATAAAAACATAACAGTATTGCTTTGCACTCTGCATCCCTTCCAGACTGCAAGTGTACAATTCTTTATTTTTGACCTCAGCACAAGAATCAATTAAAGGTCAAAGTGCATCTCCCCATTACTGTTTTAGGTGTGTGAGCCAGAAGATAAATTGAAACCAATGAGATGGGCATGCTATGTTGCCAACAGATCCCCGCGTGCGATTTCTATAAAGTTTGACGATTATTCTTTTTCACAAACGTTTGTTTTACTATCCCTTTCCAAAGACTTAAGAGACCACAATTCAAAATCAGAGGCACAGGGACATTGCAGATGCTAGAATCTGGTGCAAAAAAACACATTGCTGAAGGAAATTAGTGGGTCAAGCAGCATCTATGGGGGTGGGGGGGGGGGGGGGGGGGGGGGGGGAGGAATTGTTGACTTTTGGATTGAGATCCTGTATCAGGACAGAGAGTGGAAGGGAAGATAGCCAGTATTAAGAGAAGAGGAATGATAGGGACCAGTAGACGACTGTACTTAATTTGTGATTTAATTAAATACTTTTTACGAGCGATCGGCAATAGGAAATGGAACCCCCCATTTATGCAGAACACATTCCCACAATTAACAAATTGAAAATTACTAATTAATTGGATTACGTTACAATACTTGTAGGATTTATGTTGAGTGCAATGAGTCATTTTTCATTCACTTGATGGGGGTAAACAAAGTATTTTTCAAAGTATTAATCCAAAAGATATTACATCTGACAGTGCTGCTCTTTCTCCATACTGTGCTGGAGAATCAGTCTAGATATTTATGTTTAGGTATCTGTGGACTGGAAGTCACAATCTTCTGACCCATAGGAGAGGGAGAACTATACACTCAGTTATGCTAAAGAACTTGTGATCATTAATTTAAAACCAGCAACTGCGATTATTTTGCTTGCTTGGAATCAATAATCAGCCTGTTCCAGATTAACCAGGCTTTCATTCTTGTTTGGCTTGTTAAGTGCTTCAGGTCATTTCACTGATTGTGAAGCAAATGGAAGCAGACAAGAGGGAATTTTGTGGATTGTGAAGAGCTTTTCAGTTTAAGGTGCATGAAGGAAGTTACAAGCCTTGAGTGAACATAAAGAAAGTGATGTTTGAAGTGTGACACCTATACTTCCCCCGAGGCAGCTTTAAGTTGCATTGACTTGGTTGAAGCAAGAGTTTCTAGCAAGAAATCCGTTACATATTATCGGAAAACTGGTTTCCAAAGCATGCACAGGTCAAAGAAAATTAACTGGGGATTCTTGGAGATTGAATACAAGTAAGTAAGTAAATTTATTGGCCAAGTATTCACATACAAGGAATTTGCCTTGGTGCTCCGCCCAGAAGTAACAACATTACATACAGTGACAGTTACGAATGACTCAGAAAACACTAAACATTAATAATAATAAAACATTAATGATAAAACACCATTGATCAAGCTTAAGTATGTGTTCTTTTTCCAATATTATGCAGCTGTGTACTTTCAGATGAGGGCCATCAGTTGGAAGCAACCAGGAATTATCAGTGAATGATTGCAGTCTATGCCAGCCTCGGGAAGCCTCGGGTTGATTTGAATTATGATGCAAATAAATTGTTGGGTTTGAATGGGGGTGGGTAGGCAAGAATATTTGGTGAAGATTGATGAAAGAGTGTGTAATCAAATTGTATCAGATTAGAATAAAATTGATTGCAGAAAATTGCGTGTACTGAGTCTTGAGATACTGGAGTACTGAAATCCTCTTTTTAACTTTGTATGAAGGATGTGTGAGCTATGGAAAGTGTGTAGCAGAGGTTTACCAGATGATGCCTGAACTAGAGGGTATTAGCTGTAGAGATAGGTTGGACAGATTTAGATTGTTTTCTCTGGAATGCAGGAGATTGCAATGAGACCTGAAAGAAGTATAAAAAATTGTGAGAGACATGGATAAGGTAGACAGTCAAAACCCTTTATCCTCAGAATAGGGAAAAAAAAGCAAATATTAACGGGCATAACAGAGGAACAAAATTTAAAGAAGATGTGCGAGCATGATTTTACACATAGAGTTGTGACTGCCTGGAACATGCTGCCAGGGTGCTGGTTGACACAGATAATATAGAGGGATCCATTAGTGGATAACACTATTAGTAAACCAGTCCATGAAAGTGCAAGAGGTGGTCCAGAGTGTTCCAATAATCTTACAGCTCGAGGAGATCAGTTTAACATGTTGGGTATGGACATTGTGGGCCAAAGGGCCTGTTCCTGTGCTACACTGTTCCATGTTCTTATTTTGCAACAAATGCATTGATATTCCCACTTTAATGTTGAGAAATGTTCCTAGGTGTTTAATTGAGAATTAACAAATATTACGGCAAGAGGAGAGGTGGATATTAGGGCAGGTGACCATAGGTTTTGATGTTCAAAGTGTATTAGCATTTGGAAGAATTCTAAGCATTGGGGAGGGGTGTTGCTGAAAGGAAGGGCTACTGCAGTATTAACAATTCCTGGAATGGATTAGGTCAGAATCATATCGAGCCGAAGAGAATGAAGACAGGCTGTAATGGGGGTCAGAAAGTACATGAGACAAACATATTAATGCCAAACATAAAATACAGTACATAGATGAGTACAACACAGGAACAGGCCATATGGCCCACAGTATCCCTGCCCAACATGTTAAACTGATCTCCTCTGCCTGTAAGATTATTGAAACATTCTGGATCACCTCTTGCACTACCATGCTGTCATAGAAGGATCCCTCACCCATGTCTTCTATATGTCCCATTCTTCTGCTTCCGCTGCCTCCCCCCCCCCCCACCCCCCCCCCCCCCTCCCCCCCCCCCCCCCCCCCCCCACAGGCAGAACAAGAATAGAGTTCCCCTTTCACCCCACCAGCTTCTGCATCCAATACATCATTCTATGACATTTCCACCACTTTCAATGTGATCTCACCACCAGTCACATCTTTCCATCCACAACCCTTTCCATTTTCTGCAGAGGCTACACCCTTTGCAACTACTTGGTTCATCCCTTCCCACCCAAACCACCCGCTCCACAGGTACTTTCCCTTGCAACCAGAGGAGGTACCTATCTTCCAGCATTTTGCACAAATGTCTTGTTTTTTACAGTATTTCCCTTTTCACTATCTTACAGAATTTGTCTGTAATCTATAGATAATGTATGTATAATTCATGGTCGTGATCCTGCTGCAAGTAAATTTTCATTGTATGTGTACCTCTCACCTTACTTCTCCGTATTACAATAAAGTTGACTTGACTTGAAAGCCACTGCTATTATTATTCAACTGTTTCTAAATAATTAAAATTTCAGGGAACTAAGATTACCAGACAGTCATTCCTGGTATGATGTCCTTCCACTCCCTGTAGAACCTCCCCGATCACATTAGGTTTGAATTCTCCACACAAGCTTGCAACCTCAGCCACTCAGCAAATTAAATGGAAACAGTGGGTTTCCTCCTCAAGTTTTCCTTCTAAATCACATCACACCCTGGCTTTGAAGACAATCGCTATTTCTACACCATTGCCAGAAGTGCAGGACCCACAACACCACAAAAGCATTTACGATTCAGAAAAGTAGTCCACCTTCACCTTCCAAAAGGCAGTTAGGGATGGGCAATAAATGCTTAGCTTGCTCGTAATGCCTGCTTCTTTATACATGAATTAATGGAAATGATTTTCCTCCACACCCAGAATTGTCCTTTCCGAATCCCGGTAGGGTTATCAGTAATTGCCTCATCAGCTATTTTCAGTCATTGCTAAAAGGCACTGCAGTCTGCTTTTACAATTCTGATTGTAAAGGGCTTCAAGACAGCGGCCTGCGTACCTCCTGCTGCTCGCTGTTCCGAGAGCCAAGTCACATCCAGCCACCGATTTGTGACGAGCACTTGCTGATGTGGGCTGCACCCTGCAGTTACCAGCAGACGCACCTCGCACACTCTAATGAGAGAGGATAGGAACAGTGGCCTGACAGGGCAGCTGGATCAGCACGATGGAACTGGGGAAGCACCACAAACTACAGGAGGCAGAGGCACCTCAAACTACAGGAGGCACCTCAACCTGTTTGACAGGTGCAGTGTGCCCATCTTATCTATACTCTGTCTGTTTGTCACCAGGTACAAAGCTGCCTTGTATTGAAACCTCTCCCCCTCCGATTAGCCAAGGGTTGATAGCTATGATGTATTTCTTTCAAAATCATCACCTGGACTTAATCATTCTCGTTGACATACAGTGAGGGGTTTGATTGATTAGCAGCCTGTCACTCGTTTTGAGAATTGTGCCGTTGCTCTAGATTACAATACAATACAATACGGTTTTATTCATCACATTGCACATAAAGTGCAAGTGAAATGAATTTGCCAGCAGCGGTACAATGATAAAGAACACACAATACACAGTAAACATTTAACACAAACATCCACCACAGCATTCATCACTGTGGTGGAAGGCACAAAAAATGGCCAGTCCTCCTCCATTTTCCCCCGTGGTTGGGACCTCCACCCTCCGCAGCCGTCGCTGCAGGTGTCCAGATGTGCAGACAAGGCAAAAAGTCCAGGTAAGTCCTGAATCGGTGCCTTCCCACCGGAGACCGTGGCTTCAGGCTGGTGTAGGCCGCAGGCCGGCGATCGGAGATTTAAAGTTCACACCGCAACCAGAAGCACCGCAGACTGCAGGGCCGGCAGTCTGGAGCTCCCCTCCAGGGATCCCTGGCAAGGGACACCACTCCTGATGGTAAGTAAGTCCCCGCCGCACCCGCGGTAGAAGTAGGCCGTGGGTCGGCAGTTGGAGCTCTTCTTCCCCCGGGTCCCCATGAGGGATCCCAGGCTGTGGACGCCGCGCCGGCTGAAGCTCTGCAGACCGCGTCTTCAGGCTGCTGCGGGTCAGCAAAATGGAGCGCTCCCCTCCCACGAGCCCCCGCGAGGCCTCGCCTGCTCCACGCCAAAAGTCGGCGCTGTGCCCGCAGCCCCGGGCACGTCTCCGGGAAATGCCGCCCGATCCTCGCTGTTAGGCCACGGGGAGGTGACATGGAAAAGGTCGCCTCTCCGTGGAGGAGGCGACTAAATTCAATTCAATTCAATTCAATTCAACTTTAATGTCATTGCACAGATACAAGTATGGGTACAACAGAATGCAGTTTAGTGACAGTACGAAGTGATAGCAATATATAGGTAAATACAGATAAATATATACAGGTGTGGAAATCTATCGGCGGGACTCTGAATTCAGCAGTGCGATGGTGTTATTATAGAAGCTACTCCTCATCCTGCTGTTGCGGGACCTGAGGCTCCTGTACCGCCTCCCCGATGGTAGGAGGGCAAACAGTCCATGGTTAGGGTGGGGGAGGGGTCCTTGGTGATCTTCCCAGCCCGTCTCAGACACCGTTTTCGGTGGAGGGCATCCATGGCAGGGAGCGGGGCACCGATGATTTGCTGGGCGGTTTTCACCACCCGTTGTAGTGCCTTCCTGTCTGCTATGGTGCAACTGCTGTACCATACCGTAAAGCAGGTGGTCAGGATGCTTTCAATGGTGCATCGGTAGAAGTTGGTCAGGATCATGGGGGACAGGTGGGCTTTTTTGAGCCTCCTCAGGAAGTAAAGGCGCTGCTGCGCCTTTTTGATCAGCTTGGAGGTGTTGAGGGACCAGGACAGATCCTCCGAGATGTGTACCCCGAGGAATTTGTAGTTGGAGACCCGCTCCACCTCAGTCCCGTTTATATGGATGGGGGTGTGTCTGCTCCCTCTGTTCTTCCTGAAGTCGACAATGATTTCCTTCGTCTTCTGGGAGTTGAGGACGAGGTTATTATCGGCACACCAGGTTGTCAGGTGCTGGACGTCCTCCCTGTAGGCTGACTCGTCGTTGTCGCTGATCAGTCCTACCACCGTGGTGTCGTCGGCAAATTTTATGATGGCGTTGGAGCCATACTTAGGGATGCAGTCATGGGTTAAGAGAGAGTAGAGAAGAGGACTGAGCACACAGCCCTGTGGCACGCCAGTGTTCAGTGTTATAGTGGAGGAGGTGAGGTTGTTGAATCTAACAGACTGTGGTCTGTTAGTGAGGAAGTCCAGTATCCAGTTGCAGAGGGAAGTGGAGATGCCAAGACCGCTGAGTTTGGTGATCAAGCTAGCGGGTATGACAGTGTTAAAGGCGGAGCTGAAGTCAATGAACAGCAACCTGATGTAGGTGTTATTACTGTCCAGGTGGGTCAGGGCAGAGTGTAGGGCCGCCGATATGGCGTCCTCTGTAGACTTGTTGGACCGGTAGGCAAACTGATGGGGGTCCAGTGTGGGGGGGAGGCTGGCTTTGAGGTGAGCCAAGATCAACCGCTCGAAGAACTTGGCTATGACAGGGGTGAGTGCCACTGGCCGGAAATCGTTGAGACTCCCTGTCGCTGATTGTTTGGGCACTGGCACAATGGTAGATGTCTTGAGGCAAGTGGGGACGACACCCTGGGCCAGTGACAGATTGAAAATGTCAGTGAGGACCAGGGATAGTTGTCCAGCACATGCCCTGAGCACCCGCCCGGGGATGCCATCGGGGCCGGCAGCTTTGTGCTCATTCACCTTGTTGCTCAGTGCATCTTGTACAGCAGAGGTGGAGAGACTGAGGGATTGTTCATGCGGGGGTGGAGCAACTTTGATGGCTGGAGTTTTGTTGTCCCGGTCAAAGCGGGCGTAGCAAATGGCTTAGCTCGTCAGGAAGGGAGGCATTGTCTGGGGGGGGTGTTGACTTTATGGTAATCGGCAATGGATTTTATTCCTTGCCACATGCGCCTGGGATCAGAGTTGTTTCGGAAATGCTCCTCGATCCGCGGTAATTCCCTTTTTCAGATTGGCCCTGGATGAGCTGTATCCCTCAGCATCGCCAGATTTAAAAGCGGCGTCGCGAGCCTTCAGCAGGAGTCTGACCTCCCTGCTCATCCACGGCTTCTGGTTAGGGTAGGTCTTTATCTCTTTGTGGGTAGTGACATTGTCCGTGCAGAATTTTATATAGTCCAGAACAGTTGAGGTGTATGAGTTGATGTTCACTTGGGAGTTGAAGGTGGCCTGAGTGGCAAACAGACTCCAGTCTGTTTGCTGAAACTGTTCCTGTAAGACAGAGACAGCCCCCTCAGGCCAGACCTTCACTGTCCTCACTGAAGGTTTCACGCGTCTGATCAGAGGTGTGTATTTGGGGAGCAGGAACAGAGAGAGGTGGTCAGACTGTCCCAGGTGGGGGAGGGGGAGGGCTTTGTATGCTTCAGTAATATTGGTGTATACTAGGTCCGGAGTCTTGTTTCCTCTGGTTGGGCAGGAAACATGTTGGTGGAATCTAGGGAGTACAGTTTTAAGGTTGGAGTGGTTAAAATCACCTGCAACAATAAAAGCCCCCTCTGGGTGTGCAGCTAGTTGTTTGCTTGTAGCATCTTGCAGCTCCTCCATTGCTAGCCTGGCATTAGCGTCTGGGGGTACATATACTGCAGTGATAACAATCGATGTAAATTCCCTGGGCAGATAGAAGGGCCTGCACTTTATCATCAGGTATTCCAGGTCAGCAGAGCAGTGACTACCAATCCTGACAGCATCTGTACACCATGAGTTGTGCACATAAATGCACAGTCCGCCGCCCTTGGTCTTACCGGAGCCCTCCGCTGTTCTATCGGCCCTGAAGACAGTGCGCCCCTCCAGCTCGATGGCGTTCTCCGGGATGTTGTCGGTGAGCCATGTTTCTGTGAAGACCATGGCGTTGCAGTCGGTGATCCGGTTGTGTGTGGTGATCCGTAGCCGTCGATTTTACTCACCAGGGACCGGACATTTGCGAGGAAAATGCTGGGCAGAGCTGGCTGGTGTGGGTTTGATCTCAGCCTAGCTCGACAGCCTCCGCGCTTCCCACGTCTTTGTTTGCGGTCCCTGCGCCGCCTCCGGGCACTTCCTGTCGGGAGAGCTGGCCCGCTAGACCCCGGTGTCCTGACGATCTCCGGCGGCAGTTGAAAGTCGCTTCTGGGGCTCGTTATGTGGAGACGGCCGAGCTCCAGTAGCTCTTGGCGGCCGTACAGAGTCTTCGCTCGAGCGCACCGGCCGAAAACTAAGTTAATTATTAACAGAATTTTTAAAAAATTGCTAAAACTACGGAGACACAGAGCCTCGCGTTGTGCACGCGACGCCATCTTGGAAATCTCAATGATTTCCCCCTCAAATAAAACAGTTTCCCCCTCACCCCCCCACACCACCCCCCACACAAGACACACAAAGATACATTAAAAATGACATTAAAACATACTAAAAAAACAAAAAAAGTTGAAAAAAACGAACATGCTGCTGACAGGGCTGCCAGCTTGCCACCGCCATCCACCGATTACCCATGCTGTGTTCATCCCATCAGGATGTTTTATTTTTGTTGAAAAGAGTCTCCAGTGTTTTGTATCACACTGTTCCACACCATCTTTGTTTCTTTTTCTATCCTCTCCACTTTCATTCATCTCCTCCAGTCCTTCCATCCACCTTCACACAGGTCAGCAGTGATTAAGTAGTTTTCATCAGCCTCTCTCAGCCAGTACCACTATAACTCGCATCTCCTCTTTTCCCCTGGTGTCCATTCCTTCCCCTCCACTGCAGCTTGAAATATGTTCCATTCCCACATTTTCCCATGTTTGATGGAAGGTCATCCACCCGAAAAATTAACACTGTTTCTCGTTTTTTTTGTTGCTCAGGCCCCCTGAATTGATGGCTCAATTTTTTGACATGTATTATACTTTCCAACTTAAATATCAACCATATCATGAGGAGGATGCTATGAGAATGCGGTATGACTTGGACAGGTTGGATGAGTGGACAGATGCATTGCAGATACAGTTTAATGTGGATAAAGTGAAGTTATCCACTTTGGTAGCAAAAACAGAAAGGCAGATTATTATCTAAATGGTGTCAAGTTGGAAAAATGGGAAGTACAACGGGATCTGGGGGCCCTTGTTCATCAGTCAATGAAAATATGCGTGCAAGTACAGCAGGCAGTGAAGAAAATAAATGGCACGTTGGCCTTCATAACAAAGGGAGTTGAATATAGAAGCAGTTGTACAAGGCCAAAGTGAGATCACACCTGGAGTATTGTGCGCAGTTTTTGTCTCTAAATTTGAGGAAGGACATTCTTGCTGTTGAGGGAGTGCAGCGTAGATACACAAAGTTAATTCCCGGGATAGCGGGACTGTCATACACTGAGAGAATGGAGCGGTTGGGCTTGTACACTCTGGAATTTAGAAGGATGAGAGGGGGTCTTATAGAAACATATAAGATTATTAAGGGTTTGGACATGCTAGAGACCGGAAACATATTCCCGATGTTGGGCTGCAGAACCAGGGGCCCCAGATCCCGTTGTACTTCCCACAGTTTAAGAATAAGGGGTAAGCCATTTAGAACAGAGATGAGGAAACGCTTTTTCACACAGTGTTGTGAGTCTGTGGAATTCTCTGCCTCAGAGGGCGGTGGAGGCCAGTTCTCTGGATACTTTCAAGAGAGAGCTAGATAAGGCTATTAAAGATAGTGGATTCAGAGGGTATGGGGAGAAGACAGGAATGGGATACTGATTTTGAATGATCAGCCATGATCACATTGAATGGCGGTGCTGGCTCGAAGGGCCGAATGGCCTGCTCCTGCACCTATTGTCTATTGTCTATGATGTCCTTCCACTCCCAGTAGAGCTTACCCGATCATAATAGGCTTGAAATCCCCATTGTTACTTACCAAGCCTGCAACCTCAATACAGTTCCTGGGAGAAGAAATACATTTGCATTTGTGAGTCAATAGTTGATCCTGCCTCTCAAAACTGTTCTGAAATCTGGGTTTTAATGGCTTAAGGAGATAAATATTTTACGAAGTAAATTTATAGAATTTTTAATATGACTCATTTCCTATTCATATGTGGTCATTTGATGCCTTGGGTGGTAATCAACATGAGATTTTAACCGATCACTGTCTGCTAATCAATGGCTGGTCTCCTGTGTAGAAGAGCGAATTGATATTCATATTGGCAGTTCATTTTTTTGTGATAGTACGTGCCGGTAATGTGTTCTGGCACTTCTAACAACGTAAAAAACGGATTCAATGTTTTAGAAGATTTATTATTACAAATGATTACTAAAGTTAAAAAAATATATATATATATTAGTTAAATTAGGTGGATAAGCCCTTAAACAGCTTAATGAGCTTATAGATGACAATCAGACATAGACACCAACAGCAAAGAATGATATGCGTACTAGCATCTTTAGGTCCAAAATAAAAGCACTGGATATTGATGACACAAGGAACTTTACACCCTAATGGCTACAACCTAACAGTATGAACATTGAATTCTCCGATTTCAGGTAACTAACCAACTAACAATACCTCCCCCCCCCCCCACCTCACGTTTTACCCCCTCTATTCCCTGTGCTCACCTGGATTCACACCCATTTCTCTCCACCCCCTGCAAACTATATCCCTTCTTCTGAATTCACACCTCTCCTGTATTTATCTCACAATTGTAGTCTCTTCATCTCATTATTTCGTTTAACCCACCTGCATCCACTAATCACTTGCCAGGCTTTGTTCTGCTCCCACCTCTCTTCCTAGCTTTCTTCTCCACCCTCCCCTCCCTTATGATCAGTCTGAAGACAGGTCCTGACTGGAAATGCCATCTATACATGTTTCCAGAGATGTTGCCAGACCAGCTGAGTTGCTCCAGCACTTTATAATCATCATATGTACTGAGAAACAGCAAAATGTTTTGTTTATATGCTAGCCAGTCAAACCATGTTATACATGAGTACAATCAAGTCAAACAAAGGTATAACAGGGAGTGCAAGAGAAACAAAAAACTTACAATGAAGAATATAATTTTACAGCACAATAGTATTACAGTTATAGAGAAAAAGTCCAAGGACTGCAATGAGGTATGTAGGTTGATAGGTCAGGACTACAAGCTGCTTGTGGGAGGATTACTCAGTAGTCTGATAATAAAAAACAAAAGTTCCTGAATTGATGGCATGTATTTTACAGCTTTTGAATCTTCTTCGATAGACGATGGTACAAGAGAGGATACTGGGGTGAAAAAGGTCCTTGAGTATGTTGGCTGCTTTTCTGAGGCAGTGCGAAATGTAGATGAGGTCGATGGTGGGGAGTCTGGTCTGTTGGATGCACAGGGCTACATCTACAACTCATTGCAATTTCATGTGGCCACAGTACAGATGTTGCCAAACTGAGCTGTATTGCACCGTGATATGGGGCTTTTTAGGGTGCATCTGCAGCGGTAAGAATCAATGGAGACGAGACTTGGCTGTAACTTCAGTGTGGTTAATCCAGGGCAAATTGGCGATATTTATGCCAAGAACTGAAGCTCTTGATCATCTCCACATCACCACCAAGAATGGTGATAGGGCCGTCTACTCCACCTGAAGTCAATAACTATCTCCTGCATCTTGCTGACATTGAGGGAGAGATTGTTGTCTGGATACCATGTTATTAAGATCTCTACCTCCTTCCAGTTCTCACTGTTGTCCGAGATCCTGCATACTAATATCATCTGCCAACTTGAAAATGGAGTAAAAGCAGAATTTGGCTGTACTGTCGTGACTATATAGAGAGTATAGCAAGGGGCTGAGAACGCATCCTTGCGGGCACCAGTGTTGAGAATTAACACAGTGGATGTTTTGTCATAGGTCCTCACTGATTGTGAATCCTTTTGTTTCCTTTTCATCTCTAGCCTATGTCGACTCATCTCCCAATCAAACTCTCTCCTGCATCCACCTATCACTTGCCAGGTTTTGTCCACCTCTTTTCCAGCTTTCTTCCCCTTCTTACAATCAGCCCAAAGAAGAGACCTGTTGTGAAACATCACCTATCCTCTCCATCCAGTGATGCTACCCGCCCTGTTGAATTACTCTAGCACTTTGTGTTTTACTTAAGATTCCATCATCTGCAGTTCCTTTTGCCTCTCATACTAATATCTTTCTATATATCTTTTAACGTGTACACTTTATAAACGGCCTGCTGTGTATCATCAGTATCATGTATGTGTCAACATTGTGTATATTATTCAACATCCTGTATCAACAGTATGTACCATATCCATATCCTGCGCACTTTCTACTTTTTGTTAATTATACATGGCCAGTACATTATGTCATTATTTTGTACCTGGTACATGATCAATATTGCTTGCATTATTCATACCAAATAGATTAGGAATCTTAGTTTCCAGATAGAACAATGGCCACAGAGCAATTAAGCCTTCTCCTGGAAGCTTAAGAGAGACAGCTCCTTTCCTTTCTTGCCCACTTCAATGCTAATCTCTCTTGACTAAAATCCTTGTCAGTAATATCAGGTTAAAGGAAAGCTTTGAACATGAAGGGAACAGCTAATTAATTACATGTTCACTGCAGACTTAGCACAGGCATTTTGCTCTTTATGTGTCAGTGGCAGCTCAGCGCTTTTGAATCCAATTGTTGTGGATTCAATTTGTACCCCAGGAACATGAGCACAAAATCCAGACCAGTAATAAGAAATTAAATTGAAGCACTGTCTGAATTTCCAAATGGGAATAAAAGTCTCAAAGCACGGTTTTGAAAAACTGCACAGGATGTGGGTAAGGTACATAAGAACTGGGGCTCTCTCCCCAATCAATATCATAGAAATATAGAAACATAGAAATTAGGTGCAGGAGCAGGCCATTCGGCCCTTCGAGCCTGCACCGCCATTCAATATGATCATGGCTGATCATCCAACTGAATATCCTGTACCTGCCTTCTCTGCATACCCACTGATCCCTTCAGCCACAAAGGCCACATCCAACTCCCTCTTAAATATGGCCAACGAACTGGCCTCAACTACCTTCTGTGGCACAGAATTCCACAGATTCACCACTCTCTGTGTGAAAAACGATTTTCTCATCTCGGTCCTAAAAGTCTTCCCCCTTATCCTTAAACTGTGACCCCTTGTCCTGGATTTCCCCAACATCGGGAACGATCTTCCTGCATCTAGCCTGTCCAACCCCTTAAGAATTTTGTAAGTCTCTATGAGATCACCCCTCAATCTTCTAAATTCCAGCGAGTATAAGCCGAGTCTATCCAGTCTTTCTTCATATGGAAGTCGTGCCATCCCATGAATCAGTCTGGTGAACCTTCTCTGTACTCCCTCTATGGCAAGAATGTCTTTCCTCAGATTAGGAGACCAAAACTGTACGCAATACTCCAGGTGTGGCCTCACTAAGACCCTGTACAACTGCAGTAGAACCTCCCTACTCATCCCTATGCTATGAATGCCAACATACCATTTGCTTTCTTCACAGCCTGCTGCACCTGCATGCCTACTTTCAATGACTGGTGTACCATGACACCCAGGTCTCGCTGCATCTCCCCTTTTCCTAATCGGTCACCATTAAAATAATAGTCTACCTTCCTGTTTTTGCCACCAAAGTGGATAACCTCACATTTATCCACATTATACTGCATCTGCCATGCATTTGCCCACTCACCCAGTCTATCCAAGTCATCCTGCAGCCTCCTAGCATCCTCCTCACAGCTAACACGGCCCCCAGCTTTGTGTCATCCGCAAACATCGAGATGTTGCATTTAATTCCCACGTCCAAATCATTAATGTATATTTTAAATAGCTGGGGTCCCAGCACTGAGCCTTGCGGCACCCCACTAGTCACTGTCTGCCATCCTGAAAAGGACCCGTTCACACCTACTCTTTGCTTCCTGTCTGCCAGCCAGTTCTCTATCCACATCAATACTGAACCACCAATACCGTGTGCTTTAAGTTTGTATACTAATCTCTTGTGTGGGACCTTGTCGAAAGCCTTCTGAAAGTCCAGATATAACACATCCACTGCTTCTCCCTTATCCACTCTACTAGTTACATCCTCAAAAAATTCAATAAGATTCGTCAGACATGATTTACCCTTCGTAAATCCATGCTGACTTTGTCCAATGATTTCACCACTTTCCAAATGCGCTGCTATTCCATCTTTAATAATTGACTCTAGCAGTTTCCCCACTACCAATGTTAGACTAACTGGTCTGTAATTCCCTGTTTTCTCTCTCCCTCCCTTTTTAAAAAGTGGGGTTACATTAGCTATCCTCCAATCCTCAGGAACTACTCCAGAATCTAAAGAGTTTTGAAAAATTATCACTAAGGCATCTGCTATTTCTGGGGCTACTTCCTTAAGTACCCTGGGATGCAGCCTATCTGGCCCTGGGGATTTATCGGCCTTTAATCCATTCAATTTACCTAACACCACTTTCCGGCTAACCTGGATTTCACTCATTTCCTCCATCTCATTTGACCCGCGATCCCCTGCTATTTCCGGCAAATTATTTATGTCTTCCTTAGTGAAGGCAGAACCAAAGTAGTTATTCAATTGGTCTGCCATGTCAATATTAATGAGCTGATTGTTTTTTGTGGGAACCTGTGTGTAAATTGTCGGATGGGTTCCTACAATCCAATAATCTACCAAAGTAACTTTCTAGTGGATTTGGATGCCCTAGGCACATGAGGTGCGATGTAACTGTGAGCTCATTAGGTGAAATAACTGCACGCTCTTTCTTCATGTTGAACATGTTATCTATTGTAAGTTTGAGTTTAGTTTATCGTCACGTGTACCGACGTACAGCGAAAAGTTTTTGATGAGTGCTAACCAATCAACGGAGAGATAATACATGATTACAATTGAGCCATTCACAGTGTACAGATACATGATAATGGAAATAACGTGAACAACATTTAGTGCAAGGTATAGCCAGTAAGGTCCGATCAAAGATAGTCCAAGCATTATCGATGAGCCAGATAGTAATTCAGGACCATTCTTTAGTTGTAGTAAGATGGTTCAGTTGCCTGAAAGCAGCTGGGATGAAACTGTCCCTAAATCTGGAGGAGTCCGTTTTCACACTTCTGTACTGATAGGAGAGGTGATAAGCGGGATTGGACAGAATAACAAATGTTGTAGAAAGTCAAGATCTGCTTAAACATTAATTATCTAACTTCCATATTGTTGTATGTGCTTTAAAGAATGGAAAACTTAGCAACCTTGGAAAATTGGAATCAGATCTGACCTGACTTTAAATGAGATTCTGTGACCAAACATTAAATTCTCGTCTGAAAACCAGTAATGAGAGACATTCCAGAGAATTAAAGAGTTCAAAATTGAGTCAGTGGATGCACTGGTTGACTCTAACATTCTGGAGGCATTATGAATACTTATTGCCTCAAGTTTACACATGTGCAGGTGGCAAAATACTTTCTTCTTTGCCTGAAATAGGCACTTTCATTAAATGGTCAACTTAATGCTCTGTTAACAACATGTGTGTAAAAGACAGCTAGAGCACCCCTGCATGTTGTAATACCCTGAAAGTTCACAGCAAAGCTACTTTTTGTGCCATAGGATAATTGAGTCATGGAGTGTGGAAACAGGCCCTTCGGCCCAACTTACCCACACCAACCAACATGTCCCATCTATACTAGTCCTACCTGTCTGCATTTGGTCTATATCCTTCCAAACCTGTCCTATCCATGCACCTGCCTAACTGTTTCTTAAATGTTGGGAAAGTCCCTGCCTCAACTACTTCCGCTTGCAGATAGTCCTAGACACCCACTACCCTTTGCAGTGAAAAAGCTAACCCTCAGATTCCTATTAAATCTTTTCCCCTTCACCTTAAACCCTATGTCCTCTAGTCCACGGTCCACCAACTCTGGGCAAGAGACTCTGTGCATCTACGTGATCTTTTCCTCTCAAGACTTTATAAACCTCTATAATATCACCCCTCATCCTCTTGCACTTTAAGGAATAGAGTCCCAGCTTACTCAACTTTTCCCCATTGGTCAGACCCTCTAGTCCTGGCTACACCCTTGTAAATCTTCTCTGTACCCTTTCCAGCATGACAACATATTTCCAATAACAGTGCTCAGAACTGAGCACTATACTCTAAATGCGACCTCACCAACATCTTATACAACTGCAACAATTGACTTTCCAAAATACAACACCTCACATTTCTCTGTATTAAATTATGTCAACCATTCTTCAGCCCACCTGGCCAATCAATCAAGATCCTGCTGCAATTTTTCACAACCATCTTCACTATCTGAAAAACCACCCACTTTTGCATAATCTGCAAATTTAATAATCTTGCTGTGAAAGTTCCCATCCAAATCATTGATATAAAGATTTCAAAAGTTTCAAAGATCTTTTATTGTCACGTGTACCAATTAAGGTACAGTGATATGCGTATTACCATACTGTCAAACAAAAAAAAAGCAACAAGACACACAACTACATAAAAGTTAACATAAACATCCACCACAGCGGATTCCCCACATTCCTCACTGTGATGGCAGGCAAAAAAATTAAATCGTCTTCCTCTTTATTCTCCCGTCGGGGTGATCGAAGCTCCCGCAATCAGCGGTCGAAGCTCCCGCATCGAGGCGATCGAACCCTCCGCAGCTTGGAGTTCCCAATGTTGGTTTCTGAACAAAGACCACAAGCTCTGTGATGTTAAGTCCGCAAACACCCACGGTTGGAGCTCTGAGGTCGATCCCTGGCAAAGGGATCGCGGGCTCTGCGATGTTAAAGTCTTGTAGTCTCCCCACGATGGAGCTCTCAAAAGATGGTCTGCAGCAAAAGCCACCAACTCCTCGATATTAGGCCGCAATGCGAACGGAGATACGATACAGAAAATAATTGCATCCCCGTCGAGGTAAGAGATTAGAAAATGTTTTCCCCAGCTCCACCTCCCCCCCCACACCCCACATAAAACAAGCTAAAGAACACAACAAACATGCATTTAACATACTATTAAAACACAAAAAAGGAAGGGACAGTCGGACTGTTGAGGAGGCAGCCATTGCTGGCGCCACCCCACATGTGGGTAGATGTGCCTAAAACTGATTATAAGTAATATACTCATTAGATACAAACAATAATCAGAAATTACATATGGATCATTCAAATTAAATGAGATGTTTCTGGTGTGTAACATTTTTCTCTAGTACAATGTCATGCATTTTACATAACAATTAAAAGTTGTTCTCTTTGCCATTGATCCCTTGTTGAATCGAGTGGCACCTACTCTCATAAGTTGTTCGAGCATTCCATATTTCATGAGAGTTAGTACTGGCCCTTTGGCCCACAGTGCCAAACATAATGCCAACATAAACTAATCTCATTTGTTTCAAACTGCCCTGTATTTATAACATCCTGTAGCATAAATCTTGTCCTTGTGGAATAGGCAATAATAAGTCATCCTCCTGTTTTATAAAGTATTTTAAAGCACAATACTTAAATTACGTTTTTTTTCCAAAATCGCTTTTGTGAAAATAATATCGAAAGATTCCAAACAGTGGCAACGCATCTCATGGCAAATGTTCATTGTTTGAACTTTGAATAATTTATCATGCAATAGATATCTGACTTATTTTGCCAGGATGATTAATGTGAGAGTGCTGCACTTATTGCTCTCATTCTGCTTTGAAGATGTAACAATCCATCAGAACACACCAGTAAGCACAGTGTACCAACCTCACTGTTAGTCCTCTCTTAATTTCCTCTGTATTGTGATTGGGATGTACTGTATAACTCACACTGGCATTTCCTTTATCTGATGTCTCTTCCACTTCCTGTGTATCTTAAAATGTTTATACAATAGAAGAGGGATACTCAGCCCATAAAGCCTGTGTGGCTCTCCCTCCTAAACGTTGGTGCTGTCTAAATAGAGTTTAAAAATGACACCAAAGCCAGAATGGATTATTTTAGGAATGACAGAAGGTAGTTCGGAATTAAATGTGCATCAAAATAATCTATTTGATTACGGCTTAATAATAAGAAAAAAAGCTCATCTTAAAATTCTGGAAAAATGCCCCTATACCAACATTAAATATGTGGATTTCAACTATGTTTGAAACATTACATCTGGAAGATATGAGAC
This sequence comes from Okamejei kenojei, assembly GCA_035221665.1. Lineage (NCBI taxonomy): Eukaryota > Metazoa > Chordata > Chondrichthyes > Rajiformes > Rajidae > Okamejei > Okamejei kenojei. Next base: position 59,800,282 of record CM069133.1, read on the forward strand.
TCCACCTGGCAGAAAAATCAGATCGCTTCTATCAGACGTGGTCTGCATTTATAAAATTGCTACAAAGATAGGGTGCAGGAGTGCCTCGGGCCTTGGTAGGGGGGGATGAAAAATTATCGAGTTGGTGGATTCCTTTTGCGTGATATATATAATATAGTAGCTGGCTTTTTTTATTTTTCTCTCTTTGTCTCTCTTTCTTTTTTCTTTTTCTTTTCCAGGGTCCATCTCTTAATCCCCTTTCTCTAATTCTTTGACCAAGGCTTTTTTTTTCTTCTCCCCTTTGGCACGCTCTTTCACTTTCACAACTCTTTTCACCTACTTCACTCTTTCTTTCTATTATTTTTCTTTAAAAGCCATAAAATCATGGGGTACAAAGATTGTAACAAATAAATGTGATGTACACTGATGTATTTACCTCTAATATATATATATATATATATATATTAGAGGTAAATACATCAGTATATTAAATGTTCCCTGTGGGTTTTCTCAAGGCCCTCGGGTTAGTTTAGTTTATTATTGTCACATGTAACAAAGTACAGTGAAAAGTTTTTTTGTTGCATGCTTATATGCTATCCAGACAGCAAAAGGACTATCTATGATTATAATCAAGCTGTTCACAGTGTATAAATGCAGGATGAAGGGAATAATATTTAGTGCAAGATAAAGCCCAGTTAAAGACAAAGTTTTAAAGAAGGAACTGCAGATGCTGGAGAATCGAGGGTACACAAAAAGCTGGAGAAACTCAGCGGGTGCAGCAGCATCTAAGGAGCGAAGGAGATAGGCGACGTTTCGGGTCGAGACCCTTCTTCAGACTGGTCAGGGATCAGGGAAACTTTCATTCATTGTTCCTTATCTCTCCACATCACCGTCTATATCTCTCGTTTCCCTGATCCCTGACCAGTCTGAAGAAGGGTCTCGACCCGAAACGTCGCCTATCTCCTTCGCTCCTTAGATGCTGCTGCACCCGCTGAGTTTCTCCAGCTTTTTGTGTACCCCAGTTAAAGACAGTCTGAATGCATTCATTGTGGGAGATGAGAGGTCATGACTGCTCTCTAGTTGGTGATAGGTTGTCTCAGTTGCCTGATAACTGGGAAGAAACTGTCCCTGAATCTGGAAGTGTGCATTTTCAAATGTGTGCCTCTTGCCTGATCGGAGAAGGGAGAAGAGGGAGTGAGACTTATCCTTGGTTATGCTGGTGGCCTTGCTGAGGCATTGTCAAGTGTAGATGGAGTCAACGGAAGGGAAATTGGTTTGTGTGATGGTCTGGGCTATGCTCACAACTTCTGTGTTTCCTCACACAACTAGAGATATGTTGGTTGGTAGATTAACTGACTCTGAAAATTGCCTCTGACATGTAGGTGAGTGGCAGAGTCTGCCGGTCGTTGATGGAGAAGAGGGGAGAACAAAATAAGACAGGTGTAATTTGATAGAGGGCAGCTCAGACATGGTGACCAAAGTGGCCTGTTACTGTGCTATATGACTCAATAGCTAACCCTATGCAATTTTCATTCAAGATTCTGGCCAATGCATGGCCTTTTCCTCAAAGCTATCTCAAAGATTATCTCCATTGAATTTATAATAAGGGCGGGATACAACAATACTCTCTGATGTTTGATCCAATTTAACGCATTCACAGGAAGAAGGAGTTTAGTTGCCATTTACAGGTGTTCACATTACATGGCTACATTGTCTATCTCTCATTCAGATCATATTTAGAACTGTCTATTCCTTTGTGGCTGGTGAAACCTTATTTTGGACCATGAATGAGTTCCTTGGTTTTGACAATGTTTTCAGCCCAGCTTTTATTCCATTCGCCATCACTTCTTGAACTTGGCAAGGCAAGCACCAGAAATGGATCCTTGAAACCAGAGGCAAGTTGGAGTGATATGGTCAGAGAGATCCCAGTGTTTTAATCGGTATGAATTTGCACATGTCTCTGTGTTGCCGCATCTGAATGGATGTGTGGAGCGGATAGTTGACAGCTCTGGGAACAACTGAAAAGGGTGAGCTCTAATCTATACACACAGATGAGTCCAGCACCAGTATCAACGAGATGCCAGGAGTCACAATGTCATAGTGAGGTGCAGCATGAAAACTGGTCACTCGGCCCACCCAACCTGTGCCGACCATCAACCACCATTTACACAATTCAGACATTATTCCCATATTTTTTTGTCTTCCCAGTGACTCCTCTTGATTCCACCACTCACCAACACACAGGAACTATTTACAGTGGCTAAATGAACCTTGTACCCTGCACGTCTTTGCAACATAAGGGGAAACCGGAACACCCAGAGGAAATCGGGGTTATGGGGAGAAGGCAAGAAAATAGGATTAGGAGGCAAGACATCAGGCATAATTGAATGATGGAGTAGACTCGATGGGCCAAATGGCCTAATTCTACTCCTATAACTTGTGAACATGAATGTGCAAACTCTGCTCGGTCAGTGCTAGAGGAGAGGATTGAACCCAAGTCCCTGGCATTGCAAGGCAGCAGCATCACTGTGCCATGTCCTGCATGGAATATGAATTCCACTTGGAGTCACAAGTGACTGCAGATGCTGGAATCTTGTGCGAAAACAAACTGCAGGAGTAAGTGAAATTCCTCCAGTGGGTGGTGTTTTGCTCAGGAATTCCAGTTGATCGTGCCAGGAAATTTAATTGTTCCAACTTTTCCACATAGCAGCATGGAAGTGCAATGGTTTGTGCTGCTGCCTCACAACACTATGTCTGGTTTCAATCCTGACCTCCATTGCCTGCCCGCATGGAGTTTGCACATTCTCTTTATGACCACTTCGGTTTCCTTCAGTTTTCTCCTGGATTCCAAAATTCTGCTGGGAGGTTAATTGGCTCCTGCAGATTACCGCCTCGTATAGGTCAGTGGCAAAACAAGTCAAAGGGGAGTTAGGTAATGAGCATAGGTAATAGTGAGAGAGAACGAGTTGCAGGAACACAGAGAAATACAGAAACACAGAAGGGGCAAAGGGCCACATGTACCCTATGGGCTGAATGTTCCCTTCGAATGTTGTGGTTATAGATCATTGATTGCTTTGCACATGGCGGACTCACAACCTATTGGAATGTGTCCCAAACTGTTTCTTTATTCACTACTTCCACTACTTTTAGGACTAATTAACTAGTTGGTGAGGCAACTGAAGTAAAGAAACAGGTAGCCTTTTTAGTGTCCACACAACATTTCCTCAGAAAACCCACAGCAGCAATCTGAAAATTAATTATTTTGTGCCTGAGATTCAGGGGAATTGGCAGTGCAAATTCAGTTCTGATTTTAGGCCCGCAGCTCTTGGCACAAATACTGGTGAATCCAACAACCCTGCTGCTTCAGAGGTTTGTAAGGATAATATTAGCAGTTTCTCAGTTGGTAAGTGGTCTCCCCACTACAGAAGGATATGGACGCTTCGGAGAGAATGTAGAAGAGGTTTACCAGAATGCTGCCTGGATTAGATGAAATGCTGCCTGGATTAGCTATAAGGAGAGGTTGAAAAAACTTGGATTGTTTTCTCTGGAGAGTGGGAAGATAAGGGGACATCTGAAAGAAGTATATAAAATGATGAGTGGTGTAGATAGGGTAGACAGTCAGAGCCTTATTCCAAGGGTGGAAATTGGAAAGAGTAAACCGCACAGTTTTAAGGTGAGAGGAGCAAAGTTTAAAGGAGATATGTGGGACAAGCCTGGGACACACTGCAAGGGATAGTGGTGGAGACAGATACAGCAGTGGCATTTAAGAAGTTTTCAGATAGGCACATGGATATGTAGGGCATGGATGTATATTAATCATTTGCAGGGAGATAAAATTATCTTAACCTGGCACCATCTTCGACATAGACATTTTGGGCAGTCCTGCGCTGTATTGTTCTTTGTTCGAAGTGCAAAGGAATCTCACTCTAAAGCATAAGCAAAAAGATCTTGGCTGCTCTTATTGCAGCACTGAGGAAGTGGTTCATCTTTATAAGTGCCAACGTTTGCATCTATATAGCGCCTTTCATGTCAGTTTCAAACCTTCCCAAAGTATTTTATACCCATTGAATCATTCCTGAGGGATTGTCACTGTTGTAACAAATGAAACAGAGCAGCCACTATGTTCACAGAAAGCTCCCACACACAACAGTGCAATGATGAGTTGGTAACATTCCTTTGTGATATTAGGTGAAGGATATAATAATCTGTAATAATGTCACACAATCGTTTCATTCTACCCCGTAACTGAATGGCAGCAGCTCTGACAGTGCACGAGACAAACCATTTAGCCGAGGAAGTCAAGGAGCAGCTGGTTTTTGATAAAAGTGTGTCAGCAGAGCAGAGTGAGCCAAAATAAAGGAAGCTGACCAAACAGTATAGTATGGTCAGCACAACAGGCCTTTATGCATACATGCTGCTCATGCGGTCTCCATGTTGTTCCCCAGTACAGTTTTCATATTCCGTCCGAAACCACATCTCACATCTCACCTATTCTAGAAAACCTTGTTCCTCAAACCTTGTTCCGTTCAAATTCAAACGTAAACTACAAAGCCACAGTAGGGCGTACGCCATGCCGTTTGATGCGTGAAGAACTATGTGCGCTGGTGATCGGAAAAGAGAAATAAATTGCAAGAAACTCCTGGCTGTTGTTCATTGATCATGAGTTGCCAGCAGGGAGTCTCACTGAATGCAATTACTAGGCAGAGAACAGTGCAACAGTCCTATCTCAACCTCAATCTCTGATGAGCAAGGCCAAACAATCATCCTCACATTGTGTTGGTAACCCTTTTTATTTTAGTGTTTATTATTTTAAAACTTAAGAACAAAGCCTTCAGATTTGGGAGTACATACTTTGTCAGACAGCTTCTGATTTGCCATTGTTGGTATTATACTCCAGGTATGCATTGCATCCAGATTCCTAAAACAGTTTTCTATTCCAGATTCTGTCAAGAAAACAGATTAGCAAGTGGTCAAGGATATTCTCTAAACCTCCTCTAAAAGTTGCAATATCCTCACTGAGTCTTTGGAATCCCTGGTTCCTCAAAGTGAACATAGAAGAGTAGTACACCACAGGAAACGGCCCTTTGGCCCACAATGTTTGAAGAAGGAGTGTTCAGGATGGCATTTAGATTATTGTTTGGAAGTCTCAGGTGCCCTGGCAGAAGGATTGCATCGCCTCCCAAACGTCCCATTTGCCCATCCCATCATCACCTCCTGCCTCATCTGAGGCAACTACAATTTGCAAAAATCGCACTTCTTTGTCAAACAGAAAAGGTTTACACTCTGGCTCTCAACATTATGTTTTGCCCTGACCACTTTTTAAACACCCAGTCCAATGCAAGGTTTTCCTTGGAAGCAATGTTTAGTCATCATGCCAAAAATGATTTTCCGTGGTTTTTCATCAATCAAGAGGACGTGAATTGTTTGTCCTCATTATATTTTAATAACTCCCAAAGTTAGACATGAGTTGTGAAGTAACTAATGGGAGTTTCTTGGGTATCTTGTCCTTTATTTGTACATTGCAATAAAATTACCAAGACAGATGTTCTGCTAATTTAGCCTGTTAGCTCTGCTCCATGCGTGGTTACAGCAATTCATGTTTTGCACAATATTTCCAGATGACCATCTCTGCCAGGTTCACAGCAAGCATAATTAAAAACCTGCATTCCAAACAAAAGCTAAGTTGGATTGGGTTGGACTTTGGCAGGATCTAGTTAGTTTTGATCCACAGTTAGGATTTTACACCAATGCATCCCACCACCTTTATCCTTCATAACTGACTAACAATTTTCCCTGCTAACCTCATGATCAGAATAGTAAACTCGTGCTGTGGTTATTTATGTAGTCTTTTCATTCACTCGGTAGCATGCTACCAAAAGCTTTACACTGTATCTCGCTTCATGTGACGATAATAAACTAAAATAAACTAAAAATATCAATTGTCAAATGTCAATTGGGAAAAATTGAAAATTATATTATTTTTTGGACCTATCTTGTGGGCCATCAATTCTACAACATAGTCTTGGCATCGAATGGTCCTTAAGAGTGCAGGTCCACCATTGATTTTCCGGCATCCTTGGTTCCAACCTTTCTGGATTACACCTTTTGCTGGACCAACAGAGGTCACCACCACCTAAAAGAGTCAAACGGTACTGGAACGGTCCACCTTGGCCCATAGCGGCTGAGATACCAGCCCACCATTGTAGCCTCTTAATCAGATAAGATAATTCATTTGCTTGCTCCGGCCGGGCTGGAGTTCCAGAGCCGCAGCTGCAGGGTGCAAATTTGATCCTGCCGATTGTCCGCTATGGGAATTAATCCATCGGTCAGACCAGAGTTTCAGAGCCCTGATCGCAGGGGCAAATTTGACCCACTGTTCGGCCGCGGAAATCCCAATGAGGTTGAATCGGCGCCACATTTTCAGGGGGACATCCAGGGGGATTTCAAGTGCCAGCTCATAATTTTGTCCAGATTAAAGAAGGTGCCGGACCATCAGTTTCCGGAAAATTGGCGGTGAACCACTTCAGGAGTACAGGCTACAGAAACAAAGAGTCAGTGACGGTCAAAGCAAAAACAAAATACTATTTGTAATAGGATTTCCAATAATGGATTTATTTCTGAATAAGTAAACAGGCAATTTAATTTGGACCAGAGAAGTACCATTTTCAGAAGAATTAGCTATGGATATAATGACCTTACTCAGGATAAAAGATGTTGAATAACCTACTACAGAAGATCATTTGTGGTTAATTGGTCCATTGAAATGGAGCTGGATAGAATCCATTAGGACTGTGGGTTTTAGAAATATCAATGACAATGTTTTTTTTTAACTACAAATTGATGGTACGGGAAGGAATAAATTGTGAACATGACTGGCTTTGATAGGTCACACATTTAAATTATATTTATGCAGAAACTCGTTGGTAGTACAGCTAATTTAACATGCTGCTTTACTATTTAACCCACGTAAGCACCAATATTACAACATATACCACATATATTAAACAAAACCATATTATCACTAGAATATCAATTAAATGCAGTAAGGGCATGGTGAAAGAAAATCTTTATTAATATAAAATTCCAGTGAGCATATTTTATGAAACAGATGCTAATGTTTGCCCAACCAACATCTTGCAAGCGGAAAAACATATATATTCTAATGCATTGCGGTGTTGAGGATATAGTATAGTATTTCTGGAGTCATAAATATAACAGTACAAACTCAATCATTCAGCCTATCATCTCTTCACTGGCTCAGTATAAAAAGTTATCCAACGTATTCCACTGCACTTCCCGGTCTATTGATTCTTATTAATTTTATGTCCAATGCCCTTTTCAGATTTGCCATTGAATCTGCGTATATATACCATCTTTTCAAGCAGGGCTAACCAGATAATAACTCGTGATAACACTCAGTGGAAGATAAATCTTCATGTATCTCCTCTGGTTCACAATAAGAATTAGTAAGATGTAAATTGATTACAACTGGAGAGCTAGATTCAATAATTCCATCAATGTCTTGCAGCTAGATACTGGCTGTCCAATCTTATACTACTGGAACATAAATTGCATGATAAATTTAAATTGATATATTCTAAAGTAAAAAGTCACCCACACACGCAATCCCTGGGTTATGCTAGGGGTATATTCCTGAGAATAGTCCATGAAACATTTTTTCCATATGTTAAGTAAGAACAATTTCAATTAAGGTTGAATAACACTAGCATTTGTCTATTGTCTTTCTCTGTGCAGTGCATGGTATATGATTAGAATGTTCTATGTCAAATGGCTAGTTTCAATGGTCTTAATATATTAATGGATGTTACAATTACTGCAGGGAGATTAGATGAAAGCAGTTTGTTTTTGGAAACTGATTATCTTTTGTATTAACTAGCTGCCACTTTTATTCTATAACTCTGATTATTTTTTTTGTATTCCTGTAACTAACTTCCCTGTCTTGATAAATGCTTAAAATTGTACGTAGGAATTTGAGTACATTCATCTCTATAAACCATGTCTTCCTTTACCCGACAAACAAGGAACTGCAGATGCTGGTGTTCAAAAGTTGGTCCTCCTATTTTCATAAGGCCATTTAGAAATTATTTTTCATGGTCTAAGTAGAACAGCCAATGATAAACTTCTAGTTATGGAAGTGCAAAAACGCACATCACCAGATTCAGGGACATCTGCCTCTTTGGTGACCCTGGGGCTATCCTTGATCGGACTCTGCTGGCGTTACCTTGCACTAAACTCCATTCCCTTATCATGTGTTTATACACTGTAAATGGATTTATTGTAATCATGTATTGTCTTTCTGCTGACTGGTTAGCGCGCAACAAAAGCATTTCACTGTATATGTGACAATAAACCAAACTGAACTGAACTTCTAAAAAAGCAATGCACATCAGCCAGTTTGCACATATCAGGCTAATATTGGCTGGATAATCTGTTTTAATATTCTTGGTTAAGAGATAAACTTTGACATTATTGTAAATATTTCTTCTAGCTTCATTTATCCTGGAGAGATAAACAAATCTCATTTAGATTAGATACAGCACCTTTAACAATGTTTTAGGTTCTTGGTAAAGCTCAGTTACAGTATTGCCAAACAGATCATGTCCCCGTCCATAATGTTCAGACTATTTTAAAGCCTGTTATCACTAACTCACTGTCAATACTTACACAGAGATAAAGCCCACCATGGGAAAGTGCCAGATAATATATCATGCCTATGAAAATGGACACTAACAATAAGTCAAAACATCACAAATTTCAAGAATCACAAATAAGTGCAGTCTATTTCTTCAATGCAGGGTTTCTCAGCGCAAAGGAAGAAAAAAAGAGACACAAAGTGCTGGAGTAACTCAGTGGGCCAGGCAGCATCTCTGGAGAACATGGATAGGTGATGTTTCGGATCTGGATCCTTCTTCAGACAGTCTTATTGTCAGTGTCCATTTTGATAGACCTGGTGTATAATCAGAATCAGAATAAATGTATTAGCCAAGTATGTGTACATACAAGGAATTTGATGGTACATATTCCACTGCCTCTTGATTTCCCCGCTGCCTTCGCTCCCCTGTGCAGTTGAAAGCCAGCCAGTTGCAGCGCATTGTCTGGGGTCGACTCACACAGCCAGGTCTCAGTGAAGCACAGGGCAGTGGATCTAGAGGTCCTTATTTGTTTGGCACAGGTTGCAGTTTGTCCACTTTGTTGTTGAGAGAACGTAGATTTCCAAGGAATATACTCGGGAGCTGTGTGTGTAATCCTCATTGCCAGAGTTGGATGAGTGCTCCAGAGCGCTCTGATATGCCCAGATATTATCCGGCACTTTGAGATTTGTTTATCTCTCCAAGATAAATGAAGCTTGAAAAAATAGATTTATAATAATGCTAACATTTATCTCCTAACCAACAACACTAAAACAGATTATACAGCCAATATTACCCTGCTGTATGCAAACCGGCTGGTGTACATTGATAATTTAGAAGTTTATCATTGGCTGTCAAGTACTCAGACCATGAAAGATTATTTCTAGATGGTCTTCAGAAAACAGAAGGGGAATGCCCAGTACTTCCCTTCTGACAAAATATTAAACTGAAGCTCTCTCAGGAGGGCATTATTTTGAGGAAGAGCAGGAGAATTCTATCTGGTGGTCTGGTAATTACTTATTCCTCAGTCAACATTCAATGGAACAGATTATCTCATTCATATCATAAACTTATTGTTTCCAATAGATTTTAACATAACACATTCTGGGCAGCACAGTTGCGCAGTGCTGGAGTTGCTGCCTGACAGCACCAGAGACTCGGGATCGAACCTGACTGCGGGCGCCTGTCTGTATGGAGTTTGTACTTTCTCCCCGTGACCTGCATGGGTTTTCTCCGGTACCTCCGGTTCCTCCCACACTCCAAAGGCACATGGGTTTGCAGGTTAATTGGCTGGGTAAAATTATAAATTGTGCCTAGTGTGTGTAGGATAGTGTGTGGGGATCGCTGGTTGGCACAGGCTCGGTGGGTCGAAGGGCCTGTTTCTATGCTGTGCATTTAAACATTCATGGTTATGTAAACAAGCAGCTTAATCTTGACCTGGAACAAATGAATGGATGATTTCAATACAATTTTCAGAAGATTTACAGTGGGTAAAATTTTCTTGCTCAGGATAATAGCAAATTTACAATTGCTGTTTGTGGGAGAATGCTATGTACAAATGGCCTTCACAATATGACTACATTGGTAAAATACATATTTTGGTTGTAAAACCTTTTGGAATATTCTGCAGGAAATGTGAAAGGAGACTATGATATTTTACCACACGGGATTTGTGTTGAAAGCACATCACATCAGTGAGGATCTTTCTCATTGTTGATTTCCTTCTCCTGAACCAGCATACTTGAGGCTATCCATGGTCCTGTACTGTGTCCTCAATGAGGTCAGGACAGAATTTCAGCTCAAGGTCTTCCTAGTACGTGTGGTCATCTAATTACGGAGTCAATTTACACAGGAATGGACAGAGCTTCGGAATAATTCAGTCTGAGAGAGAAAGTTACACAGAGAATTTGTGAAGAATTATTGTGATAAGCAAAAGGCCTGTATTTCATCAGGTTAGCCAACCATGGCATTTTACGTGTTTTAAAAAATGAAAGTTTTAATCCCTTTCACTGTTTCAGCCTAACCCTAAGTGCTTTTTAATCAATAGGGCATTGTGACATGCAGACAAAGTTGTATAACTAACGCTCACATAAGGATTACGTAAAATGTACTACAAGAGCATTATTTCAGTTGTCTCTAAGCCCATTAAAGAGACCATTCTCTTTGCAATCTAACATTCCACCCACTCATCATTCTGTATCATTTTAGTTTTCCCAACTATGTATAAAGTACTTAAACCTGGCAGCAATTACTGTTATTACACCGTGAAAGTGACAGCAAATTCAAGATTCATTTAATATTGCTTAATGTGTAAATCAGGAACGTGCCCTCAGCGATTAAATATCCTCCACCGGTTCGTGCACAATGGAGACTGCTGGTTCCTTTCTTTGAGGTCACTGAGATGCACTGTCGCTTCACTGCTGATAGCATAATCCATAATGTTAATTGTAGACTGTGACTGTAATAGCAACTAGAGCAAAATGTCACAATGATAATAAAGCGCCAGACAAAATTTACTCAAGTAATATTTAGCTTGTTGCAACAGTTCATTGACCTGTTAATTGGTTTTCTTTGGTCATTATTTAGTGGCTTTACTGACATTGAGAGTGTAATAATGCAACTTACAAGTGTCTGGTTTAATGGCCAAGGAACTTTGGTGCATTGCATCCATTTTCTGACAGAATATAGTTCACCAACTTCCCAAAATGATTGACAGAAATTATGGCATATTGGCAGGGAACGTATTTCATTTCCAAAAACATTAACAAGATAATATGGTTTTAGAGGAAGACAAGACAGGAGGAATAATTATATTGACTTTGAATAGATGAAAACATGGAAATACCTTGGTTGAATAGCCAGTCTGAAGAAGGGTCTCGACCCGAAGCGTCACCCATTCCTTCTCTTCAGCGATGCTGGGGAGTTCCATATTCAGTCACTATATGCTATGTCTCTCTCACATAACTGAAAATGTCCATCCCCATGGCAGTCAATTTTGTGCATGTTGGAACATACGCAAAATCATTCACTATGGAAACAAATACCATCACCATAATATAACACTTGGCATCAGAAGTACGTAAGACTGATAAGAAAGCACAATTATTAAAAGTGTAGAGAGAGAGGAAACTGCCTCATCAGGAATGAGCGTATGTATTTACATCGGAGATTTAAAAATAATAATATTATTGGCGCTCGCTCAAATGTAAAGCATGTCCATGGTTGGGCAACCCAGGAATGGCCTGCAGCATAATGCATATTTAGTGCTTGTAACTGGGAATGAATTTCATCCTCAACAGCAAGCATAATCTAAACAATTCTAACATTTTCTAGCTGAGAAGATGGGTGTGTAAAATGATCAAGGTCAGCATTCCAACTGTTATTACAGATGGTAGCTAACGACATGTCTGGTGTCTCACAGCAAAATATTTGTGTCAGATAATGAAGTACTCTTTATGATTCTTCACTGTGTCCATTTCACCAGACTTATGAAGCTAGTATTGCTATTCGCAATGCAAAGAACATCAAAGACAGATTTAATTGTGTGTTTTCATACAGTAAATAAGTTGGCAGCTGGGCTGATAAATGGGGGTCACAGGTTTAAGATAATGGACAAATTAACTAGCAGAGAGGCAAGGATTTTTTACAAAACAAATTGTTATGATCAGGCAGGCACTGGCAGCAAGAATGATGAAAGCAGTATCATTTGGAATTTGCAAAATGGGATTGAGCAAATCGTTGAAATGTAGAACCCATCAGACATCAGGAGAAAGAGCAGGGACCAGGGATTATTTGGCTCATTCTCTCAGAGACCAAGACAGGAGCAATACCTTTTTTCTGCATCAATCTATAAATAGACTTGGAATAAACAAAATTCTATCAGGAATGAAAATTTATGATAAAAATATGAAGATAGACATAAAAAGTTGGAGTAGTGGGTCAGGCAGCATCTCTGGAGAAAAGGAATAGGTGACGTTTTGGGTCGAGACCCTTCTTCAGCTTGTTTGGTCTTTGGAAGTAAATCATCAGCTGGCATTTTGAACTGCAAACCCTGTAATATCCCAAAGTCAATATTCTTCCAGCAGACTCATAACAAAAGGGAGCAGATAGATGGCAGGGGTATTATTGCTATTAGTGACATTGCTATTTTATTAATGGACGAAAGATAAATTAATTTAGGCAAATTGCTGCACTATGAAATATTCTCTTTCTACAATCTATCCATGAGCTGTTTCTTAAACAAAATATTTTAACATATTTTACAGCAAGACACAAGGAACTATAGATGCTATTTTACAAAATAAAATGAGCCTCTTCTATTTTCTTAAGACCATTTAGAAATTATTTTTCATGGTTTAAATACGTAATGGTCAATGATAAACTTCCCAAATATCTCTTCTAAACTCAGTAACTCAGCAGGTCATACAGCATCTCTGGATAACACGGATCGGTGACATTTCAGGTTGGGCTCTCTTGAGTGCAGTAGGGGAGAGAAAGCTGGAAGAGAGATGGGAGCTGTTCAAAGCCGGGCGATTGATAGGTGGATACAGGTGAGGGGGGTATTTGAATGGCAGATGGTTGGACAAAGGCCAGAGATGAAAAGACAAAAAGTGTGATATAAGGATAAAAGTGTAGTGCAATGTCAAGCCAGAGGAAAGAATATAGGGGGAAAGGGATGGAAGGAATGAGAAAGGGAGTGATGGGTGTGCACCGAGGTAAGGCACAGGGAAGAGAGGGGGAAAAAGAGAGGGTGGGCGATTGTTTATCTGAAATTGGATAATTTAAAGTTCACATCGTTGGTTGTAAGTTACTCAAACATAATATGAGGTAATGTTCCTTCAGCTTAATTGTGGCCTCACTCTGGCAATGGAGGAGGCCAAGATCAGAAAGGACAGTATGGGAATGAGAAGGGGAATTAAAATGGTTAGCAACCCATAGATCAAGTAACCTATCTATATCCATCTTTCACCTACCAGGCTTTATCAACCCACACCCAGCAATCTTCCCCCTCCCACTGACTCACCCCCAGCCCCACCCCCACCAGTTGCTGATTGAAAGTGTTGCCTATTCATGTTCTCTAGAGATGCTGCCTGGCCCATTCTGCTATTCCAGCACTCTTAACATTTTACTGCTGCTTTGCTCTATGGAAATTTCTTTGTTTCCATTTTACTCTCTGCCTTTCCAGTGCTTTGTAACGGAATGTGTACACATTTAATCCCGCCCTTTGCACATCGCGTTAACGATTTGTGCTTCCCAAAACCTGGAGTCTGATGACAAGCCGGAGAACATAACAATGCACTGATGAGGACCAATGCTTGTTCGCACAGTTGTTGGTTCATTAAAGCTGGTGAATCTCTACCTGGCTTCAGCTAGCCGTCAGCGCGTTACACGGCTGCCAAATGCAGGCTTAGACATCTGATGCCAGTATTATGTGGGGACCAACAGCAGTTGATCAGAAGACTGTCAGTTGCCAGAAGACCCACAGCTGTTAGAGTGAATAATAAACTGAGATTGGGGATTTATTCAGGCTTCTGCAGATATTTGTCTCTTGTTCATTCATTACAATGTATGGTTATAATGTCACCTTGTAATAACATAATTGGTAGAAAGGTTTCAAGAACAAAAATCCACAGAACCACGTGCCACTTGATACTTGATTAGCAAGCTGGTAAAAGATTACCATGTGTAGACAGGAGGTTACAATTAAATCAGTTGCAATCTTATTAAATGGAGAAACAGATTCAAGGGTCGACTGCGCCTTATTTGTTTATATGTCTGTATGCTGCTACTTTGTAAGAATGTACTGTTTTAATCTGGTAAGCAGACATTGTTCAACATCCATTGTCCATTCAGGAGTCTGGGTCATTAAGATGCATCTCCTATGTTCACTTGGCAGAACTCATGGTCTATTTCGCACATCAGTTTCAAGGACACATTTTCTGTTTTTTTGTAACTGTCAGCATTGTTTCTTTTTATCAAGGTCCACCTTGCTGATTTAGTGTACTCACTAAAGCTGGTTTGTGCAAACATAATGTGTGTGACAACTTCACAGAGTCATGCACATCCATTACAGATTCAGTCTGTGGATCTGATTCTTGAGTTAATGATACATCCTGACATAGTCATTCCTGGAACTGAAAAATTCACAACCTCTTGAATCTTGTTGTTCTTGTACCCTATAGTAGTACTTTATGATGTGCTGATATTTGGAACCAATTCACCTTCATGTACTTCAATGTTTTCAGTTGTCTGGCAATGGTTATCAAGAGTCGTCAAGAGTGTTTAATTGTCATATAGCCCGAAATGGATCGATGAAATTCTTACTTTCGATTCATTTGACCATTTCTGACATAATTTCCAAGATAAACACAGTACCTTTTTGATTGACACATTTGGACTACTTCTCAAAGGTTTTATTGCCAATATTCATATTTGCTCACTGCTCTGATGACTCTAACCCTCAATCAAGGAAAATTGCTTTTCTCTTTTTCGAATCATTGCCTTTTTCTTCAATTGCTGTCACTCCATTGTCTGTTCTAAGCTAGGCTGCAACCAACAAAACTGTGTGTAAGGATTATGATGCATTAACTGCTTTGTTAGAGTAAAACCAGTAGCAGACTGTGTTGTCATATGGTACTTAGTTAGCTAATTGATGATGGATCGTGAAGCCAGAGTATACTTGGAACAGTCACTTCTTCAAGAATTTCTTTGACATATGTATGGATCTCTAACACGGCCAGCATTTAATGCCTTTAGCAGGTAGGGTACTGATTTGACTTTCACTACTTAGTCACTGTGCTGAGCAATGTTGACGTGTGCCGAGCCTGTGCAGCTGATATCCTTATTCTCCAAAAAATCAAGGTACTAGGGTTATTCAACAGATCAGATAGAATCTGGGGGGAATAGAGGGACAACATTTTGGGATGGGACACATCTTCAGACCCGTGACTTGTTGTATGTCCACTCACTCTACAAATGCTGCCTGACCATTGAATTCCTCCAGCACTTTGTATCTGCAGACTCTTGTGTATCCTTAATCTCCCACTTTTGGAGCTGCTATTAAAGTGAACTCTGAGCTGTCGCATTTTGAAAGTACATTAATGGAATTGTGAGGATCCCAATATTCCTCTGTACATTAATGCCATTCAGGGTCTTGCCATTTGCGGTATACTTCACGCTTACATTCGACCTCCCGAAGTGTAATATCTCACACTTGCTTGGATTAAATTCCATCTTCCATTTATGTAGCTGATCTGTATCCTGTTGTTTACTTTGGCAACCTTCCTCACTGTTGGCAATTCCACCCGTTTTGATGTTGTCTGCAAAGTTACTGACAAACCTATCTACATTTACATCCAAGTCATTTATATATATATATATATATATATATATATATATATATATATATATATATATATATATATATATATATATATATATATATATTCACCGTCATCTTGTGCAGATGGACGGATGCCAACTAACTATATACATCACATTATTTTTGTCTTTGCACTATTATTGTTTGTTTTGTTTTCCAAGCACAAATCCTTGTAGAACTTCACTGGCCATAGACCACCAGCAAGAATATCACCCTTCCACCACAACCCTTTGTCTGCAATGAGAAAGGAAGGTACGGGATACTGAGTTGGATGATCAGCCATGATCATATTGAATGGCGGTGCAGGCTCGAAGGGCTGAATGGCCTACTCCTGCATCTAATTTCTATGTTTCTATGTTTCTATGTCTGAATCCATGACAAAATTACTGGATCCTGTGTATCATAATGTTCTGGACCAGCCTACCATTAGGCACTTTATCAAATGCCTTACTAAAATCCCTGAAGACAATACTAAAATCCATGATCACCTTCGCAATCTCCTCCAAAAACGTAATCAAATTCATCAGACATGAATGGCTGCTGACAAAGCCATGCTGACTGTCCCTAATCAGCCCATTCTCATCCAAATGCAAATAAATCATATCACAAAGATTCCTCTCCAATAGCTTTCCTGTCTCTGACGTGAGGCTCACCCGACAATAATTCCCTTGATCATCTCTACCTTCCTTCTTAAACACAGGAACAACATTGGCTACTCTCCAGTCCTCTAAGACCTTGCCTGTGGCTGGAGAAGATGCAAAAACAATTTCATCAAGACTCCTTTCAATAACCTTGGATAAATTACATCAGATCCTGGGACTTTATTGCAGTTCACGAGAACAAACACCACTTATTTCTTGTTCCTTGATCTTGGTGAATATCGATGCAAATAGTAATTTAGTTCCTCACTTACATCTTCTGATTCCAAGCAAAAATTATCTTCATTTTCTCTGAGCGGTTCCACCATCTCCCCTGTTACCTACTGTTTGTAATCTATTTTATTTCCGTAACTTCCCACTTTTGATGAGGAGTCTTTAAACCTGAAACTTTAATGCTGTTTCTCCGTACACAGATGTGGCCTGACCTTTCTCCCCAGCTTTTTCTAGGTCTGTAATAATTGAACTCAGGGGGGCTTGTCAATTAAAGTTGAACAGGATTCAGTGGGAAAATCATTTATGGGGGAATGACTTTCCATCTTAGACGCTGATCAGAAAAATACTGAACAATCAACAACACACTGTTTGAGACATCGGGATTACCATTAGGTACCATTATGGGTACCATTGGGTTACCAGGACCATTACCACTGTTCACAAACAGCAGCTAATTTCTGCTTCATTTATGCACAAGCCACCAACAATTGCTCGGATGAAACAAAAGCTATTTATAATACTGAGGGGAAATTATTTCCCTTACTGTGCTGGATAAAAGGTAATGTTTCAACCAGTGCCAGAAAGCTTTTCGCCATGGGATGGGTCTAATGCCTTGTAAGAAATCATACAGAGTCAGCACTGTGCTTAGTGAGATTGAGATATATTGTGTGTTGGTGCATACACAGTATTCCCTCTTTACAAAGGCATCAAAATTAAGATTGAAGTATCCTAAAATTTAGAGATCTAATTCAGCTCTCGGTTGCAGTAAAATCTGTTTCGCTAAATATAAAATCTCGTTCCAAAAGATTATTTCTAAGATCTCTGGGGCAGAGGTTCTGTATTGAAACAGAGACAATCTGAAAAATGTAACCCAAGTCTTGCCTCAGAGGGAGGTGGAGGCCGGTTCTCTGGATACGTTCAAGAGAGAGATAGATAGGGCTCTTAAAGATAACGGAGTCAGGGGATATGGAGGGAAGGCAGGAACGGGTTACTGATTGGGGATGATCAGCCATGATCACATTGAATGGCAGTGCTAGCTCGAAGGGCCGAATGGCCTACTGCTGCACCTATTGTCTATTGTCTATTGCACTGATGCTCCTTTTATGCCTTGGTAATGTATCACGTGTGAGCTCATAACATTCTGCAATGTGTTTAAACAAGATTACATCATATATTTAAATGGAACTAGACCAAATGGGATCTGGTGGGTCCCGTCCCCTCAACGCATGGTTGCGGGTCGAGGGGGGGGGGGGGCTGCGGCGTCACACAAACACACTAACCACCCTCCACAAACACGGGGGGGTGGGGGGGTGAGAGGGGGAGTGGGGGTTGAGAGGGGGGGAGGGAGTGGTGGCAGAGGGGGGTAAAGGGAGGGGGAGGGAGGTGGATGGGGATGGGAGAGGGGGAGGGTGTAGGGGGGCAGAGAGGGGAGGGCATGAGGGGGGGGCAGAGGGGGAGAGGAGGGAGAGAGAGAAGGCGAGAGGGGGAAGGGGAGAGAGAGGAGGGGGAGAGAGGAGGGGGGAAAGAGGGGGAGGGGGAGAGGATGAGAGGAGGAGGGATGAGGAGGAGGGGGGGGAGCAGGGGGGGAGGAGAGGAGGAGTGGGTGGAGAGGAGGAAAGGGGGAGGGGAAGAGGAGGAGGGGGTAGAGGAGTAGGTAACCCAGGTGAGCCAGTGGGCTGAGGGGCCCACGGTGAGCGGGCTGCGGGTCCCACGTCGAGTGGGCGACGGAGACTTGAGGGAGACCGCGGGCAGGCGTGATCTGAGGATGGTTAACGGCGGGGCGGGGGGGGGGGGGTGGGGGGGGGAGTGGGGGGAGAGAGGCGGGGAGCTGCGGCTGGCAGATGATGGAAAACAGTGACCAGCAGGATGTGCGTTAAAAACTCTGCACAATTGGCCATGTGGAGCAGAGCCATTGTGACGTCATCAACTCGTTAGCTTTAGCTCGTTGACTTCAAAAAAGATCTCAGATTGGTGAAGAATTTGAAGAAATAACTCAAGAAATATTGAACTAATTTTCAGATGAGGCGATTTTCGAGATCATGAGGTAAATCTCTACTGGAACATTAAACATTTTCACCGTTAGCGCATCGGGTTATCGAGGAGATGAGAATCAAAGAAAAAGAAAATCAAACACACAAGCAAATTCACAAGCAAACAAACAATACATAAGCATCCAAGGTCAGAGTGTTATAATGTATATTACTAAAAGTCTGATCTTGACTACTTCCAGATGTTCTGTATATTTATTTTAGAAAAAAACGCTGCCAGTTACGGATGTGATTTTTGGCCATCTTACTCAGATCCCCTCCGCTGCGCAGGACAAGAGGTTTTTTCCCCATCGATGAAAAATAAAAGAGTTATTCGTTTTTTAAAAATGTTGAGATTCTCTCTCCTGAAGGTCACGCCCCGTATAAAACACGGAAGTGTTGAGTACCTCAGTCAGTCTCTGCATGATGGTGGAGCAAGAGGGTTACGTCTCTCAGTCTGAGCTGTGAACAACACTGATCACATGTCTACTAAACTGTAAGTGGTTTTACTGACCTGTCAGTGCCCTTAATGTGGTTTGAAAATATAGTTTGGAAATGCTAAAGCTGTGTTGTCTTTGGTTTGGAAATGCTAAAGCTGTGTTGCCTTTGTTTTGGAAATGCTAAAGCTGTGTTGCCTTTGGTTTGGAAATGCTAAAGCTTTGTTGCCTTTGGTTTGGAAATGCTAAAGCCGTGTTGCCTAATTAATGTTGCCTTGCCTAATTAAAGTTGACTTGCCTAATTAAATTTGCCTTGCCTAATTAAAGTTGCGTTGCCTAATTAAAGTCGCCTTGCCTAATTAAAGTTACCTTGCCTTCTTAAATTAAATAATTAAAAGTCTAATCTTGACTACTTCCTGTTTGCGCTTTATATTGATTTTAGAAAAAATGCTACCATGAACGGCTGTGATTTTTGGCTATCTTACTCAGAGTCCCCCTCCGCTCCTCAGGTGCCGAGGAGTTTTCCCATTGATGAAAAATAAAAGAATTATTTGTGTTTACAAAATGTTGATTTTTTCTCTCCTGTCAATCACGCCATGAAGGCCACGCCCCTTCTTGTGGGATTATAAAACCCAGAAGTGTGGGCATGGCTCAGTCTCTGCAAGATGGAGGAGGGAGAGGTCACGACTCGCTGTCTTTAGTGGCCTTGCACCCTGCTTGAAATGGTATGAAACTGCATTTGAATTTGGTGGCCTTGCACCTTGCTTGAAGTGGTAAGAAACTGCACTTGAATTTGGTGGTCTTGCACCCTGCTTGAAATGGAATTTCAAGGAATAGCCGTGAGTCAACTGCCAGCCCACCAGCCGTGAGTGAGTGAGCTACCAGCACAACAGGCTTGAGTGACTGAGGCGCCAGCCCAATAATCCATTCAGCCCACAATGTCCATACTAGCCCACTGGAAACCAGTCCTTTTAGTCCACAGCACGCATACTAGTGCTCCAGAAAGCTTCCAGTTTCCTTGCTCCATGATGAATCTGTTCTTAATTGTTCATTTTGTATTCTGTAGTTGTGTATGTATAAGAGAGAGGAGGAGAGACCTTGTAATGTATTTTATAATGATAATAGCAAAGGTTACATGTCGCTTGTTAGGTATCATACTGAGTTATAAGGTCATATGTGACAGGAGCAGAATTAGACCATGTGACCCATCAAATCTACTCCGCCATTCAATCATGGCTGATCTATCTCTGCATCCTAACCACATTCTCCTGCCTTCTCCCCTTAACCACTGACACCCGTACTAATCAATAATCTATCTATCTCTGCCTTAAAATATCCACTGACTTGGCCTCCACAGCCTTCTGTGGCAAAGAATTCCACAGATTCACCACCCTCTGACTAAATAAATTCCTCCTCACCACCTTCCTAAAGGAATTGAAGGCTAATAATAGAAGTAAATTACAATCTTCATAATGACCCACAATTAAACAATGGGGATACATTCAGTTGTCTGGGAAAATTAGTTTGTTTTATTTTGCGGCAGATGCTTTTATTTCACTCGGAATACAAAAGAGAGCTGACTAGATCAAGCACCCAGCATGGGTAATTAATGTAACAGTACAATCCACAGTCATGAAGCAAGCAAACCGATATCATTTTACACATCAAACAAAGAAATAAAATGGATGTATATAAAGTGGATAGCTGCCTTGGGACTAAATCAGGAAGCCAAAAAACGGGCTGGTGGTCTGTACAGGCCTCATAATGTCTGCTCTATGTCATTAATTTGCTTATGTTTAATTGAAACATGATACAGAAGTAACAAGAAAGATGGTTGCAGTGAGTATTCTGGTTAGCACTAAAGTGGTTTCTTATTTTGCAGGGAAGTGTTTTGTCAAATTTTCTCAGTGGGAGGTTACAGGGCAGGAAATGTAAGTCCACTGTCTTACTCTTGGTTTTCATTTTAGCTCTCTGTATATTAATGACCACAATGTTAAAAGGCGCAATGTAAAGTGTCCACGTTTACCAGTAACACAGAAAGAGGTGGGAGGACATGTCTGCAGCAGGATATAGATAGTTTGAGTGAGTGGGTGGAAACTTGAAGCATAATATAGCATAGTGTAGGGTCATAACCCACAGTGAGAAGAATCTAGAGACAGACTTTTATCTAAATGGAACAAGATCGGCGATGAACAAAGTACAGAGGGATCTAAGTGTACTTCTGCATGAATTGCAATATATAAATAGGGAAGTGCAACAAGTGGTTAGGAAGGCAAATTACATATCGGGGACACAAGCAAAAGCAGATGCAAGAATCTTGAGCAAATAACTAAGTCGCTGACTTACAGCAAGTCAGGCAGCATCTCTAGGATGATTCAGGTCAGGACCCTTCTTCAGACTGATTCTTCAGACAGGAGAGGAGAAAGCTAGAAGGCAGGTGGAGATGGAAAATAGGCAGGCAAGTGATAGGTGGATAGAGGTATGGAGGGTTGATTTGACAGATGGGTGGACAGAAGCCAGAGATTACAAGCAGTCAAATGGCAGTGAAATAAGGAGAGGTGCAAAATGTATGTCAGAGGAAGGGATATTGGTGGAAGGGGTCAGGGAGGAGGGGAAAGGTGGTGGGATAGTGGGAGAAATTGGTGCAACGTCAGTGTGGGACAGGGAAGAGGATGGATGGGGTAGAAGGGGAATTGTTATCTAACACTGAATAATTCAATGTCCATAACATTGGGCTGTAGTTCACCTAAGCAGAATATGTCGTGCTGTCCGACAAGTCTCAACTCAAATAGATCCCATCCGTTTACCTGAATCGCAAAACAGGGTAGATGTTGAATTGGTAAGACAGACTCATATGAGGGGACATTGTTACAAGATTAGAGGGTTATTAGAAAATTAGAAGATTAATTTAAAACTAGTCTAAGTGGGACCCGTTGGGTCCCAGCTTCACGCGGGAGGGCTGGTCCCCCAATGCAATATTCCTCTCCACCAATTCACACACACACACACACACACACACACACACACACACACACACACACACACACACACACACACACACACACACACACACACACACACACACACACACACACACACACACACACACACACACACACACACACACATAGAAACATAGAAAAAAGGTGCAGGAGTAGGCCATTCGGCCCTTTGAGCCTGCACCGCCATTCAATATGATCATGACTGATCATCCAACTCAGTAACCTGTACCTGCCTTCTCTCCATACCCCCTGATTCCTTTAGCCACAAGGACCACATCTAACCCCCTCTTAAATATAGCCAATGAACTGACCTTAACTACATTCTGTGGCAGAGAATTCCACAGATTCACCACTCTCTATGTGAAAAATGTTTTTCACATCTCGGTCCTAAAAGACTTCCCCCTTATCCTTAATCTGTGACCCCTTGTCCTGGACTTCCCCAACATCTGGAACAATCTTCCTGCATCTAGCCTGTCCAACCCCTTAAGAATTTTGTAAGTTTCTATAAGATCCATTCACTCACACACACTCACACTCACTCACACAGACTCACACACACTCACTCACACAGACTCACACACACACACATGCACATACATTCTCACACATACACTCACACACACTTACACTCACACACACTCACACACACACAGACGCACACACACAGACGCACACACACAGACGCACACACACAGACGCACACACACAGACGCACACACACAGACGCACACACACAGACGCACACACACAGACGCACACACACAGACGCACACACACAGACACACACACAGACGCACACACACAGACGCACACACACAGACGCACACACACAGACGCACACACACAGACGCACACACACACACACAGACGCACACACAGACGCACACACACAGACGCACACACAGACGCACACACAGACGCACACACACAGACGCACACACACAAAGACGCACACTCACAAAGACGCACACTCACAAAGACACACACTCACAAAGACGCACACTCACAAAGACACACACTCACACACATGCACACACTCACATTCACACTCACACTCACACACACTCACACACCATATATATGACAGTAAACGTTCCTGAATCTACTCACATGGCTGAGCGTGGCCTCTCCTCTGTGGGGCTTCCGCAGTCAGCGGCATTTCCACAATCAGCGCGACCTCTGCACTCACCGGAAATTACGCAATCAGCACGACCTCTGCGCTCACCGGAAATTACGCAATCAGCGCGACCTGTCCACTAAGCCGAAGTCACAAAATGAGAGGGACTTTTGGACTATACACAGTCGGACCTAATAATGCATTTATTCCTTCCAAACATGGTCGGACCTAATAATGCATTGATTCCTTCCAAATGCAGTCGGACCTAATAAAGCATTTATTCCTTCCAAACACAGTCGGACCTAATAAAGCATTGCAGTTTCAAGCACAGGCAGGGCAGCAGGCCAAACAACTTATGGCATTGTCATTTAATTTCATTTCCAATTAAGCATTGCACTTTCAAGCACAGGCAGGGCAGCAGGCCAATGACTCATGGCATTGTCATTAAGGGCTAACAAATATTTTATTGCAAGTACATTGCAGACTCACAGTTCAGTTGATTCACAGCTTAGAATGACAGTCGTCGCCTCTCCCTTGCAATCTTGCAGAGTGACTGACTCATGTCCAGGCATCCGGGGTTTATAGTCCTGCCCCCCACCCCCAAGAAGGGGCGTTACCTTCATTGTGTTGATTGACAAGTGTGAGGACCAATCAGCTAATCTCAAGGTTTTTTAAACACTCATATATATTTTTTTTTTTAATCGATGGGAAAAATCCTCGGGGCTGGCTCAGCGGAGGAGGACTGTGTGTAAGATGGCCAAAAATCACAATGATACACGGTAGCATTTTTTCTAAAATCAATATACAGTGCAGACAGGAAATGGTCAAGATGAGACTTTTAATTATATAGATGTACAGGACCTTATTGCAGAGGCTGGTGAGTTTCTGGAGTTATTTAGCCCAGGGGGTCATGGAGGCCAGTTTCATGGGTATTTGAGTCAGAAGTCAAAGGTCAGGTGTTTTACTGTCATATGTTCTAAAACTGAACAATGAAATTCTTACTTTCAGTAGCACAATGGAAACATAAACATAGTATTCATTAGACGCCACAATTGATAACATAAAGAAGTTCAATATATAAACACAAATATCATACAAATACAAAACCAAAGCCCCAAGTCTCTCGTGCAATCAGGGCAGTCTGTAGTTCAAAGTTTAGTGTAGATTGTAGTGTGGAATAATCTGTTGGGTTTGTTGGGAAGTAGCTGCTCCTGAACCTGGACCTTTCAGTTTCCATGCTCCTATGACTTCTTTCCGATGGCAGGAGTGAACAGAGAACATGGCCAGGGTGGTGTGGGTCCTTGAAGATGCGGACTGCCTTTTTGAGACAGCACCTCTTTATAGATCCCTTCGATGGTGGGGAGGTCAGTCACCATGATGGACTGGGCAATGTTAACAATTGTTTTGTAATCTCCTTCATTCCTGGGCGTTTGTGTTGCCAAACCAGTCTGTGATGCAACCAGTCAATATACTCTCTACTGTAGACCTGTAGAAGTTCAGGCGAGAATTCATTGTCATAACCAAACTCCTCAATCTTCTAAGGAAATAGAGGCATTGATGAGCGTTCTTTATGATTGCATCAATATGCTGGGTTCAGGACAGATCTTCAGAGATAGGCACAGCTTGGACTTTTAGACTCTCTCATTACCAACCCTTTGATGAAGACAGATTTGTGGATCCTCGACCTTCTTTTAAATTCAACAATCAAACCACTTTCTTGGGTTTTGCTAATGGGGAGAGCAAGGTTGTTGTTCTGGCACCATTCAATCCGATGATCAATCGCTCCCCTACACTCTGATTCATCATAATCTTTAATTCATCCAATGACGGTAGTGTTGTTGGTGAATTTAAATAAGTACTTGGAACTGTGTCTGGCTACACAGTCATGGGTATAGAGTAGGTAGAACAGGGACTGACCGCACAGCCTTGAGATGCTCCTGTGCTGATGGTTATCGAGAAGAAAGTGTTGCTGCCAATTCATACCAATTGTGTTCTGTTGATGAGAATCGGAATTTTGATTTCTGCTCATAAGGTTACACCTGGAATACTGTTTAAGAAAGAACTGCAGATGCTGGAAAAATCGAAGATACATAAAATACTGGAGAAACTCAGTGGGTGAGGCAGCATCTATGGAGAGAAGGAATAGGCGACATTTCGGGTCGAGACCCTTCTTCCATCCCTTCTCTCCATAGTGCTGCCTCACCCGCTGAGCTTCTCCTGGAATTCTGTACATAGTTTTGGTTCATCTACTGAAGAAAGAAAACTTGTAATTGAAGCAGTTCCAAAGAGATTCAGAGAAGAAACATATAGGCTAATTGCTGGGATTGGATGGTTGTTCTATCACAAGGCCAAAAAAAAAATGTATTTTCTTCAGCATTTCCAAGATCCAGGGAATGTCTTACTGAAACTTATAACTCTGTGTATTTAGTGTATAGAAACTTAGATACATAGAAATTAGGTGCAGGAGCAGGCCATTTGGCCCTTCGAGCCTGCACCGCCATTCAATATGATCATGGCTGATCATCCAACTCAGTAACCTGTACCTGCCTTCTCTCCATACCCCCTGATCCCTTCAGCCACAAGGGCCACATCCAACTCCCTCTTAAATATGGCCAACAAACTGGCCTCAACTACCTTCTGTGGCAGAGAATTCCACAGATTCACCACTCTCTGTGTGAAAAACGATTTTCTCATCTCGGTCCTAAAAGACTTCCCCCTTATCCTTAAACTGTGACCCTTGTCCTGGACTTCCCCAACATCGGGAACAATCTTCCTGCATCTAGCCTGTCCAACCCCTTAAGAATTTTGTAAGTCTCTATGAGATCACCCCTCAATCTTCTAAATTCCAGTGAGTACAAGCTGAGTCTATCCAGTCTTTCTTCATACGGAAGTCATGCCATTCCAGGAATCAGTCTGGTGAACCTTCTCTGTACTCCCTCTATGGCAAGAATGTCTTTCCTCAGATTAGGAGACCAAAACTGTACACAATACTCCAGGTGTGGCCTCACCAAGACCCTGTACAACTGCAGTAGAACCTCCCTGCTCTTGTACTCAAATCCTTTTGCTATGAATGCCAACATACCATTCGCTTTCTTCACAGCCTGCTGCACATGCATGCCTACTTTCAATGACTGGTGAACCATGACACCCAGGTCTCGTTGCATCTCCCCTTTTCCTAATCGGTCACCATTCAAATAATAGTCTACTTTCCTGTTTTTGCCACCAAAGTGGATAACCTCACATTTATCCATATTATACTGCATCTGCCATGCATTTGCCCACTCACCCAGTCTATCCAAGTCGTCCTGCAGCCTCCTAGCATCCTCCTCACAGCTAACACTGCCCCCCAGCTTTGTGTCATCCGCAAACTTCGAGATGTTGCATTTAATTCCCTCGTCCAAATCATTGATGTATATTGTAAATAGCTGGGGTCCCAGCACTGAGCCTTGCGGCACCCCACTAGTTACTGCCTGCCATCCTGAAAAGGACCCGTTCACTCCTACTCTTTGCTTCCTGTCTGCCAGCCAGTTCTCTATCCACATCAATACTGAACCACCAATACCGTGTGCTTTAAGTTTGTATACCAATCTCTTGTGTGGGGACCTTGTTGAAAGCCTTCTGAAAGTCCAGATATAACACATCCACTGCTTCACCCTTATCCACTCTACTAGTTACATCCTCAAAAAATTCAATAAGATTCGGCAGACATGATTAACCTTTCGTAAATCCATGCTGACTTTGTCCAATGATTTCACCACTTTCCAAATGCGCTGCTATCCCATCTTTAATAACTGACTCTAGCAGTTTCCCCACTACCGATGTTAGACTAACTGGTCTGTAATTCCCTGTTTTCTCACTCCCTTTTTTAAAAGTGGTGTTGCATTAGCTACCCTCCAATCCTCAGGAACTACTCCAGAATCTAAAGAGTTTTGAAAAATTATCACTAAGGCATCTGCTATTTCTGGGGCTACTTCCTTAAGTACCCTGGGATGCAGCCTATCTGGCCCTGGGGATTTATCGGCCTTTAATCCATTCCATTTACCTAACACCACTTTCCGGCAAACCTGGATTTCACTCAGTTCCTCCATCTCATTTGACCCGCGATCCCCTGCTATTTCCGGCAAATTATTTATGTCTTCCTTCGTGAAGACAGAACCAAAGTAGTTATTCAAGTGTTTGAAGAAGGGTCTCGACCCGAAATGTCGCCTATCTCCTTCGCTCCTTAGATGCTGCTGCACCCGCTGAGTTCCTCCAGCTTTTTGTGTACCCTAGTTATTCAATTGGTCTGTCATGTCCTTGTTCCCCATGATCAATTCACCCGTTTCTGACTGCAAGGGACCTACATTTGTTTTAACTAATCTTTTGTGCTTCACATATCGATAAAAACTTTTGCAGTCAGTTTCTATGTTTCCTGCCAGTTTTCTTTCATACTCCATTTTCCCTTTCCTAATTAAGCCCTTTGTCCTCCTCTGTTGGTCTCTGAATTTCTCCCAGTCCCTTGGTAGGTATGCAATGTGACCTTAGATAATTTCTTAAGTCAAATCTCAATTCAAATAGATCCCTTTCATTTACCAGCATTGCTTCACAGGGTAGATGTTGAATTGTTTCTATGGATAGGAATAACTCATATGTGGGGACTTGGTTAAAATATTTAATTTAACACTGCAAAACTTAGGGGCTTCTTCTTGCAGAAGGTGGTGAATATCTGGAGCTCTTTACACAAAAGAGTCATGGAGGCGAGATCATTGAGAGTATTTAAAGAGTGATTTTTAGAAAGATCATGGACTTGAGCACACAGAAAAAGATACGAGGCCTGAGACAGAACAGCCATGATCATGTTGAATGGCAGGGCAGACTTGATGGACCGAGTGGCCTAATTCTGTGCCTATTTTCTTAAGTAATTATGTTCTAATTTCTACTGTGTTTTTTTCAGTACTTCAGTGCTAAGGAATGCAGCGTAGGTTCGTCAGCTTAATTCCCGGGATGGTGGGACTGACATATGATGAAAGAATGGGTTGTCTGGGCTTGTATTCACTGGAATTTAGAAGGACGAGAGGGGATCTTTTAGAAACATATAACATTCTTAACGGATTGGTCAGGCTGGATGTAGGAAATATGTTCCTGATGTTGGGGGAGACCAGAACCAGGGGTCACAGTTTAAGAATAAGGGGAATGTCATTTTGGACTGAGATGAGGAGAAACCTTTTCACCGAGAGAGTTGTGAATATGTGGAACACATAAGGCAGTGGAGGCCAATTCACTAGACTTTTCAAGAGAGATTTAGCTCTTAGGGCTAATGGAAACAACGGATATGGGGAAAAAGCTGGATCGGGATACTGATTTTAGATGATCAGCCATGATCATATTGAATGGCTCGAAGGGCTGAATGGCCTACTCCTGCACATACTTTCTATGCTTCTATGTTTCTATCCTCCCACCATATTCCAATTTCT
Organism: Okamejei kenojei; assembly: GCA_035221665.1. Lineage (NCBI taxonomy): Eukaryota > Metazoa > Chordata > Chondrichthyes > Rajiformes > Rajidae > Okamejei > Okamejei kenojei. The sequence continues at coordinate 59,829,201 of CM069133.1, forward strand.
CAATTTCTGGAGCCATGCAAAATCTGTAAGAGTCGGACTAATAGGCCAATGCATAACAGCAGTAGGTGCTGTGCAATAACTTTGCATTCACTGGCTTCTCTTCTGAAGCTACAAGGATTTATTGGTTTGGAATTGTACTGTAAAACATTAACAGAAAATTAGTGGCAAATGTTCAAAGAGAATTGTTGATAGGCTATCTATTTGTTTGGTGCCTTTTATATATTGAATAAGAAAACACGAGATGGACTATTGATTTTTGTTATGTTTATCATTCCTGTACGAGATGCAGCACATATTTTGTAAATATCTAACAAACATGAGAAATTTCAATTAATAGGAAAAGGAACTCCTGACATTTTCAATCTTATTCCAGTATCAGTATTTCTGAATTGTTATTCCAGTATGAACTAATGAAAGTGTTGCAGTCCCTTCACATTACAAATAATTTACTTGTTGGACATGGGATGGGAGTAGACGTGTACGCTCTTATGGCCCAGTCTAGCGCATGTACAGTACCTGCTGTGAACTTCTTAGAGGTTACATCGCTCAGGCCTCTCCAATGATTCTGACCTTTCATATTTATACCTGTTGTATCATCACTGTTATCCTCAAGCTACAGTACGTAGAACCCTGTGATTAGTTTAGTTTAGCGTTGCAGCAGGGAAACAGGCCCTTCGGCCCACCGAGCCTGCGCCAACCAGCAATCCCGGTACACTAGCTCTATCCCACACACACTAGGGACAATTTACAATTTTACCAAAGCCAATTAACCTACAAATCTGTACGTTCTTTGGAGTTTTGGAGGAAACTGGAGGTCCCGGAGAAAACCCACGCAGATCTCAGGGAGAATGTACAAACTGAGTCATTATCAAACCCGGGTCTCTGGCGCCATAAGGCAGCAACTCTACCGCTGTGCCACCATTCCACTGAATGTCCCTTCACTAACATCGCCCCTCTCCATTTCCCCTTCCTCCAGTAAAACTTCACTTGAACCTATGACTGAGGGCTGCTCTTCACCTACACATGATTATTTGGTTTTGTATTTATTTCTTAGTAGATGCAATGTGACCTGAGATTACACTGTCAGTGAAATCTCAAATCAAATAGATATCATCCATCTACCTGAATTGGAAACACTTTCATGGAAGTGGGGCTAAACTATTTGATCCATAACGCTTGCAATAGAGCATTCAATTATTGCCTCAATGTTCCTTTACATTCTTGTAGTCTTTTAATCTTCTTAGCATACTCCTACCACCCTTTTTCTCAAGTCTCCTGGGATAGAAAAATACAAGTGTATCCTTGGCTGCCAACTCAAAATCAATTATCCTTTGCATATCACCTCTGCACATTTAGTCCCAGTGATGAGCCAAACACACAGAAGTGAATAGTTAGTTGATGCTTGTTACAAACAGTTGATACCTTATTACTCATGCACTTGCTAATGCTGGCGGAACATCACAAATTGCTGCAACCTGTTATTTTTTTAATGAAACTGCAAGGAGTCATGTTCAGACAATGTTCAGTCAGACACCCCCATTCACATGCATATGGACAAAGTTGGGCAGCATAGCCCATATATGCATGTGCAGAGCCCCTTGCAAACAAAGCGCAGACACTGTTTCAATTTCTCATAGCACATACTCAGCATATATGAGCTCAATGGCTTGTGCTTCTGTAGATTTGTTAGTTGTTTTGCCCCTGTACTGAATAACTTCTTCTTGCGTATGGTGTGCACAGCCAATGTTTGTACGACAATTTGTTCTATTTGATCTATCTGTTTGTGCACGTCGGGTTGATTGCATTAATCGAAACAGGGTGGACCACGTGAAGGTTGCATTCTCCCACTCCACTGAATAACTGTTACAAGGACAAATAATGTATCCTTCATTCTCACATTGAAGCAAATTTATAGCACTTAAATTAAATTTGAATGGTTGGCAGGGATGTTATGCAGAGAGTACTGTCACGGAGAAACTTTCTTCTGAGTCGTAAGCAGTCTATCGTTCCTTTTCTCCTCTTTCTGCGAATTGATGATATACTTTTGAATATCAAGAATTCAAAATGTTTGTTATCACTGCCATATGAGTATCATTGTCCTCAGTTTGCTCAAATCCTGCTCAAATGACAGCGGCAATAATAAACTTCACAGCCTGGCATTTCTTTATTTCAAATCGATTTGTTGCATCTTATACTTTTAACATAACATCTCTCTCTAGTATTGGTAAATTATGTTTATCTGCTGCCGACTTCCTCTCAGCAGTGTCAAATTCAATGAGTGTGTCGTATCCACTGTAATGAAGGCTTTTCTGGAGAAGGTAACAATGAAGATGTTAGAGTGTGATATAGTTTACAAGGAGTGCTGTTGCTGCACCAGCATTTAATTAATGTACACGTGATTGGATTGCTTGTTATTCTCTGCAGGCAGACCGGGTCAAGTGTTCTTCTTCTCAGGTTTCCACAACATTACAGTGTGGATGCTTACATTTTCAGCATCTTGTAACAAAGCCTGCCCTTAAAAGAGGAAGGTAGTCCAGGTATCGGGTACCTGCACGTTGGCTTTCATGAATTCACAGACCTATGGCTGTGTATAGAAATATTCACAAATTGTGCACTGTGTGGTGTCATGAAGACTTAAAGATGTCCATTCGATATTGAGGTAAAGTGTTTTTATTTTGAAATGAAAGGATATTTTAATCATTTTTTGTCTGACTGCAGCAGGCCACTGCAAAAGGGGCGCACTTACAAAACATAACTTGCTAACTTTTTTTGAACTTCTTCAGTATAGAATGAGGCCACACATAGGTTCTGATGCAGAGGGCAAGCACTGAATTAGAAATAGAAGCCAGGGACAGCCATTTAGCACAAAATCAATGGTTCAATGGTTTAATGAGGCTTTATTGTCGCATGTACAAAACATAGTGAAATTATTTTTCAAGTTGCCAGATTTGGCATCATATCCAAAGCACCGTCCACATGCTAGGTCTTATGGAGCGGCGCCTGATCCAGGCAAGCACCGCACTTCTTCTGAACCTCCAGCTATCGCCTTTGTCTGGCCATTCAGCGTTCCTCTCCTAGCCCGCTATCTTTGTGCCCAGGGGGGCACCTCCCGGAACTGATCTTGAGGGTGCAGAAGGTAAGACCTTATATCTGTTCTGCCATTTAATGATTCACATATGACCATTAAATTAAGTACCACTTATATTCTCCAACCGCATTTCGCTTGATTTTCTCAATATCCAAAGTCTAACTTGAATGTACCCACTAATTAAACCTCCACAATCAACTAGGGTAGAACATTTCAAAGAATTAACCCATTCTGGGTAAGGACAGTTATTTTCATCTATGACCTGATTGACCATGCCTTTCGTTGCAACTGTGACCCCCTGTTCTGGATTGCCCTACTCAAGATGTGGCATCTGCTCTCTTCTTCTCTTCCAGTGCTGATCTGCTGCTGTTACACTGTGAGTGAAGCATGGTTGCTTGCGCAGGTGGAAATCGGACAAGGGGTGTGACTGCTGAGCCTCATGCTTCAGCCAATTCCTTGGATAACTGGCTGTCACTAAACATTGTTGCCATAGTTACAACGATGGGAAGAGTTGGAAGTGCACTAAAAAGACGGCAAAGTACAGAATGCTGTGGGGACTCTTGTTGAGTCTCGCTATTACATTCACTGGGATTTGTTTTATTTATTTTATCCTGGAGACTTTCAAAGGCACTGAGCTGACCCACTGCAGTCACCCACATCAAGGGTTGTAATGCATCAAAGGCAGTTGCCATTTGTGGAATATTTAACTTAGGTTCTGGATTTCTGTCAGAACAGCAGGCTGGTAAAGCCACGTTTATTCGTTTTGGGTATCGACAGCCACCAACTTCGATAGTCATGTAATGACAAGGAATTTCAGATGCTAGGTTATACCAAACTTTAGACTTTAGAGATACAGCATGGAAACAGGCCCTTCAGCCTACCGAGTCTGCATCGACCAGCAATCCTCCCGTATGCTTTTCCAAACATAGTAGGACCAATTCTACCACTTACCGAAAATAATACTTTACAATTTTACAACTGCTGACAAAGTTGTACGCCTATGGAATGTGGGAAGCAGCTGGAGGACCCGGAGAAAACCCACATGATCACAGGGAGAATGTACAAACTCCATGTGGTATGTCTCCTGTGGATGCAGGGCAAAGTACCTGAGATGGGGGTGGTTTGAGTGGGAAGAGATTAGTTAACCAAGGAGTTGTGGAGGAAGCGATCTGTGCAGAAGGCAGAAAGGGGTCGAGTTAGGAAAATGTGACGTGGTGGAATCGTGTTGGAAGTGACGGATATGGCGGAGGATGACATTTCCTGTTGTATGTAGAGACTGGTGGGGTGAAAGATAAGGTCCAGAGGAACTCTACCTTTAATGCATCTGGGAGGAGGGGGAGTGAGAGTGGAATCATAACACAGAGGATATGCGGGTGAGGTCTGTGATGATCATTTTTTCACTAACACCACCCATAACTCAGATATTCGCACAAAGATGACAAAGTGGTTAATCTCTGAGCATAAGTGTCCTCCTGCTGGGCCAACTCACCAAAGAGTGAGGATTACTCAAGTTCTGCTACAGAACTATCTGAAATGCTTAAATTTGGAAGATAATGCTGCTGGGTATGCAAAATAAAATGCTTGGTGCAGTACAAATATCAGTGCAGCACAGGGGTTGTGTAGGGCTTGGAGCTCCACCTTCATACAAGTGAAGGATGACACCAGCAGCCATGCAGCCAACTAACATTGTGTGCTGCAGTGGAGGCTCAGACTGCTGTAATGCAAGTTGAGTGTGGTGTTATCATGGCTGTCAAAGGGTCTTGTGGGCTTGATACAAGGAATGCTCAGAATCCACCCTGGGAACTTGGTACTAGCTCGATCGAGCACAAATACTATCTTTCCTCTTGGTTCTCTATACCTAGAATCCACCAAGTCCAGGTCGCCACCAACCATGTTGAGATGGTGCCACCTCCAGCTAAGGCAGTAGGTGACCGTCACTACTGAAAGTTAATTGCAACACTACAATCAATGGGGGGCAATGTATAGACACACTAAGATAGACCAGAGCTTGCAAGGCATCACTAGGAGATACATAGAAAGGTGACTGAACATTTGTAGATTTTTCAGCATTCTTTGAAATACAAATCGTGTCTGGAACACTACTTTTGTGCTGGTTTCAATTTTTCAGAGAACCCCTATGGATAGTATGAATGGAAACAAGGAATTGAGCAGATGGGATTACGTTTACTCATACTGCTTCCTTATGAGGTAGTTGACAATGGCAAAGCTGGAAAGAGACCCCCTCCTCTTCTCCTCCCCTCTTGTGCTGATGGCAGGTGCTAAGCACTCATGAGCGTGAGGTTGTGCATTTTCGTTGGACTATTTGCGGTTTTGTGTTTTATCAATCCAAGTGACAGTCTGACATTGGATTGTATATAAATGATGCTCCCCCCTGTGCATTGGTTGCACAGTGAATTCAGGATCCATGTCTGGCACAGAGGATCATGTGCAGATGGTACAGCAGATTGCCAACATCGGGCCTACTGCCAGGATACGTCATTGTTCTGAATGTTGCTTGTTTATGTCACAAACCAGCTGGACATCGAAAGAGTGAAATCCTATGCAGCTGGGGTACAAGATTGGAGTTTAGGGTGAGGTTTACAAAGTAATTTGTGCACAATCAATGTCATCATGCATCACGGGGAAGTTTACCAACCCTGTGAAATTTGCTACTTCACTTGAGGGAGAATGAAATATGCTTAGAGATCTTGGAGCAGTGGGAGTTAATGAAATGTCATGTTCAGGAGTGAGTGATATTGTACAAGATGTTGCATGTTTGTCCAGCCACAGTCTAGAATGATATGTACACACACAACGTCCTTGATGCCACTGGTAAGAAACTATGCTCTGATCTAAGTTTAGTGGCTGGATCAAGTGACATATTTCCATGCAAATTTCCATGGTAATCTACGAATGACTAAATGCATTTGTTCTTGCTGTGGTTTGAGTAAGCAAATTGCTTCCTGAATTCTGATTATTATCTGAATGGTGTCAAGTTGGGAAAAGGGGAAGTACAACACCATGTAGGAGTCCTTGTTCACCAGTCAGTGAAAGTAAGCTTGCAGGTACAGCAGGCAGTGAAGGAAGTGAATGGCATGCTCGCCTTCAACACAAGAGGAGAGGAGCAAAGTGGTCCTTCTGCAGTTGTATATGGCCCTAGTGAGACCACACCTGGAGTTTTGTGTGCAGTTTTGGTCTCCAAATTTGAGGAAGAACATTCTTGCTATTGAGGGAGTGCAGCATAGGTTCACAAGGTTAATTCCCGGGATGGCAGGACTGTCATATGTTGATAGAATGGAGTAGCTGGGCTTGTATACTCTGGAATTTAGAAGGTTGAGAAGGGATCTTATTGAAACGTATAAGATTATTAAGGGTTTGGACCCGCTAAATGCAGGAAACATGTTCCCGATGTTGGGGGAGTCCAGAACCAGTTGCCACAGTTTAAGAATAAGGGGTAAGCCATTTAGAACAGAGATGAGGAAAATCTTTTTCACACAGAGGGTTGTGAATCTGTGGAATTTTCTGCCTCAGATGGCAGTGGAGGCTAATTCTCTGTATGCTTTCAAGAGAGAGTTGGATAGGGCTCTTAAAGATAGTGGAGTCGGGGGATATGGGGGAAAAGGCAGGAATGGGGTACTGAGTGTGGATGATCAACCATGATCACAGTGAATGGCTGTGCTGGCTTGAAGGGCCAAATGGCCTACTCCTGTACCTATTGTCTATTGTCTATTGACACCTGTACTAATCAATAGTTCCTCCAGCGCTTTGTGTTTTGCTAAGAATTCAACATCAGCAGATTCTTCTGTCCTCGGATATTTAGCTGTTTACTTGTTTAACACCATCACATCACTATTGGCAACATTGAATACCATTTTTACTTTAAACAGTGCGGAAACAACTGACACAGCACAACCGTATGGCTCAGTGATAATTCTCCAGTCCATTTTTTTTTGATGTGCCTGTTCCTTCATCTGTTCACACATTTCTCTAATCCCCACTAGAGGGCAGCAGCTGGGAAATAAAAAGCACCAGAATAGACCAAGTGCTCGCTAATAAGCCTGCAAAACATTTATGTGCATCTGTCAGCAAAAAGAACAACATAAATTTTTCCTGCACGGCTGATGGTAATAGCATTTGTGTTTCTTTCCCTCCACAAACAGCTGAATTTTGGAGCCCAAGTCTTTGCAGACAATTAATAGCAGTTTTTAATCTTGAGCAATGGCTTGCACTGTGAGGTTAGGTTCTTTACTGTTGTTTGGCATAATAGAAGTTTCCCCGAATGCAATTCACAAATCACTGCCAAAACATTGGTGTGCAGAATAAACATTCAGTCTGAAAATGACAATCTCCTCATTAAAAAGGTGAAAAAGTTAAATAAATAAACAAATAATGTTTTTATTTTTCAATTCACATTTCTTGACACATGTGCATATGCTGCAACCTCACCTTAGAAAGTTGTGACATGGCTTGTTTACGAGGAGCATAATCCTTACCACCATTGTCACCCCGCATCCTGTAAACATTACATTATTGTCTGTAATGTGGTTTCTCAATGAATGGAAAAAAATAGAGAGATTAGATGAGAACTTATCATTTGAAGTTTGATCTTTATTTTATGGGAAGTTGAAGTGAGGGATTATGTGAAGAGCCCACCAGTTCGCATGCACGTCAATCTTTAGAGCAGCTGTATGAAACTACATAATAGTTGCTGACCTAAGTTATAGGGAGATTCACGACCTTAGAACTACCGAATGATCTTCATGAGAAGTAGGGTTGGGAGTGCAGGGCACATTATCCCTCACTTCAACTTCTCATAAAATAAAGATCAAACTTCAAATGATAAGTTCTCGTTTAATCTCTATATTTTATATCAAAGTCACGTGAGTGACTTTGAAGACGTCAAAACTCTGTAGTTTCATGCAGTAACCCAATCTGTGTGTGAAACACTTAAACAGATAAACCATTAATGGTAGGAAAAAATGGGTTATTAATACCATGATGCTAACTTGCATACGTGGCCATAGTTCTTAACCGGACCATAGTCCCAAATGACTTTGAGTTAGACAATAACTCATGGAACACTGTGCAGAATTCTATCTGCAAATATCTATACATATTCGACCAAATTTCTTAATTTATGAACACACACTATGTAAGCCTCTTGCTGTATGAGGAAAGGGACATATCCATTCTATTGGCTGCTAATGAGCCATCAGCAATATCTTGAGACTATTGAATAACAATAAAGAAAGTATCTTTCATCTCGTAGGAACTAGCAAGCTCAGCACACTTGTATACCTAATGACACCCCCGATCTCTGCTCTGGTGGGTATGCTGTCAACATCTAATGTACTGAATCATGCCCATTGTCCGTATGAGATCCTTCCCATAACAAGCTACCCTAATATCTGTTATAACCCAGAGACCGAGCCAGAGATTGAGTAAAGACTGTGTTCTTTGTGCTGAGATCAGTTGTGAAAGCATAATCATCTTAAAAATACTGCTACCATTAGGAAACCAGTAGAAGAATATTTGCATAATGAATTACTGCTATACATCACACACTCCAATGAGTGTAGGCTATTAAAGTGGTCATATAAATGACACCCTGCATAACGTTAGTGAACAGTGGGTGAATAACCGATCATTTATTGTCCCACTTGTGGTACTAAAGAGAATGACAAAGCAGCACAAGCAGTGTTAATTGTGCTATGACATGAACATTTCTCTAGGCTCAAACTGAAAGCCACACAAACCTCTATTACTTCCGTTTAAAAGTAACTCACATATTTTGTTCACAAGCTTCCCATACAATCATGCAGAGCTAGCTGCCCGAGAAGATAGGCTGCCCCAGCCATCACTTGTGACTGAGTAAATAGGAGTTGCTTCAGCCGCCTCACCATGGCCTGAATGAATAGGCAAAATTGGCACTAATACATTTCATGTTGCCTTATTGTTAATATCACAAGAGGTATCTACTGATAACCCATAAGTTTTATCAGCTGCAAAATGTTGCATATTATCTAAACTCAATGACACAATGCCCTTTGATCTGTTGGCATCCACCACTGGCTTTGTTATCATAACACCAGACAATGTGTGCCTCATGTATATAGATATGGCAAACTTTGCATCTCTGAATCAGTTAAACTGCTGAAAAGCAATCATCCATCTTAAACTGGGTAACTAAACACATGATCAGATTAGCCAAATGCTAACCTGATTTGGCATGCTTCATGTTTCTGTAATCTTGAGAAGTATCAGAAATATACCCCTCTTGTTCTTGGCCAGACCACTCATCCTCCGTGAGATGTCACTGATTCCACTCTGAACCACCGTTCCTCTATTGATCATATGGATGGAAAATTCTTGGCTTCTCTTGCCACGGAAGATGTATATTCATACATCTTGCTGATAACATATAATCAGAACCTTGTGACTTAGAGCTGAAAAAGACAGTCTCCCTTTGATGTGGGAATACGAGTTCCCTGTCAACTCTTGACTATAAGAGTCATCAAGATTTCTCAGCGTTCTTCCTCAGATTGGAATGTTATCATAAAACAAACCTGAATCAGGAATTGCCTCACAGTCCTCTGACAAACCACTTGTCTGAGTCGCTAGAGTGCAAAACACAGTCTCTTCGACCCGCCACTCAATCAGGAATACTGGTATTGAGAGCCTACGGATTATTATAAATACATTGTTGATTCACAACATGAACCTGTAGGTCAGATGAAAAATATTATATGTCAGACCAGCTTGCTGCTGGTAGCTACCTATCCCAGAGAGGATGGCAATGATGATTCCAATGCACCAGCAACTCTACTAACTGAGGTGAAAATAAATCATGTGTTAAGGATACTGAGTTGGATGATCAGCCATGATCATATTGAATGGCGGTGCAGGCTCGAAGGGCTGAATGGCCTACTCCTGCACCTAATTTCTATGTTTCTATGTTTCTATGAAGACTTTAACGACTTCATTCTACTGAGCAGTCAGATAACCTCAATCACAGATGATGAGGCAATGCTTCCCTGGTTAATATGACCTATATGGCCAACCAGTTCCATGATGGTCTACCCTGAACCAGGTTAACCAAGCTGTTCCTACTTGGAACTTACAGAGGTTACTATGCAAGGCACCTTGCCAATGTCTCTGCATCAACCTGATCTAGCCCAGAGACAGTGAAGAAATACTAAACAGCCCATGCTGCCAGTAAACCCAAATCTGGGCGGACAGACTGCTCCCTTTCGGAGTTTTACGGAGGTTAATAAAGAGACTTTAGCTGCCATCGTCTCCGAACCCTGGGTCGATTTGCTTGTTGGAGCTACAGGTAAGTTCTATTTGCAGACCCTGTCTGTCATGTCATTTCTTCAGCTGATGTGATGTTAGACAGCTGATGCCGCTGGCCAACTCCTCTAGTGGTGGCCTTATGCGACTCTTGTACAACATGCATTAAAGCATGGGATTCAGGCACATAGTCATGTTCGGAATCATGATCGGAGTCAGCTCCATACTGATCTCTGACACTCCCTTAGAGTGGGAGAAATAGTGCATGCCGAACCAGGCGTTGCCACATGCGTATATTCGAACTGCTTGTGCATGCTTCCGTAACATGAAGCATATTTTGTGACACGATCTCTGACTGTCTTTCGAGTGGGAGGAAAATTCCAACTGTGAACCAGAAGTTTCTACAGGCATTTGACTTCAATTGCTTGTGCATGCTTCCGTAACACGGAGCATATTATTTGGCACCATCTCCAACACTCCTTTCATCTGAGTGGGAGGGATATTGCAACCCTGAACCAGGAGCTGCCTCAGGCATATAACTTGAACTACCTGTGCATGCCTCCGTAATATGGGGCATATTATTTGACACCATCTCCAACACGCCTTTCATTCGAGTGGGAGGAATATTGCAACCCTGAACCAGGAACTGCCTCAGGCATATGATTCAAACTGTCTGTACATGCCTCCGTTAACATGGAGCATTTCTCGTGCCACCATCTGATTCATCAGATGTTCCAATCACATCTGTCATAGATGTGGGGACAGAATCCCCTTGACCCAAATCGTCCGACAGGACTTGCCCCACAGACTTGGCTTTGACTTTGCCCCAACTCGGGGTTGTCAAGCTGCTCCCACTAGGAGCCGAGCCAGGACTAGCTGTGCAGATCAGTGCTCTGTCAGTATCACCATTATACTTACCAGACAGGTTGCACCTGCTAGTGACTAGAGTCCTTGCTCCATTCTGGAGCCTCAACGGAGTATTTCAGGGAGGAACTAGAACGCAACCCTGTACCAGGTTTTGTTTCCTCCAAATTACTTGGATGAGCCGGCATTATAATCGGAGTCACCTCTTCCTAATAATCCGCTAGACAGAGTGGGAGAAATACTGCACCCGGCTAGGTGTTGTCACAGTTCATATGATTTAAACAGAAACATAGCCCTATTGGATCAAAGATTCGACTGCTTTGTTGATATCCACATGGTTGAGGTTTCTTATAATAGATCTCCAACAGTCCCCTCTAATGAATGGAAATTATCATGGTGCAACCCTGCACTCGGTATTGCTCCCCAGGTGTCTAATAGACACGGCTGAAAAAAGGCTTCCCAAGCCAGGAGCTCTTTTCTGGAGTCTCAATGGAGTTCCTCCGAACAGCCGCCCAATCCAGTGGAGCACCATTCTTGTGTAATGACAAGACAAATTTTACCACACAATATGGTGTATGATAATAAATGTCCTATCTGCTGTGATAGTCACAAACATGACTGAACAGCAACCGCTATTAAAACTGCCAGCTCCATTTATAACTACCTTAATCAGTTCTTCAGATTTTGACTTTAATTAAAGAACTATGTGTAGCTTACCCCTACAAATAGAACACACACTATATCCTGGCATCTAGCGTATGCTGCCTCAGCAGCGTCTATGTTTAAAATTTGTATAGATGCTATGGCAGCTGAGCTTACCTAGCGTTCGCTGCCCTGGCAGCAGCTGACACGGCTGCTGTTATCTTTAACAGTGATCGAACCTAGCCGCGGCTATTTTTAAACACCGGCTGCTGCTAATTTTAGCAGCAAGCTCCCTAGCCATGCCGGCAGCCCCAACTCCTAATGGAGTTACCACGATGGCCTAAAATCCGACTGCCTGCTCCCGTATGGAGCCCAAAGCCTGCAGGCAATAACAAAACCGAGCTCCTATGGAGCTTCAACGGCGGCCTCCAAATTCGGCCGCCTGCTCCAGTTCGGAGCTCCAACGGTGGCAGCCGCTCCCCAAGAGCGGCCGCCTCCATCAGCTACTCCGGGCCTGCTGTCGCAGAGGCCCGCTGTAAGTAAAAATTACTTACCTTCCAGAGCAGTTGCGAACTGCTCCGACTCACCCCATTATCTCGCTTATTGACGCACATGTGGACTGGCAGGCTTTCCACATAGTCACTCACGTGACTTCTATGTAAAATAACTAACCCTTTGTTCTTAAAATATCTCACAGCCCTGGAATAAAATACAAAGTCAGCCTGCACATGTGTGCATTCATCTTTCATTGATAAACTCAGATTCAGTTTAATTGTATTTATTCTTTAAATACCAATGCAGAAATATAACCATATAACATAACCATATAACAATTACAGCATGGAGACAGGCCCTCTCGGCCCTTCCAGTCCGTGCCGACCATTTGTTTTCCCCTAGTCCCATCTACCTGCACTCAGACCATACCCCTCCATTCCCTTCACGTCCATATACCTATCCACTTTACTTTTAAATGTTAAAATCGATCCTGCCTCCACCACCTCTGCTGGAAGCTCATTCCACACAGCCACCACCCTCTGAGTAAAGAAGTTCCCCCTCACGTTACCCCAAAACTTCTGTCCCTTAATTCTCATGTCATGCCCTCTTGTTTGAATCTTCCCTACCCTCAATGGGAAAAGCTTATCCACGTCAACTCTGTCTATCCCTTTCATCATTTTAAAGACCTCAATCAAGTCCCCCCTTAACCTTCTGCGCTCCAAAGAATAAAGACCTAACTTGTTCAACCTTTCTCTGTAACATAGTTGCTGGAACCCTGGCAATCATTCTAGTAAATCTCCTCTGTACTCTCTCTATTTTGTTGACATCCTTCCTATAACTAGGCGACCAAAATTGTACACCATACTCCAGAATTGGTCTTACCAATGCCTTGTACAATTTTGACATTACTTCCCTACTCCTATATTCAATGCTCTGATTTATAAAGGCCAGCACACCAAAGGCTTTCTTTACCACCCTATCTACATGCGATTCCACCTTCAGGGAACTATGCACAGTTATTCCTAATCCCTCTGTTCCACAGCATTCCTCAATTCCCTACCATTTACCATGTACGTCCTATTTTGATTTGTCCTGCCAAGATGTAGCACTTCACACTTATCAGCATTAAACTCCATCTGCCATCTTTCAGCCCACTTTTCCAAATGGCCCAAATCTCTCTGTAGACTTTGAAAATCTACTTCATTATCCACAATACCACCTATCTTAGTATCATCTGCATACTTACTTATCCAATTTTCCACCCCATCATCCAGATCATTGATGTACATGACAAACAACAGTGGACCCAACACAGATCCCTGAGGCACCCCACTGGTCACCGGCTTCCAACCTGACAAACAGCCATCCACCATTACTCTCTGACATCTCCCATTCAGCCACTGTTGAATCCATCTTGCTACTCCGCCATTAACACCCAAAGATTGAACCTTCTGAACCAACCTTCCATGGGAAACCTTGTCAAAGGCCTTACTGAAATCCATATAGACAACATCCACTGCTTTACCCTCATCAATTTCCCTAGTTACTGCTTCAAAAAATTCAAGAAGGTTTGTCAAACATGACCTTCCAGGCACAAATCCATGTTGACTGTTCCTGATCAGACCCTGTTTATCCAGATGCTTATATATATTATCTCTAAGTATCCTTTCCATTAATTTGCCCACCACTGACGTCAAACTAATAGGTCTATAATTGCTTGGTTTATTCTTTGAACCCTTTTTTAAACAATGGAACAACATGCGCAGTACGCCAATCCTCCGGCACTATTCCCGTTTCTAATGACATTTGAAATATTTCTGTCATAGCTCCTGCTATTTCTACACTAACTTCCCTCAATGTCCTAGGGAATATCCTGTCAGGACCTGGAGACTTATCCACCTTTATATTTTTCAAAAGTGTCAGTACTTCCTCCTCTTTGAATCTCATAGTTTCCATAGCTATTCTACTTTTTTCCCTTACCTCACAGAGTTCAATATCCTTCTCCTTGGTGAATACCGAAGAAAAGAAATTGTTCAATATCTCCCCCATCTCTTTTGGCTCTGCAGATAGCTGTCCATTCTGGTTCTCTAATGGTCCAATTTTATCCCTCGTTATCCTTTTGCTATTAATATAGCTGTAGAAACCCTTTGGATTTACTTTCACCTTTCTTGCCAAAGCAACCTCATATCTTCTTTTAGCCTTCCTAATTTCTTTATTAAGATTATTTTTACATTCTTTATACTCCTCTAGCACCTCATTTACTCCATGCCTCCTATAATTCTTGTAGATATCTCTCTTTTTTCAAAACAAGTGTCTAATTTCCCTTGAAAACCATGGCTTTCCAATTTTTACTATTTCCTTTCAACCTAACAGGGACATAAAGATTCTGTACTCTTACAATTTCCCCTTTAAATGTCCTCCATTTCTCTTCTACAAATGAATGTGCACAAAGTGCCACCATCAACTTATGTTGAAATAAACATGAAAACTTACAAAGATTTATTTAAAATTTGATAAGATTAATTAATGCATTGTTGACATTAAACATGATACATAATATTATGTCAGGGGAAGGTTTCTGGTGGCTTTTAACCTTGCTGGAATATTTCTAAGTAAGGTAATTATAATTCACCTAATGCAGAATCTTGCAGATAACCGAGCAACTAATTGCATGTAGATTGTGCAACTGATAATGCTCAGCCCAAATCTCAGGTCAGTGAAAAAGGGAAGCTTGAGTGATATTTCCATTATCATAATGGTCAGGAATTTCCATTGAGGGTAGCATCAGTGGACACCTTTTTAATGAGGAAATTTAATTGCAGAATACAACACAAGTCCAGTACATTGCAGAAATCCAAAAGTTGCTGTTAACAATTCCTGGGGTCTCCTGAGTATCTGATGATGCAGCATTTTCCGATATAACTAGACTGCAAAACCACAATCTGCTGTGAATCCCAAACAATTTGGACTATTCAAGCTGTAGAACAACCTTGACATTGTTGCACCTTGTGGAATTAGGTTTACCTCAATTTTAATGCCATGACAATGAATAAATAATGATGAAATATCTCTGGTCCAACACCTGACTTATGTATAGGGTCTCATTTCCTTTGGAAAAAATCAATTCAAAATGATATGGAGATTAATTCCTTTTTTCTTGTCTGTTTATAAAATTTCAGTTGCTGCCTTAATTAATCTCTGCATGTTGCAGGGAATTGATTATATATTTGGATAATAGCTAAAATTAAGGCAGCAACTGAAATTGTATAACCATTTCTCCTAAGCTCTCGGACATAAACTCCAAAGCTCTATGGATAGCAAATTGGCTTCATGGAAGGAAGCATGGTTGGAAGGGCATGGTGGAAGGTTGCTTCTCGGACTGAAGGCCAGTGACTAATGTTGTGCCTCAGGGTTCGGTGCTGGGCCCGTTACTGTTTGTCATCTACATCAATGATTTGGATGAGAACATACAGGGCAATATCAACAAATTTGCTGAAGATAAAAAAGTGAGTGGTTTTGCAGATAGTGAAAATGGTTGTGAAAAATTGCAGCAGGATCTGGACTGATTGGCCAGGTGGGCGGAGGAATGGTTGATGGAATTTAATACAGAGAAGTGTGAGGTGTTACATTTTGGGATGTCGAACAAGGGCAGGAACTACACATTAAATGGTAGACCTCTGGGTAGTATTGTAGAGCAGAGAGATCTAGGAGTGCAGGTGCATGGTTCCTTGAGGTCGATTCGCAGGTAGATAGGGTGGTCAAAAATGCTTTTGGCACTTTGGCCTTCATCAGTCAGTGTATTGAGTATAGAAGTTGGGAGGTCATGTTGCAGTTGTATAAGACGTTGGTGAGACCACATTTAGAATATTGTGTTCAATTCTGGGCACCTTGTTATAGGAAAGATGTTGTCAAGCTGGAAAGGTTTCAGACAAGATTTACAACGATGTTGCCAGGACTAGAGGGTGTGGGCTATAGGGAGAGGTTGAGTAGGCTGGGTCTCTATTCCATGAAGCGCAGGAGGATGAGGGGTGATCTTATAGAGGTGTACAAAATCATGAGAGGAATAAATTGGGTAGATGCAAAAAGTAGGTGGAATCGAGGACCAGAGGACATAGGTTCAAGGTGAAGGGGAAAATATTTTATATGAATCTGAGGGATAACATTTTCACACTGAGTGGTGGGTTTATTGAACAAGCTGCCAGAAGAGATAGTTGAAGCTGGGATTATCCCATTGTTTAAAAAACAGTCAGACAGGTACATGGATAGGACGGGTTTGGTGGGATATGGACCAAGTGCAGGCAAGTGGGGTTAGTGTAGCTGGGATATAGTTTGCTGTTGTGGGTAAGTTGGGCTAAAGGGCCTGTTTCCACACTGTATCACTCTATGACTCTCTACGACTCTAAGTTCAAATTTGATCTATAAGAAGGGCTTTTTTATTCCTGGGTTACACAAAAAGCTGGAGAAACTCAGCGGGTACAGCAGCATCTAAGAAGCGAAGGAGATAGGCGACGTTTCGGGTCGAGACCCTTCTTCAGACCGCTGAGTTTCTCCAGCTTTTTGTGTAAATCTCGATTCTCCAGCATTTGCAGTTCCTTCTTAAACACTTTTTAATTCCTGGTTTGCCACATATGAGATTTCTTCGGTATCTTTGGTTGATTAGCCAGGATTACATCACAGGGCATCACGGATTGCTTGCAAAAGATCACAGTGTAATGGATGTTGCAGAGCTAGCAATTGAGCCCAAAAGTCCATCACATCCCTGAGAGCAATTAAAAGCAAAGCTTTGAATAACTCAGCAGGTCTATTGTCAGACAGCATCTCTGGCGGAACTGGATAAGTTATATCTTTGGGTGGGACCCATCTTTAGACTGAATTAGGAGGGAGAAAGCTGGAAAAAGGAGGGGGAGGGGAGAGGGAGGGAGGGAACAAAGCATGGCAAGTGATAGCTCAATACAGGTGAGCAGACTTTGATAGACGAATGGGAGGTCAAAGGCCAGGAATGAAGAGAGACAAAACAATGTCAGATAAGAAGAGAGAAGAGTAGGATGTAAAGCCAGACGGTGGGGTACAGGTGGATGGGGGAGGGGGATAGTAGGTGAAAAAGGCGGTGTCAGGGTGGGTTCTGGAAAGAGAGAGGGAAAAAGAGAGCGGTTATTACCAAAAATTGATAATGTAATGTTCATATCTTTGGGTTGTAACCTACCAAAGCAAATATGAGGTGCTCTTCTTCCAATTTGCGTGTGGTCTCACTCTGACATTGGAGGAGGCCCAGGGCAGAGAGGTCAGTATGGGAATGGGAGCGAGAGTTAACGTTCTTAGCATCCGGGAGGTGACTGAGTGCAAATGTTTGGCAATAGGCTCGCCTCATCCACACATGGCCTTGCTGATGTAAAGGTGGCCGAATCAAGAGCATCAACTGCAGATGAAGAGGTTAGAGGAAGTGCGTGTCCTTCTATTTTTTGATGACTTAAATGACATTGCATTAAGTGTGTGAAACACACATACGATTTGGTGAAATCTGAAACTCAATACATAAATTTAATTACAAATAATAATAATCTTTGAAGTGTTTATCTTGGGGAAATATAAAACATACATCGAAAATTATTTTGTTTGGGACAAGAAAGTTGCTAAAGGGGCTGTCCCACTTGGGCGACCTAATCTGCGAGTTTAGAAGAGTGTCTTCGACCTTCAAACATGCAGCATGATTGACACGTGGTCCTAGGAGGTCATATGAGGTCTCTGGAACTCTCCTTCATGCTTGATGGAAGTTCCCGAATACTCGTGAAATCAGCTAGGTCGCGGAAAATTTTTCAGTATGTTGAAACATTTTTGCGCAAGTAAAATTTGGTCGGCATGGTTCTTTTGAACTCGTAGTGCAGTGGAGTGGGGTCGTTATTTAATTACAAGCAGTCGAGGGCAGCCGTAGGCAATTTTGATTGGCTCATTGGAGTTTTCAGGACCAAGGAAAACCTACCGGTAGGTAAAATGTACGCTAAACTTTATTATACTTCTTAAAAGTGTCTTCACTCCTTCAAACCCCACTTCTCCCTTCTCTCCCCCTCCCTTCTCCCCCTCCCTTCTCCCCCTCCCTTCTCCCCTCCCTTCTCACCCCTCCCGTATCCCCCCTCCCTTCTCCTCCCTCCCTTCTCCCTCCCTTCTCCCTCCCTTCTCCCCCCCTTCTCCCCCCCTTCTCCCCCCCTTCTCCCCCCCTTCTCCCCACTTCTCCCCCCACTTCTCCCCCCACTTCTCCCCCCCCCTTCTCCCCCCCCTTCTCCCCCACTTCTCCCCCCACCTTCTCCTCCCCCTTCTCTCCCCCTTCTCACCCCCCCCTTCCCCCCTCCCCCCCACTCTACCTTCTCCACACCCGCACTCTCCGAAGGACTTACTGTTACTGTGCAGCCGTTTTACCTTCCTCTTCATCATGGGTGTGAATTTCAGACAGCACTCCCCCCCTTTCCCTTGCCCCCGCCTTTGTGACATGTTTGTGTCTGCGTGTGTGTGCGCGTGTGTGTGAGTGCGATTGGTCGATCCAGCTTGTGGTTTCAACGCGGACGGTCGATCCAGCACGAGGTTTTCCAGGCGAGTGCCCTCGAGCTTTAAGTTCTTAATTCGCGGATTAGGTCGCCCAAGTGGGAGAGCCCCTTAACTGTTATTCATGGCTTAGTTTAATGATAAAATCTGATTTCAATACCATGCAGCAAAGGTATAGGGTATTTCTAGTGGATTTTACAGCAAGATTATTTGGAATAAGTCGACCTGCTTTTAATCAACATTATTCTCCTTAATTCTGATGAAAAGTTTGGAAAACACCAGAGCCCGAGGAAAATCATTTGAATTCAGTAATGCATATGCTGTAAACTCAAACTGCTGTCACTTTCACACCCCAATGAAAGCAAGCATAATTGATTTTATTGCCATTACACCAACAATGATTCATATTTCATACGGTCATATAAAACAGGCCTCTCCGTCGGCAAGGTTATGCAGCCTCGGATGTTCCCACACCTTCACTTAATTCCCTGTAACCTGTTCTCTTTTTCATGCCCATCAACCCGCGGTGCCTCACTTTTACAGTAGCAGATCTATCTACCTCTCTGCACCTCATTTGACTGTGAAAGAAAGCTGGGGGAACCCAATAGAGAATCAGGGACCATGTGCAAATGTCAGTACTGCTACTGGGGCTGTTCAACAAATGCACAGACAGCTGCTTTTCTACTGAGTATTCTGTTTGATTTTCAAATTCAACTCGATAATTCTCCTCTCCATAACCCCTGACACCCATGCAATCAAGAATCCACCATATCTATCTCTGCTAAAAAAAGTATCAATGATGTCCTCCACAGCCTTCTGGGGCAAAGAATTCCACAGATTCACCACCCTTTTCTCAACAATTTAATTTTATTCTGTCTACATTTAATATGGATTACATCTCTGCTGGACAGTAGTTGTTTGAAAGAAATCCAGAATAACTAATATTCAGTCTTGCAAATGACCATACAGAAGAGAATTGCTGGTGCAGATATGAACTCACTTATTGTTTTCCTCAACAGCAGAAAGACCAGCACTAGTATGTTAATGATCCATTGGCTCATATATGTTTTTAACCTAACCACAGTCTGGAAGTGGCTTTGTGAGGGACAGTGACACATTGCAAAGAAATAGTAAGATTAAACGAGCTTACCAGTTTGAGGTTTGATCTTTATTTTATGAGGAGTTACGATGAGCGGTTACGTGAAAAACCCCTACCAGTCCGCATGTGCGTCAATCTTCAAAGCAGCGGTGTGAAATCACAGAATAACACTAATTGAAGTAACATAGTAAGATTATAAACCTAGAACTACCAGATGACCTTTATGATATGAGGGTTGGGAGCGGTGGGCAGGTAACCGCTCATCGTAACTCCTCATAAAATAAAGATCAAACTTCAAACTGGTAAGTTCTCATTTAATCTTACTATTTTACTTCGGAGTCACGTGAGTGATTCCGTAAAGATTTCAAAGCTCTGTGATTTCATGCCATAGATACGAATCCAGGCGTCTCACTACATCAATTGACTCAGGATGAATGAAATAAAAAACAATGCATTAAACCATGACATTGATTTGAAAACGTTAACAGTTTATTTAACAAAAGAAACAATATCGACCCCTCTCTTCCAGGGGGAAACTATGAAACAGAACTTAAAATGGATTGGGCGAATACCCCCGGTTCGGTAAGCGGCTTGTTATAGAACCTTTGATAAGTCAGTTAATTTGACCATCCTGCGGCCGCGAGGATATGGTCCAGAGGGACGTCCATTGCCCTCGCTGCTGACGTTGATGCCGCCCTGGTGGAGTGAGTTTTAAAATGGTCAGTGTCCACTCCTGCACACACGAGAACCTGTCAGCCACCTTGAAATGGTCTGAACCAACACTTTCATATGCGTTTTTTTGTGGCTAATAAGTAATGCTGATTCTGAACCTCTGAGGCTCTTGGTGACCTTCATATAATATAGCAAGTGTGACACTACACACAGTCGTAAATCCATAGTGTATGCCGAAAATATAACCTTGACCCCTGACAACCCTGGTCTGCTCTGTTTAATTAAATCATAAATGTAAAACGTAATGTTATTACCAGATTATACCATCCTGTCCAGTCGCAGCTTCTGCAATGTCTGGACACATTGCGCTGAAACCAGAGCCATGAGCATGACCACCTTAAGGGTGATTTTCAGCAAAGACAGGGATGTGTCTGGACCCCACTGGCAAAGCAGCGCGAACACCATGCTCACATCCCAGATTTCTGAGTACCTGGGTTTGGGGGAATTGGAATTTTAAAAAAACTGGGATATTAAAGGGTGAGATCCAACAGAATGTTGTTCCGAACCCAGCCATAAGTATGATGACACGACACTCCTGGCACTATTGATGGCACTATAGTTCAACCCTTCATCAATATATAATGCTGACAGAAATTCTAGCACATCTGAGATGCATGCCGTGTGATATGCAATGTTCCCCCGTGAACAGAACATCTCCCATTTCCTGCCATGAGAGGTATACTGTTTTTTGGTACTATCCCCCCAGGCCGCAGCAATCACATCCATGGTACGATCGGATAGTCCAAGCCCCAGGTATGGCCTCCTCAGAATCTGCAAATTAACAGATCAAATACGATCATGTAATGGATGTAAATCCCCAGTTACAGGGTGCACCAGTAGGTCACTGCATTTCGGAACACCCATAATTGGCTGTGTTGTTATCTCCAAAACGAGAAGGAACCATGGCTGAGTAGGCCAGTCGGGTACCACCAATACTCCTGAAGCAGAGTCCTGCTTGATCTTGAGCAAGCACCGACTGATGAGGCAAAATGGAGGAAATGCATATAAAAACATTCCACCCCAATGTAGCGAGAATGCATCTACCGCTACTGCCCCAGGGTCTGGTTCCCATGAAACATATTTAGTTAACTGGTGATTGAATCTGGATGCAAACAAATTGATATCTGGCATCCCATACCGAACAACAATATCATAAAATAATTCATGATTCAACATCCATTCTGTGTTGTCATTGAATTTGCTTTACCTGGTTTTTGCCACCATGTTGAGTCTGCCTGGTAGGTAGGCAGCTGAAACCCAAATATTTCTTGTAATACACCAGTGCCAAATAAGATTAGCCAATCTATCACAAGATTCTAACTTGATTCCACCCATGTGATCAACATACGTCATTGCCTTAGTGTTGTCAATCTGAAGTTGAACATGTAAGTGACTCATGGTTGTACAATAAGCTTCAAGCCCATAAAACGCTCCCAATAGCTCTAAATAATTAATTCCATGTGATTGAAGAATAAATGCCTCATGCATATTCCATCTGCCTCCACAGCTAGAGATGGTATCCATAGCACCCCAACCTAAGGCACTAACATCAGTCTGTAAAACAACTGAGGGTTCCTCAACCAGAATTTTGCTGGAGCAATTTGAGACGTTCATTATCCACCAGTGCAATTCAGCAATGGCTTCAGCTGGTAATTGCATGAGCCTGTTGAAATGACCTGCATGTATTCTGAGTGCCTGTTCCTTTGCACGTTGTAAATTTTGGTAATGCAAAGGTCCATACTGTGCAGCTGGAAAGGCAGCCACTAATTTGCCAACCAGGCTGGCCACAAGTCCAATTGAAGGTTGTTGCTCCTCCATGAGCTTGTTACAGCCTTCAATTAAATTTAATCTCTTGCCCCTGGGCAAGGTCACTAGCATATAAATTGAGTTAATAGTGAATCCCAAATAATCAATCACTCTAACTGGTATCAATTTGGATTTTAGTGGATGAATGAGGAACACCAATCTCTCAAAAAAATGAGTTTAACAACTGAAACTGATAATTCAGCTGTTTCCCGGGTCTTTCCTATTGTCAAGATATCATCCAAATAAGCCATTACAATATGGAGTATCCCCAATACTGGTTTTAACAATTTTGTAAATAATCTAGGTGCTGAGGTTAACCCAATAGGCAGTGCTTTAAATTGCCATAATAATTGCCTTAAATTTCCTGACCCGACTCGTCAAAGTCCACGGGCTGTGCAGACATTTTGGTGGCTTTCCGCCCCAATGGAGCAGCCACAGTGCTGTCAGGCACCAAGTCTGCAGTCACTCCAAGTCTGCAGTCACTGGCCGTACCGCTAGCGACTCTGAAAGTGAGCTAGGCGGCCGCCCGCTACCCGCACTTCCGCGGTCTTCCAACAGTACTTTCCTGGCGGCTAGCCTTAACTTCACCCATGACGTTTTCTCCATACTTGGACCTGCTCCTGAAACAAGAATTTATCAAGTGCAGAAAACGACCTCCGACTAAGTTTTACACTTACCTGAGGCTTTTTAAAACTTACCGCTGGAGGAGTGATGTTCCTCCCAATCGGTCGCTGCGCCATGCATCAGACGTAATGACACGCACTCACTTCAGGATGCCCTGGCATTCCCTCTCTCTCTCTCCCTCCCCCACCCAATTTGCACTAACTTCTTATTTTCATGCTACAAACAGCTTACAATGTTTCCTTTGTCATCATTGCCGGTTTGCATATCTTTCATTCATTGTTCTTTATCTCTCCACGTCACCATCTATAACTCTCATTTCCCTTATACCTAACCAGTCTGAAGAAGGGTCTCAAACCGAAACGTCACCCATTCCTTCTCTCCAGAGATGCTGCCTGTCCCACTGAGTTACTCCAGCTTTTAGTGTCTATTTTCAGTTTAAACCAGCATCTGTGGTTCCTTCGTACACATTAATCCTGCCGCTCCTCTTTTCCAGCTTTCATTCCAACACCCCCCCCCCCCCCCCAATCATTCTGAAGAAGGACCCCAACCCGAAACATTGCTTATCAATTTCTTTTGAGATGCTGCCTGACTCGCTGAGTTACTCAGTACTCTGTGTTTTCTTTCGGGAAAACCAAAATCTGCAGTTTCTTGTTTCAGCAATTGGAAGTCCACACTAAATCAGTCACCACCTGGGAAGGAAATATGAATCAAAGTTTCAATATGGGTGCATTGCCCCTCCCCCCCCCCCCCCCCCCCCCCCACTTTGCATTTTGTGCAAGTTCTGTTCATACTTATTGACTTTCAGATGATATGTTGCTGCCAAAATACTTGAAGTTTTATATTGTGGTGGGGGTGGCAAAAGTGGTTTGTCATGGTCTGTGATAGCCGGGAGTTAAGTTTCTGTATGGTTCCATTTGTTGCCTGCTTTCCATCTGGCCTCAAGCAAAAGACAGGGAAAGATCAGATGCCAGGTGTTTATGACCAGAATAACGTCTCTGTAAGTTTTCCGCAATCTTTCCAAGAGTCATGAACTAGCCTTGAAACAGGCTAATGCATGACCCAGTATCTGAAGTTGCCATTTTTCCAAATTTCAATTGCTTTCACAAGTAAGAACGGATATGTTTTAAACCTCATTCAACTCAAAAATATGTTCACAAAGTCATACAGTAAGGAAATTGGACCCTCTGCCATTCAGGGCTACACCCATCATAAATACTCATTTACATTAATTCAGTTTATTCTGGCCATGTTCCCAAATCATCGTCAATCTTTAGATTTATCAATCAAAGAGCTGCAGAGGATCTACTGTTGAGTGTATTCAAGACAGATCAATACATTTTTGGATGTCAAGGGAAATGGGGCTAAAGTGGAATTGAGGTGAAAGATTAGCAATGATCATGAAATGGCATAATAGGTAGAGGGGCAGAAGCATTAAGTTCCACGTTCCATTCTTATGATATGTAATGGAAGGACCTTGGACTGTCTGTCCACAGATCCACGAAGGACAATTAGGTTAAGTAGGCACATAAGATATTTCTCTTTAGTGACTGAGACAAAGAATATCAGATCAGGTACCTAATGGTGGAGCTGTGTTTTCTACATTAGACCTTGGCACATCATTGGTCTTAAAGGGTAGGGAAGAACTGCAGATACTGGTATAAATCAAAGCTAGATACAAAATGCTGGAGTAAGCCAGCGTCTCTGGAGAGAAGGAATGAGTGATGTTTCGGGTCGAGACCCTTCTTTAGACCCTTCATTGGTCTCAAAATTTAGAACAGCATTGGTCTGGTCACTACACTACATGAATGATGTGATAACCCTGGCAAAGGCCAAAGGAGCTTTACAGGATTTTGTGAGAAGTGTACAGTTGTAGTTATGATAAAATGTTAAGCAGAGGAGAAAATACTAAAGACCCAATGGCACTTAGATTTGACCTAATTGTTGGATGGCTTCGAGGGAAACGGAGTCTATTTTGTTTTACACCTATGGTAGTGAGGGTCTGGAAGGATGGAGGGGCAGGATCCCTCATCCTATTTAAATTGAACGTTTTAGATCATCTGATGTGCACAGTGGGATGAGCGCTGGAAAGCATATTTTAGCCTGACTTTGAAGCACTGGGCCAAATGACTTTCTTTTGTGCTGGAGCCACCTAGGATTCTGTACTTTACATTTATGATCATATAAATAAATTGTAATGTTTTTCAAGAATTCGGTCCTCACCACATTCTGTGAAGAAACATTATCCTTGAATGCCTTCTTTACTTTGAATTCTACTTACATCTGAAATGTGCAGTTTTAACTCGATAGCGTTTAAGGAGGGTGCAATAATTAAATTATTCAAATTTTGTTATTTCATATTGAAACAATTTCCAGCCGGTGAGTTTATTTCAGCCACGTTGCCCGGCTGTCATTCACTTCCTGCTTGGTCTCTGCCATTGTGATTCATGACACAATCAGGATTCTTTGATTGACTTTTTCCCTTGTTACACAGCTCCAACCAGCAATTATTCTCCTCCCATTTCAGGATACAAACGCATTTCATATATGTTCATTTTAAAAGGATTGTGCCATCAGGAAAGTTCATCGGGCAAACCCCAAGATGAGCCAAAAATGTCCATGGTTTATTTTCATCATCAAAATGTTAATGTGAACTGCTTCGATGTTGTCTGTGCACTGTCATGCAAGAAAATAAATGACGTATATATTCAATGTAAAACTGTCCTGTCCTCTAAAAATGTACAGAATGTAATTGTTACCCCACGGTTTGACCTTTGGGTGAGTGAGAATTATGGTATGGGTGGAATTTGTCCTGTGGAGTATGATAATTGGATTGTAATGTTTCTTGGCTGATTGCATGCACATTGCATCCATATACACACATACAGCAAGTTTGCAGGTAAGAGGAAGAAAAAAACAATACTGACACAAAATGCTGGAGTAACTCAGCAGGACAGGCAGCATCTTTGTAGAGAAGGAATGGTGACGTTTCAGGTCGAGACTCTTCTTCAGACTGATGACAGGGGAGTGGGCGGTACAGAGATAAAATGTAGTCGGACACAGTAAGTCTAGTAAAAAAAATTGGGAAGGGGGATGGGATGGAGAGAGAGGGAAAGCAAAGGCTACTTGAAGTTAGAGAAGTCAATGTTCATACCACTGGGGTGTAAGCTACCCAAGTGAAATATGAGGTTTTGTTCCTCCAATTTGCGCTGGACCTCACTAAAAATACAAAATTCAGGAGGATTGTTTTGGGGGCAGAAAAGATTAAAGTGAGATTAAATAGAGGTGATCAAAAACGTCTGAGTGTAATGTGGGTGGGTTGGGGGGGGGGGGGGGGGGGGGTGTAAGGATAGACAATTCCTTCTGGCAAATGTGTCAGTAAGCAGTGATGACATTTTACAAAATAATAATCAGTTAAAATAAAATAAAAGGAAAGGAGATAATGAGGAGAACATGTTTGCTTGTATTCATCTTTTTAAAACTGGAATCAGATTCCTTGGGAGTTTTCAAAATCAATTGGATTGGGGGTGTAGGATTAAATTATGTTCTTTTTTCAAAATAATGTCTTTCAAGGCACAGCCACATTGAGTTGAATTGTCTCCTTTATTAAAAAAAAAATCAATGTATGATGTAATTATATCATTGGCCATCTCACACTGTGTATTTCAATCCATCTTGATTTGGGTGCTGTGTCTCAGCATCACTGCCTTTTATTGATATAAATTAATCACACAGATTAAATAACTCAAAAAATAATATATATTTTTCAAACAGCAAGTATTTTATTCTTTACCGAAGATAGACACAAAATACCGCAGTGACTCAGCGGGACAGGCAGCACCTCTGGATAGAAGGAATGGGTGATGTTTCGGGTCGAGACCATTCTGACTGAGCGTCAGGGGAGAGGGAATTACAAAAATAAGGAAGTGTAATAGACAATAGACAATAGACAATATGTGCAGGAGTAGGCCATTTGGTCCTTTGAGCCTGCACCACCATTCAATGTGATCATGGCTGATCATCCCCAATCAGTACCCCATTCCTGCCTTCTCCCCATATCCCCTGATTCCGCCATCATCAAGAGCCCAATCTAGCTCTCTCTTGCAAGTAGCCAGAGAATCAGCCTCCACCGCCCTCTGAGGCAGAGAATTCCACAGACTCACAACTCTCTGTGAGAAAAAGTGTTTCCTCGTCTCCATTCTAAATGTGTTACCCCTTATTCTTAAACTGTGGCTACTGGTTCTGGACTCTCCCAACATCAGGAACATGTTTCCTGCCTCTAGCGTGTCCAAACCCTTAACAATCTTATATGTTTCAATAAGATCCGCTCTCATCCTTCTAAACTCCAGAGTGTACAAGCCCAGCCACTCCATTCTCTCAGCACATGACAATCCCGCCATCCCGGGAATTAACCTTGTAAACCTACGCTGCACTCCCTCAATAGCAAGAATGTCCTTCCTCAAATTAGGGGACCAAACTGCATACAATACTCCAGGTGTGGTCTCACTAGGGCCCTGTACAACTGCAGAAGGAACTCTTTGCTCCTATACTCGACTCCTCTTGTTATAAAGGCTAACATGCCATTTACTTTCTTCACTGCATGCTGTACCTGCATGCTTGCTTTCATTGACTGATGAACAAGGATTCCCAGATCCCGTTGTACTTCCCCTTTTCCCATCTTGACGCCATTTAGATAGTAATCTGCCTTCCTGTTTTTGATACCAAAGTGGATAACCTCACATTTATCCACATTAAAATTCATCTGCCATGCATCTGCCCACTCCCCCAACCTGTCCAAGTCACCCTGCATTCTCATAGCATCCTCCTCACAGTTCACACTGCCACCCAGCTTTGTGTCATCTGCAAATTTGCTAATGTTACTTTGAATCTCTTCATCCAAATCATTGATATATATTGTAAATAACTGCGGTCCCAGCACCGAGCCTTGTGGTTCCTTGCTAGTCACTGCCTGCCATTCTGAAAGGGACCCGTTAATCCCTACTCCTTGTTTCCTGTCTTCCAGCCAATTTTCTATCCATGTCAGCACTCTACCCCCAATAACATGTGCCCTAATTTTGCCCACTATTCTGCTATGTGGGACCTTATTACATGCTTTCTGAAAGTCCAGGTACACTACATCCACTGGCTCTCCCTTGTCCATTTTCCTAGTTACATCCTCAAAAAATTCCAAAAGATTAGCCAAGCATGATTTCCCCTTTGTAAATCCATGCTGACTCGGACCGATCCTGTTACTGCTATCCAAATATGCGGCTATTTCATCTTTTATAATTATCACCAGTATCTTCCCCACCACCGATGTCAGGCTAACTGGTCTATAATTCCCTGTCTTCACTCTCCCGCCTTTCTTAAATAGTGGGATAACCTCCAATCCACAGGAACTGATCCTGAGTATAGAACTTTGCAACATTATCATCAATGCACCACGATTTCTAGAGCCATTTCCTTAAGTACCCTGGAATGCAGACCATCAGGCCCTGGGGATTTATCAGCTTTCATTCCCATCAGTCTATCCAACACCATTCCCTGCCTAATGTGGATTTCCTTCAGTTCCTTAACTGAAGGAACTGAAGGAAATCCACAACAAAGAGATCAAAAGAGATGTAGACCAGGGAAAATGTAGAATAGAGCATTGCTAGCTAGGTGACAACAATACAGACAGATATGCAATGTATTCAGATGGACAGTCAGACTGGTCGGAGAACTGAGAAGGGGAAGGGATGGAGCAAGAGGCATAGCAAGAGTTACTTGAAATTAGAGAAGTTAATATTCATACCGCTGGGGTGTAAGCTGCCCAATCTTCACTCTGGTTTATATAATAGAATAAAACGAATAGATAGCAACAGGTAGTGTCATATTTGAAGACATTCAATAATCTTAACACATTTATTCATTTATCCTGAAGCTTTTGTACCTGGCTCCGAAAACATACATACGATGCCAAAGAACCCTGGAGATTCACAGTACAGAATGAGGCCATCACATCTGTGCCAATGCTTTGAAACAAATAACACAAACCTAATCACATGATCATATCCTTTGGCCCACAGCTCAATGTTACTCTGCTTCAAATATTTATCCAATTCTATCTTAATAATTGTGTTGACCCCTGCATCAGCTCTACACTCCTGGAAAGAATTTTATGCTCCAGCAACCTACTACATAAAGGAATTTCTCCTAATCACACACTTTGCTCTAAAATCGTTCATTTGCTCTTTACTGCTAAGCCAAAGAAAATGATAATGGAATCTTAATCCTTCATCAGTTCATAAAACACGTTGAAGTATTTGCCTATCCCTTTCCATGCTGGTTCAAGCTTCATACCGGCAGATTTCAATTGTTTCTGAATTCCTCACAACACAGAAAGGGGCGTTTTAGTGCATTGAATCTCTGATAGCTCAAGGACCCAACCCATTCACCCATTATACCATAACCTATTCTCTTCATAATCCTATCAACTCACCATGGATTCTACACTGAAGTCAAATTATAGTGTTCAATTTATCTACCAGCACACACTTCTTTGGGATGTGGGTGAAAACCAAGCACCTGGGAAACACCTGTGCAACCACAATGAAAACATTCAAGTTCCATGCAGAGACCACACAAAGTTAGAACTGAACCCGTCTTTGAAACCGTGAGGCAGTAGTTCTACTAGCTGTGTTATTGTGCTATCCACAGCGTAGATTGTATGCTTGTTTCTCATTTTGGATTCACTTCAGAATTTTGTTGGTTTATTTGTAATATGACTACTGTACTGGACCAGAATATCAGCTGTTCTCAGCTGTTCCATCCTACAAAGCACACCATTCTCCATTTCTTGGGAGATGTTTCCTGATGCAGATTCTCGACACAAATCTTTGACCATCCCTTCGCCTCTACAGATGCTGCCTGCCCACTGAGTTCCTCCAGTGGCTCATTTATAACCCCAAATATTTCTTGAGTTTTCTCTTAATATTAATTTTCAATTCATGATGTCCTTCCTTATGTCATCCCAGACAATGTTTTCCAATTTACCACCAAAATCTTTCATGATTTTGGAAACCTTGAATAATTAACATTCAGTGTTGAATATTATATGCACATTACATTACACATTTAAGGAATCTAAGAATCTATTAATGTACAGCATCTAATTTTAATGTCAATCTCTAATATAACATGCATTTACATTTCCTAGGTGTAAAGGGGATCCCAGAGCTCAAAATAAGAGATATTTGGACTTTGAGGACATAGTAGAGTTGGTGAAATAAATAATAGAAACTCAGAAACATAGAAACATAGAAAATAGTGCAGGAGTAGGCCATTCGGCCCTTCGAGCATGCACTGCCATTTAATATGATCATGGCTGATCATCCAACTCAGTATCCTGTACCTGCCTTCTCTCCATACCCCCTGATCCCTTTAGCCACAAGGGCCACATCTAACTCCCTCTTAAATATAGCCAATGAACTGGCCTTAACTACCTTCTGTGGCAGAGAATAGTAAGATTAAACGAGAATGTACAGTTTGAAGTTTTATGAGGAGTTACGTTGGTGATTACGTGAAGAACCCCGCCAGTGCGCATGCGAGTCAATCTTCAAAGCAGCGGTATAAAATCACAAATAACATTTATCGAAGTAACATAGTAAGATGAGCAACTTGATAACTACCAGATGACCTTTGTGAGAGAGGGTTGGGCATGGAGGGCACGTAATCACCAACGTAACTCCTCATAAAATAAAGATCAAACTTCAAACTGGTAAGTTCTCATTTAATCTTACTATTTTACTTCGGAGTCACATGAGTGATTCCGTGAAGGGTTAGAAGCTTTGTGATTTCATGCCGCAGATTCAAATCCCCGCTTCTCACTGCATTGATTGACTCGGAATGAGAAAATAATCAATAATGCATTAATGTTGACAGTGCATTTAAATGCAGTAACAAGTTATTTGAATAACAAAAACAACAGTACCCCTCCACCCAGGGGGAACTTAAACAGAACTTAAAATAGTATCGGCAAACAGCCCCGCAACGGCAATCGGCTGATGGTAGTAGTGTTGAAACCCAACTTATTTGACCACCCGGTGGCTGCCAAAAATATGGTCGATGGGCATGTTCATCGCCCTTGCCGTCGCTGCTGCCCTAGTGGAATGAGATGTGAAACATCAGTGTTAATATCTGCATCAACCAATACTTGTTTCAACCACCTCGAGATAGTCTGCACTGACACTCTGTGGCTTCTTGTAACTGATAAACAACCCTGTTTCCATGTTACGTAAGGCCCTTGTAGCTGCAATGTATTGCAGCAAATTTGTTTTACACATAGAGATGGATCCGTGGGATATACTGAAAACACAATCTTGAACCCTGTCACACCTGGCCTGTTTTGTTTGAGGAGGTAGAACGTAACATTGTCTGCAGCCACTTCCATTCTGTCTAGCCGCAGTTTTTTGTAATGTCTGCACTCGTTGTGCTGATACCAGTGCCATGAGCATGACCACCTTCATGGTGATTTTGGCCAAAGGTAGAGATGTGACAGGGGCCCACTGATGAAGTAGCTTAAGGACCAACTTTAGGATGTATCTGGGTTTAGGGGGTCAGGAGTTAAAACTTCCTTTCATCAATCGAGAAACGAGAGGATGAGACCCAATAGGATGTTCGTCTGACCCATTCAATAAGTACGAAAACAAAGCACTTCTGGCTGAATTGATCGCACTATAACTCAGCCCCTCATTGTAGTAGAGTGTTGACAGGAATTCTAGAACATGCGAAATACCTGCTGTACAATAGTCAATATTATTTTGTACAAAGAAACTTCCCATTTTTTTACATAAGAAATATACTGCTTTTGAGTACTCGTTCTCCAAGCTGCAGTGAGCATGTCCACAGTTTGCTCAGACAATCCTCTTCCCAGATATGGCATTCTTAAAACCTACTTGGTAACTGGTGTAACCTGCCATCCCCAGTTCCTGGCGGGAACCCCCACGTTTGTTCATGTTCCCACTGCAGAGCACCAACTGCGGCCCTTGCGTCGACTGCCGGCTTGTTCCTGGTGTAGACCCAGAATCTGCACTTTTCTGTAGGGATATTTCCTCTTTACAGGTTTGCCGGTCATCGTTGTCTTAATCAAGCCCACCGTTTTTGCCTCTTCATCCATCTCCTTGAGGCATTTCACGAGGTCTTCTCCAAAGAGTAGGTTGGGTGGTTGGACATTGGTGGGCTTGCAGAGCGCTGCAAACTTTGCATTGATGGTGGGCCGAATAACTTTTCCTGAGACAGTTAATTTCAAAGTGGGTGCTGCACAGCAACCCTAGTGCCTCTTGATGTGTCCCTGACACATGCCCTCCATCCATCATTCTAGCAAACGCCGTGATTCCCGAGCCCAATAGCTTCAGGATCCTCTGCAGTTTTATTTTTGGGCATGCATGACCACGCCCATCTGACCTTATATTATCTGGTTTACTGCTGGTACTTTTAATAAGACACAGTTCCTTGGGGTCTCATGCTTTTTAGTGATTTCATCCATGGTAGGTTCCTGGAGCTGATGGGACACCATGTAATTGATTGTGGAGGCCAGTTCTTCTCCCAGCGGCTCTCCTGACTCTGACGGGACAGCAAATCGTGCGGCCAGAGATGGAACATCAGACACCTCCCGTTCTTCGCCTGGCTCAGCCTTGCCGTCAGAGTCGGGGTCAGAACTCAGCTGACCCATCGCACGCGCCTCATCAATGAGGGTGCTATCAAGCAGAACTCTACTAGGTGCTGCTGGTGCCTTTTGTTCAGGGTTGCACTGACACTCCTCCTGCTGGAGTGTGCCCTGCTGGAGCACTCTGTGCAACAGGTGCTCCATTTGGGATAGCCATTCAAAACGCTATCCAGCCCCGGAGGGAAATCTTCTCCCGATTCCATGGGTCTGGCAGACTTGTGTGTTGCCTTGCGCCCAACTGGCACTGGCTCTGTGCTTTGTAGCACCAAGTCTGCAGTCGCCCCGCTTTCTGCCGGCGACTGTGCAGGGGTATGAGGCAGCCGTTTGCAGCCCGTACTCCCGCGGCTATCTACAGCTCCGGCTCGCCTCTTCCCCTTTCCCGTTTTGTCCATGCTGCTACTAGGAAAAAAAACAGCACCACAGCAAACGGATTCTTACTCCAGCCTTTTTTTAATTTTGGCAATCCTTTACTAGGTGTCGCCTCAGGCATGTGTGCATGTATTTTAGCACTATCTCGACCACTGTGGTGCACCAAGTGGGAGGAATGGCAACCCTGAAACCAGGTGTTGCTTCAGGCACATGTGCATCCTCCTGTAGCACTCTCTCGACCACTCCGACCCTTGAGTGGGGGGAATTTTGCAACCCTTTACTAGGTGTTGCTGCCTGACATGCCTTAAGATGGAGCATTGTTGGATTGCGACGAGACGCAAACTTGTCTGACATTGATACCCCAGGCTTGGCACTCACTCTGAGTTGGGGTTGTCAGGTCGCTGCCTACCGCAGCACGCCAGGACTAGCCATGCAAGTCGATGCTCTGCTGGTATCCTCCTTCCCCAAACAGGATGCACGTGCGAGCGACTCCAAGTAGTTCTCTTTCCCAATGCCAACGTCGTCTATAGGGAAGAATTGGAGCGCCTCTGGCCCCCTTACATCAGACATGGTGGGGAAACTTAACAGTTATTTGTCATAGGCAAAAAACATTTATGTGAATGAAGACGCCCATCCCAGTTAGATCTGGGATTTATTTACTTTTAATATGAATAATCCGGCGACTTGGGGAAGAAACGTGCACCGTCCCTTCAATGAGCAGAATTACTATGACGCCACCTGGTGTAACTCGCATAGGTGACTGATAATACAGCTAAACAAGGCTTTCCATTTCCTAATATTGGAGTAAATGATAATCATCTGTCTCGGTATGATAGTTACAACGTGACCTAGTGGCAACTAAAATGTCTACCCTTTTGAACGCTTCCAATTTTGCATGTCATCCTTACATAGGCCTATTCTAGCCTTCTGTGTTTCATTCCAATTTTAGTATATGTGCTGCGAAAGTGAGCACTGCATGACCATACTAAAACCGAATAGACTGGACCCGGTCCTCACAACCCATGTTACAGGAACCCAGACTCATGTACCTGCATAGTTACCAGTGGTCTTGAGGTAAGCCCAAAGGCCCCTCAAGTAGGTTGCATTCCTGTGCTCCATTTGGAGGGCAGTACTGCCGGGGTGCGTGAATTGTAAATTCTCCTTGAAGGCCAGCTTATACCTACACCTGGGCTCCACAGAATTAGCAGAAAATGCTACTGCCATAGACACATAAGGGTGATAAACCAGTGGCCTCACTTCCAAGGTTGGGGTTGTGGTCAGCCACACACTGACCCCTTGTATTCCTCTATTCTGAGGGAATTGGTAAGCACCCCTGAAAAAACAAGTCCTGCCTCAATCCCCGATGACCTGCCCTGATATGGCTCACCATATCAGGATAATATACGTGTGAGGACAGACATATATGACAAAGGGGACCCTCCTGGCCAGGCTCCACATGGTTTTACACATATGGGCTGCCGAAGTCGGGGTTCCTGCCTCATTGTCGGGTAGTACCCGACGACCATGCTCAGTCTACCCTGAACACCCTCGAGAGTCGTTGACCTTACTGTCAGCTACTCTCACAAGAAGTCTGACGGCCACCGGCTCCTCACTTTACCGCGGACCGTAGCTGGTATTCCAGCGGTCTAGGGAACCCCGCGGCCCATATTTAAACACATCTCGGGAGTCGCTGACCTCCCTGTCAGCGACTCGAACAACAAGCCCAACAGCCACCTCTATCGTGACCGTGGCTTGCATAACCCGCGTTCGACAAATCTGGCAGCCCAAATTAAAACCTCGGGAGTCGTGGACCGTTCTGTCCGTGACTCAACCAGCAAAGCCCACCGGCCGCCTGCTAATGCACTCCCGTTGTCCGAAGCCGGCATCCCCGCAGTGAACAATTTCCCAGCGGATCACCGGGTTTTGCTCAACCTGAGAGAAGAGATTCCTGCAGGGACAACCTGAAAAGTAAGTTTAAACTTACCTGCAGAATGTTTTTAATTTACCGCTGGAGGAGCTCTGTTCCTCGCAGCCTCCGTGCGCCAATGCGGCTGACGTAATGATGCGCATGCGCACTGGCGGGGTTCTTCACGGAATCACTCACGTGACTCCGAAGTAAAATTCCACAGATTCACCACTCTGTGTGAAAAATGTTTTTTTCATCTCGGTCCTAAATACTTCCCCCTTATCCTTAATGTTCTTCTGTAAGTTGCACAATAATTACACATACTGTTCATATCCCCCACCTCAGCAAATGTTCATCAGTTGTAGATTATCGATTTAAAATTAGCTTGTTAATTTTTTTAGACATTGAGGGATTTAAGGGTTACAAGTAACTTGCTGGGAAGTGGAAGCCAACATCTGATCAACAATAATTAAAAAAAGCACAAAGTGCTGGAGTAACTCAGCAGGTCAGGCAGCACCCATGAAGAACATGATGATGTTTCAAGTCAGGACCCTGCTTTAGACTGATTGCAGAATGGGGGGGAGAAAACAAGAAGGAGTGGTGGTGGCAGGAATAGGCATGGGAGGTAATAGGTGAACACAAGCGATGGGACATTTTCACAGGCAGATGGTTGAACAAAGGCAAGAGATAATAAAAAGTTGTGAGAAAAAACTATTGAAGAGTTGTCAGAGGGAGAAATATAGGTAGAGGGGGGTAGGGAGGAGAGAGATAGGTGTGCATCTAGGTGGGGCACTGCGGATGGAAGGGGGGAGAAAGAGGGAGTGTGGAAGAGAAAGCGGAGGAAAGGGGGTTATCTAAAATAGGTCAGGCAATGTCTGTGGAGGGAAATGAACAGATGAAGTCCTGACTCACTGAGCTCCTCTTGATGTTTGGTTTTCTCAACAGACTTGAAAGATTGTGCTGGTAACTCTTGCTGCCATTTTGTCGGGGTACTGTATAAATGGTGAGAACTGCAAACAAATGCTTCTAAGGTACTTCAGGCAATTTGATTCTGCTGTTGTGCTCCCCAGCTCATTAAAATGGGTAGATGAGGATTGTTAAAAAAATGTCGTCAGCTTTTAGAATGTTTAGAGAAGCAATTTCTATCGGACTTTCTTGTTCTGAATTCCTTCTGGCAGGGAATATTGGAGTAAGATGCAAAATGCTGATATGACAATGTAGCATGTTTAGCTCTGTGGATCAGTAATGGATTTCAAAGTAGTTGAAACTTTAGAGCTGTATCCCAAATTTGCACGTAGCAAACACAGAGAACGGTGCAACACTCACATATCACATTGCAAATACAGATAAGGCAGTGTCCACTCTGCCATCAAATGTTAGACACAAAATGCTGGAATAACTCAGCGGATCATTGTTCTGAGTCATGATCCTTCTTCAGACTGAGCGTCAGGGCATAGGTAGTTACAGAGATAAGGTAAGAGCAGGGGGATGGGAGCATGAGCAGAGAGACAGAGGGGTGTAAAATGAGGGTAGAAGCAATAGGTAGCAAGGTATAAAGTAAAAGTGGCAGGCAGACAAATCCAGGGCAAAAATCAAAAAGGACCACTTTTCAACATAATTGTATAAGGAGTAAGAGTTGTAAAAAACAAGCCTGAAGGCTTTGTGCCTCCATGCAAGAAAAATTCATAATAAGGTGGATGAGTTGAATGTGCAGATAGTTATTAATTAATATGATATAGTTGGGATCACGGAGACATGGCTCCAGGGTGACCAACGCTGGGAGCTGAACATCCAGAGATATTCAATATTCAGGAGGGAAAGATAGAAAGGAAAAGGAGGTGGGGTAGCGTTGCTGGTTAGAGAGGAGATTATCACAACAGAAAGGAAAGACATTAGCTTGGAGGATGTGGAATCGATATGGGTAGAGCTGCCAAACACTAAGGGGCAGAAAACGCTAGTGGGAGTTGTGTACAGGCCACCTAACAGTAGTACTGGAGTTGGGGATGGCATCAAACATGAAATTAGAAATGCGTGCAACAAAGGTAAAACAGTTATAATGGGTGACTTCAATCTACATACAGATTGGGTGAATCAAATTGGTAGGGGTGCTGAGGAAGAGGATTTTTTAGAATGTATGCGGGATAGTTTTCTAAACCAACATGTAGTAGAACTAACGAGAGAGCAGGCTATTCTAGACTGGGTATTGAGTAATGAGGAAGGGTTAGTTAGCAGTCTTGTTGCGCAAGAGTGACCATAATATGGTTGAGTTCTTCATTAGGATGGAGAGTGACATTGTTAATTCAGAACACAAGGGTTCTGAACTTACAGAAAGGTACTTTGAGGGTATGAGACGTGAATTGGCGAAGATAGACTGGCAATTAATTCTTAAAGGGTTGATGGTGAATATGCAATTGAAGGCATTTAAAGACTGCATGGGTGAACTACAACAATTGTTCATCCCAGTTTGGCAAAATAATAAATCAGGGAAGGTATCTGTGGATAACAAGGGAAATCAGTATCAAAACAAAAGATGAAGCATACAAATTAGCCACAAAAGCAACCGACCAGAGGACTGGGAGAAATTCAGAGTCCAGAAGAGGAGGACAAAGGAGTTAATTAGGAAAGGAAAAATAGATTGTGAAAGAAAACTGGCAGGGAACATAAAAACTGACTGCAAAAGTTTTTATAGATATGTGAAGAGAAAAAGATTACTTAAAACAAATGTAGGTCCCTTGCAGTCAGAAACAGGAGAGTTGATCATGGGGAGCAAGGACATGGCAGACCAATTGAATAACTACTTTGGTTCTGTCTTCCCTAAGGAAGACATATATAATCCGCCAGAAATAGCAGGGGACCAGGGGTCGAATGAGATGGAGGTGCTGAGTGTAATCCAGGTTAGCTGGGAAGTGGTGTTAGGTAAATTGAATGGATGAAAGGCCGTTAAATCCCCAGAGCCAGATAGGCTGCATCCCAGAGTGCTTAAGGAAGTAGCCCCAGAAACAGTGGATGCATTAATGATCATTTTTCAAAACTCTTTAGATTCTGGAGTAGTTCCTGAGGATTGGAGGGTAGCTAATGTAACTCCACTTTGTAAAAAGGGAGGGAGAGAGAAAACAGGGAATTACAGATCAGTTAGTCTAACATCGGTAGTGGGGAAAATGCTAGAGTCAGTTATTAAAGATGGGATAACAGCACATTTGGAAAGTGGCGAAATCATTGGACAAAGTCAGCATGGATGTATGAAAGGTAAATCATGTCTGACGAATCTTATAGAATTTTTCGAGGATGTAACTAGTAGAGTGGATAAGGGAGAACCAGTTTATGTGTTATATCTGAACTTTCAGAAGGCTTTCGACAAGGTTCCATATAAGAGATTAGTATGCAAACCTAAAGCACACAATATTGGGGGTTCAGGATTAATGTGGATAGAGAACTGGCTGGCAGACAGGAAGCAAAGAGTAGGAATAAACGGGTCCTTTTCAGAATGGCATGCAGTGACTAGTGGGGTAACGCAAGACTCAGTGCTGGGATCCCAGCTATTTACAATATATATTAATGAATTGGACGAGGGAATTGAATGCAACATCTCCAGGTTTGCGGATGACATGAAGCTGGGGGGCAGTGTTACATGTGAGGAGGATGCTAGGAGGCTGCAAGGTGACTTGGATAGGTTGGGTGAGTGGGCAAATGCATGGCAGATGCAGTATAATGTGGATAAATGTGAGGTTATCCACTTTGTTGGTGAAAACAGGAAAGTATATTATCTGAATGGTGGCCGATTAGGAAAAGGGGAGATGCAACGAGACCTGGGTGTCATGGTACAACAGTCATTGAAAGTAGGCATGCAGGTGCAGCGGGCAGTGAAGAAAGCGAATGGTATGTTAGCATTCATAGCAAAAGGATTTGAGTATAGGAGCAGGGAGGTTCTACTGCAGTTGTACAGGGTCTTGGTGTGACCACACCTGGAGTATTGCATACAGTTTTGGTCTCCAAATCTGGGGAAAGACATTATTATGCCATAGAGGGAGTACAGAGAAGATTCACCAGACTGATTCCTGGGATGTCAGGACTTTCATATAAAGAAAGACTAGATAGATTCGGCTTGTACTCGCTAGAATTTAGAAGATTGACGGGGGAACTTATAGAATCGTGCAAAATTCTTAAGGGTTGGACAGGCTAGATTCAGGAAGATTGTTCCCGATATTGGAGAAGTCCAGGACAAGGGGTCACAGTTTAAGCATAAGGGGGAAATCTTTTAGGACCAAGATGAGAAAAACATTTTTCACACAGAGAGTGGTGAATCTGTAGAATTCTCTGCCACAGAAGGTAGTTGAGGCCAGTTCATTGTCTATATTTAAGAGGGAGTTAGATGCGGCCCTAATGGCTAAAGGGATTAGGGGGTATGAAGAGAAGGCATGTACAGGATACTGAGTTGGATGATCAGCCATGATCACTTTGAATGGCGGTGCAGGCTCAAAGGGCGGAATGGCCTACTCCTGCACCTATTTTCTGTGTTTCTATGTTTTTAAGAGATCCAAAGAGATGCAGAGCAAGGAAAATGGACAATTGTCAGCTAGGAGAATGTAATAACAAAGCAGACAGAGATACAATGTAATCAGAGGGACAGTCAGACTGGTCGGAGAACGGGGCAGGGAGAGAGATGGAGAGAGAGGGAAAGCAAGGATTACTTGAAGTTAGAGGAGTCAATAGTCATACCGCTGGGGAATCAATTGTTTGTTAGTGGTACTGGAACAAACTGACGAATTTCCTCTGCTCCATATGCCAATGTAACACAAGCTTTCAGGTGAATGTAAATCTCTATGCAAGAAATTCTGACAGTGCAAAATTACTGTCCATGCTTTGTGAGTAAACCTTTAGTGCTCAAACCAAAAGCATTTTAACTCAGGAATAAAGGGAGCAGCTGCCATATTTATAGGGT
The DNA here is from genome assembly GCA_035221665.1 of Okamejei kenojei. Classification (NCBI taxonomy): domain Eukaryota; kingdom Metazoa; phylum Chordata; class Chondrichthyes; order Rajiformes; family Rajidae; genus Okamejei; species Okamejei kenojei. The sequence goes on from CM069133.1 coordinate 59,869,292, forward strand.
TTGATGCTTTATATAGAAGCACTGTAGCTGTATAAATATATATAAAACTCTTGTTGAAATTGGTGACAAATAGGGGGTCTATTTTACTCTTTCTTATTTTGTATCTTTCAGGGAAATAAAAGAATAAGGTTTTCATCTTTTTATTGAGACAGTAATTGGATTGAAATACATTTTCTGTAACATGTGTAATTAATTACTTTGTCAATCAGCACTTTATCATACTAGGTCCAGCATGTTTTCTTGGTGAATGGTATTTTTAATTGTTTACATCTTCACTTTTTGTCTGTAGTAATTTGACAATTTGTGAATTAAGATTCCTCCCTCATTTCTTCAACAGAAAAGCTTGTACATATTATCTCAAAGGAGATTCCTCTCTCTTTGCCAGCTGGTGAACACTCTCCACCACTGTTGCTGTTCAGTAGTAGAGTCTGAACTGAGAGAGGAGCTGGAGCAGAGGGTAGACATACAGTATGTCTCTATTCATTTGCAATGTTGTCGCTGTGAATTGTACTCCCTTTCCTAAATTTATTGCTTTCACCTCTATAAAACTGACTCGATCCACAGTACAGAGGGAAACCATTATTGTTTTTCGGGATGGATTTCTCTCTAAATATTTTCTCTTCTTGAAAACTGGGACCCAGTAATTTAAAAATTATTACTACTGCTATTATCATATTATAATCTGAGCCACTCTGATCTGTGGATATAGTTTCTTGAAAATTAAACATAATTCAAAATTGTGCCTCTTCAGCAACTTGAAAGCACATTTCCCTCTCAATATTGTATATGCTATATCTATAAAAATATCCCTTCCCCATCTATACTACAATTTGGAACTTGCCACCACAAGAGGCATTTGCGGCAATAATAACCATGTGTCTAAGAGGAAATATGGTTGGTTCATGCTGGATTTTGCCAATGCCACACCTTTCCCTCTTACACGGTTCCAGGGTTGCATCTCCTTCTCGGAAACAAGTGCCTCATGAAGCAGAGAGGTCCTCTAGCTGAAAAAGTATGAAGAAGGGTCTCGAGCTGATGCATGGCTGATGATAGTTCATACTTTACAGAGATATTCTCCCACTGCGTCTAAATGTCTGATGATCACATGGAAACGACTACAAAACATATAAATAATAAAATTAAAACACAAATAAATACATTTAAGTCGCACGTAGGTAATGTAAATTAAGGCATTAGTATTAATTCAAATAAAGTGAATATAAATTCACTTGCTTTTAGAGTGAAGGGTGGCAAAATCTTTGAAGTGAATGGAGCCAAGATCGATTCACCTACCAGATATGTGTTTCTGGAGCTTCCACTCAGTATGGTACTGAACATGGCTGGACTTAATGCTGAGTCAGGGTGGAGTGGGTGATTAAATGTGATATCTCCCATCCAGTATGTAATCACCGACTAAAGATGCCCAGTAAACTGAGGGGGAAAGGAATAGAGATAGCACTTGTGGAGATCATAAGCACTTGCATTCTACATGGATGGTTCATTTCTATGCCACATGTCATAAGATCAGGTCATAGTGATAGGAGCATAATTAGGCCATTTGGCCCATCAGGTCTATTCCACCATCAACAGAATGCTGTGGAGGCCAGGTCAATGAAGATGTTTAAAGCAGAGATAGATAGATTCTTGATTAGTCCAGGTGTCAAGGGTTATGTGGCGAAGGCAGGAGAATGAGGTTAGGAGAAAGAGATAGATCAGCCATGATTGAATGGAGGAGTAGACTCGATGGGCCGAATGACCTAATTCTGCTCCTATAAATTTATGACCGCATGTAACCCGCTGGATCGACAATTAATGTGTCTGCTCTCCTCCCCAACAACACACATTTAATCCACAATGTATATTCAGTACCTTCTAGGAGCTGCACTTACTGTGGTGGTTGTGGCAGCTTCATGACTCTTCATGAGTATATATGCTTCATTTGAAAACTGATTTATAGCAGTCATCCCTGGTTAGTAATGATGATATCACCTTGAGTTTTAATTAAAAACATGCTCTTAGCTGTTGAAGGTTGCTGTTGAATTTTCTTGAATTACACATGGGGCTGTGGTGCATATATTCCTTACTTCAAAGGTTAATAGAGAGCTGCAATGCTGAATGGAATTTAAACAGTTAGAATTGTTTGATAGAAGTAAATGTTTGAGAAAAGGGAAGATATATCTTTATCCGCATCTGTGTGGTTGATGTGAATTACCAAGGGTTCACCTGCAGAATAGCGTGTTACAATGAGTTCATATTGCTTTTTTCATCTTCAATCCTATCGTCACAGATTGTGGCAAATATATAAAGAAAAATGTGGTAAATGTACTTACACTGGTTGTTTGCTGGAAGTTGATTACCTAAGGACAGTTACTAATCGAGAAGGCATTTGCGTATGCCTTGGGAATTGCTCCACAGGACCGACTCTGAATACTTTCAGACCACAGATTTTTAGCGGCTCAGGTGCCACTGCAGAGCAATGTGGGATTATGTCTAGGCTCCTGATTGAATGTCAGTGGGGACAAAAACTGACAACTTTAGTAATTGGATCTCAGGCAGACACAGTTGATCGAATGATCCCCAGTGATCTGCTGATTGAAATAGGCTGGGAGCTGGAGGGTAGCCGTTATTTGTAGGGGAAAAGAGAGCCATTGAAACCCTTCCTAGCTTAGAAGAAAGCAAACAGCCCTTTACAGAACTATGCAGGGCCGGATTTAGATGAAGAGAGGCCCTAAGCTGTTCCACTTGTGAGGCCCCTCCCAATCCCCCACCCACACGACTAGAGGAAGATGGTCCACCAGATTGACACCGATTTGCAGCCAAGCGTGGCCAATGAGATAAGCGGCTGGAAAGCGACACTTTTTATTTATTTATTTATTGCCAGTGCTAGTGTCGAGTTATTGGCTTAAAACACTATTATTCTGAAATGGAGGGTAAGGAAAATTTCTGAAGAGTTGTTAAGAGACTACAGTGCGTTGTGACAGCCTATGTAAGAAAGACCTATGACAGTATCCAAAATATTATACACCTTGCAGGGCTCTCACTTAATTTCCTTTTCTCTGTTGTCAGCCGGGAAACGTTCGCAGCTTTTTAAAGTTGCCAAATGCCAGCTTAGGTGGTCATTTAAGACAGCTTGCATGACGCGTGCGATAATGTGCTCGGACAAAGTGCATTGTTACCAGTCAGAATTATGCTCATTCACATATTGTTTCTGCATCAAATAAAGTCACAAACTAAACATACTCACAAGTCAAGACATGTTATATACCACAATGACATGCAGCAAAATTATAATACAGTATCTTATCTCATTACACGTTGCAATGAATGCAATTTCTATTATTTATTTCCACTTCCAAACAAAAATGTGGTTGGATTATTCAGCCTATGAGCAACCTTGGTGAGACCAAGTGCAGGCTTGGCGATCGCTTCGCACAACACCTCCACTCAGTTCGCAATAACCAATCCTGATCTCCCCGTGGCTCAACATTTCAACTCCCCCTCCCATTCCAAATCCGACTTTAATGCCCTGGGCTTCCTCCAGGGTCAGAGTGAGGCCCACTGCAAATTGGAGGAGCAGCACCTCATGTTTGCTTGGGTAGTTTACACCCCAGCAGTATGAACATTGGCTTTTCTAATTTCAGGTAGTCCATGCTTTCTCCCTCCTTCCCCTCCCATTCCCATCTCTCCCACAGCCTACTGCCTCCGCCTCTTCCTTTCTTTTTTGTGTCCCCTCTCCAACATCAATCTGAAGAAGGGTCTTGACCCGAAACGTTGTCTATTCCTTTGCTCCATAGATGCTGCCTTACCCACTGATTTTCTCCAGCTTTTTTGTCTACCAATGGGATCCCACCACTGGCCACATCTTCCCATCTCCTTCCCTGTTGGCTTTTTGCAGAGACCACTCCCTCCGTAACTCCCTGGTCAATTCGTCCCCTCCCACCCAAACCACCCCCTCTCCTGGCACTTTCCCTTGCAACCGCAGGAAATGCTACACTACGCTTTACCTCCCCCCTTGACTCCATTCAAGTACCCAAGCAGTCTTTCCAGGTGCGGCAGAGGTTCACTTGCACCTCCTCCAATCTCATCTATTGCATCCACTGCTCTAGGTGTCAGCTGCTCTACATCGATGAGAACAAGCGTAGGCTTGGCGATCGCTTCGTCCAACACCTCAGTTCGGTCCGCAATAACCAACCTGATCTTGCAGTGGCTCAGCACTTCAACTCCCCCTCCCATTCCAAATCTGACCTTTCTGTCCTGGGGCCTGAGAGAGTAAAACACTCTTGACTTACTCCGCTAATGTGTGGGATAGAACTAGTGTACAGGTGATCGGTGGTCAGTGTAGACTTGGTGGTCGGAAGGACCTGTTTCCACCCTGTATCTTAAAATTAAACTAAAGACACTAAAACCAGAGGGAGTCTAAAGAAGGGTCTCTACCCAAAACCTCACCCAATTTCTTCTATCCAGAGTTACTGGCTGCTCCATGGAGTTCCCCTGCACAATTAAAGCATGGAATAGTCTTCACCCTACCATAGTTACCCTACCAGCCTCAACTAAATTAAAGATAGACAAAAATGCTGGAGAAACTCAGCGGGTGCAGCAGCATCTATGGAGCAAAGGAAATAGGCAACATTTCGGGCCAAAACCCTTCTTCAGACTGATGCAGGAAGAAGAAAGGAAGAGGAGGAGCCAGAGGGTTGAGGGAGAGCTGAGAAGGGGGGGGGGAGGGTCAGCAAGGGCTACCGGAAATTGGAGAAGTCAATGTTCATGCCATTGGGGTGCAGACTGCCCAGGCTAAATATGTCCCATGACACCCAGGTCTCGTTGCATCTCTCCTTTTCCTAATCGGCCATCATTCACATAATAGTCTACTTTACTGCTCATTGCCACCAAAGTGGATAACCTCACATTTATCCACATTATACTGCATCTGCCATGCATTTGCCCACTCACCCAACCTATCCAAGTCACCTTGCAGCCTCCTCACAGCAAATCCTCCTCACAGTTAACACTAACTGGTCTGTAATTCCCAGTTTTCTCTCTCCTTCCCTTTTTAAAAAGTGGGATTACATTAGCTACCCTCCAATCCTCAGGAACTACTCCAGAATCTAAAGAGTTTTGAAAAATGATGACTAATGCATCCACTATTTCTGGGGCTACTTCCTTAAGTACTCTGGGATACAGCCTATCTGGCCCTGTGGATTTATCTGCCTTTCATCCATTCAATTTACCTAACACCACTTCCCGGCTAACCTGGATTTCCCTCAGTTCCTCCATCTCATTTGCCCCAGGTCCCCTGCTATTTCCGGAAGATTATTTATGCCTTCCTTAGTGAAGACAGAACGAAAGTAGTTATTCAATTGGTCTGCCATGTCTTTGTTCCCCATGATCAATTCACCTGTTTCTGACTGCAAGGGACCTACATTTGTTTTAAGTAATCTTTTTCTCTTCACATATCTATAAAACTTTTGCAGTCAGTTTTTATATTCCCCGCCAGTTTTCTTGCATAATCTATTTTCCCTTTCCTAATTAAGCCCTTTGTCCTCCTCCGCTGGACTCTGAATTTCTCCCAGTCCTCTGGTAGGCTGCTTTTTCTGGCTAATTTGATTTCCCTTTTTATCCACGGATGCACTACCTTCCCTGATTTATTCTTTTGCCAAACTGGGATGAACAATTGTCGTAGTTTATCCAAAAATAACAGCCTATTGTATTTTATCTGTTTATTTATTGTGTATATACATTGTCTATCGTATATAAACACACTGAACTTTTATCTCCTGTTCTGTATTATGTTTGCATATTCTGTTGTGCTGCAGCAAGCAAGAATTTCATTGTCCTATCTGGGACCAATGACAATAAAACTCTCTTGACTCTTGATTCGGACTTAAGCAAAAAAGGGATCTTGGGGAAAAAAGAGGTACTTTAAATTTAGTTAACCTCTTCCAACCTCTTCTACTTCTCCTGACATAGGTGCTGTCGTGGGTTGTCGCCAGGTTGACGTTGCTTGTCGCCGGTTTTTCAGTGACCTGCGACGGCTATGACAGTCGCCGGCAGTTGCCTAGAAAATTGCCAAGGGGGACAGGCCCATGACGATAGTTTAGTTGTCATATCACTTCAGATTCATTTTGGTGATGCAGGGAAAAGGGGTCAAATATTTCTTGGGCATTAATTAGAAAATCTAAGGAAACTGATTTTGATCATGGACTAAAACAAAGGTGATTGACAGAAGCAAATTATTGCACTTGCCCACCCCAGCTGTTTAAAAAAAATCTAATCCCAGTGTTTTACAGGATGAAGCTGAGAATATTGCAGATGCCCTAACCATTGCCTTTTAAAACTAAAATAGAAAGGCACTGTGGTGCAGCGGTAGAGTTGCTGCCTTACAGCGCTTACGGCGCCAGAGTCCAGGGATCGGTCCAGGGTGCTTGTCCGTACGGAGTTTGTACCTTCTCCCCGTGACCTGAGTGGGATTTCTCTGAAAACTGTGTCAACAAAATAGAGAGAGTACAGAGGAGATTTACTAGAATGTTGCCAGGGTTCCAGCAACTATGTTACAGAGAAAGGTTGAACAAGTTAGGTCTTTATTCTTTGGAGCGCAGAAGGTTAAGGGGGGATTTGATTGAGGTCTTTAAAATGATGAAAGGGATAGACAGAGTTGACGTGGATACGTTTTTCCCATTGAGGGTAGGGAAGATTCAAACAAGAGGGCATGACATGAGAATTAAGGGACAGAGGTTTCGGGGTAACGTGAGGGGGAACTTCTTTACTCAGAGGGTGGTGGCTGTGTGGAATGAGCTTCCAGCAGAAGTGGTGGAGGCAGGATCGATTTTAACATTTAAAAGTAAAGTGGATAGGTATATGGACGTGAAGGGAATGGAGGGGTATGGTCTGAGTGCAGGTAGATGGGACTAGAGGAAAACAAATGGTCGGCACGGACTGGAAGGGCCGAGAGGGCCTGTTTCCGTGCTGTAATTGTTATATGGTTATATGGTTATATGGTTTCCTCTAATACTCCAAAGACATACAGGTTTATGTTTAATTGGTTTGCTATAAATGTACAAATTGTAGTATAGGATGGTGTTAATGTGCGGGGATTGCTGGTTGGTGTGGACTTGATGGGCTGAAGGGTCTGTTTCTTCGCTGTATTTCTAAATTAATATAAACTAAACACTGACTCATAATACTCAACAGTTCAGGCAGCAGAGCATTTTCAGCATTTTTTGTATCGTTTCCATTTTCTAACATTTGCTGTTTTATCACTTACCAAAGTTCTCTCAATTCAAGAGCAGTTATCTGGGATACAGTATGTCAGTCAATTATTTAAGGCTAGTTAGAGATGGAAGCCAACTATCTGCAAATCATTTAGTTTAATATTTATCATCAGTTAATTGCTAAACTGTATAATTAAGGTTAACGTCAATGAAAGTCTTAAACATAGATCATTTAGCTGCCAAGGTCAGATACAAAAACTAATTAGAAACGCCAATGGCTTGCTGACCTCTATCATTAGAATACAAGGCATTCTCAACCAAGTAGCAGCCACGTAAAATCCTTGTTAAACGGCACCTCAGATTCTATATTAATTTTTTACAAAAAGTGATGTATTGACTGGAGTAATTAAGCATATGAAATCATACCTGGACTCTAAAGGGAGATCAAAGGAAAGATTATAACTAAGGTTACAGGCTGGAAATTAGGAGACTAAAGAGGCTGTTCCACTGTATGAGCTAATTCAAGAGTTCTCCTGAGTTTCCAGTGGCGCTATGGAGTGAGTGGAACTCGCGCCATTCAGCTCCACTAAAACTGTATTAAAAATGGGGGTAAAAGGGATTAATTGAAGCTACTCACCAGAGGAGAACGGTTGTGAACGGCTCCGGTAGCGTTAAAAAGGTGCGTGACGTCATTAGGCGCGCAACATTACTAAGAAAATGTCGCTGCATCGCTCCCCCCACCCCCCACCAAGGGAAAAAGCCCGTAAAAAGGGAAGTAGGCCTCACTGGAGCCTCGGGCTCGAGTTTGAGTGCCTCCCAGGAAGATATTTTAAAGATGGACGACCTCAAAAAAATCATTATGGGTGAGCTGAAACAAATGCTTAAGGATATGAAAAAAGAATATAAAGAGGAAATAAAGACTTTAAGAGCTGATATTTTTGTGTATCATGAGAATTTGAAAGAATAGTCCAAAAAGGAAGTTATAGCCACTGTAAAGACTATGATGGACGAATGGAAAGATAAAGCGGGTACTGATTTGCAACAACAGACGGATGGTGAAAACCGTAAAACTGGTGAGATGGAGGTGCTGCTGGATACCAAGTTAGAACCTATTATAACTTCATTTAACCAACAAAATGATGCAATAAAAGAACTGAATGAATCAGCCGAGAAGCGCCTTGCCGAGAACAAGCGTTTATCAGAATTATTACACAAAATAACTGAGAAATGCATTGACTTGGAGGGACGTCAAAGGCGTAAGAATCTGCGTATTGTTGGGTTGAGTGAAGGCCGAGAGGGAAATCAAGACCCTCGAAAATTTGCTGCAAAACTTTTAAAAGATATTCTGAACTTGGACCAAGAACCTCTGCTGGGCCGAGCACACAGGGCATTGAGACGTACCCCTAGGAAGGATGCTCCCCCAAGACAGATGATTGTGAAGGTGGCTTACGATCATGTTTTTGAAGTTGGAGGATTCACACTGAAGGAGGATTCGCAGGGAAAGAGGAGGAACAATGGACATGGACTCTATCTTGGGGTCAAGGAGGGATGGATGGATTATTAATAAATATAGTTTTGTATTAATTACCCCTCAAAAATGTATGTTAGCTCTCCTAATATAGTGCTACAACACTAATTATATTTGATATTAGTAGTATTATTAATTATTAAGTATATAAATTTAATACCCCACCCCGAAATATATAGCCCTTAAGGCAAAAACGGAGCTGGAATTATTAACATCTTTTTTTTTTCACGGACGTCCGTAGATTAGTAGCCACGCTAGTGTGGCTTACACCAATACTATTTGCACTAACTATAGTTGTAGTCACTTTTTTTTCCCCTTACACCTTATTGATATCAATTACTTTAGTCACATTTTTTATTATTATTTTTATATTAGGTATTTTATTTCATATTATATACTATATGGATTTAAGTATGATTGGTATTATATAGTTAGTTCAAGGAGACGTGTGTATAAGACAATGTCACAGATATTAAATTTCATCGATCTGATGTTCGGGTATAGGATAGGATTAGATGAGCTGAAACATCTACTCCATTATGAACCACCTTAATAATAAAATGTATGACATAAACATTAGGATTGGGGGTGATGGAATCACCTTCTGTAGTTGGAATGTTAAGGGAATTAACAAACCAATTAAAAGAGGTAAGGTTTTAGCTCAATTAAATAGATTGAAATCTGATAAATTTTTCTCCAATAGACACACCTTAAAAAAGGCGCGCAGTATAGATTAACAGCAAAGTGGATTTCCAAAGTATATCACTCTTCATTTACACATGTCTAGAGGGGTAGCAATAATTATTCGTAAAGGTATACCTTTTAAACAAAGCTCAATAATAGAAGATGTTGAGGGTAGATATATAATAATTACAGGTGAATTATATTCTAAAAAAGTAATCCTTATGAATATATATGGTCCTAATTTTGATAATCCATTATTCTTCAAGAAAATATTTAACAATATCCCTATATCCACTCAACATAATCTAATAATTGGAGGTGATTTTTAATTGTACCTTAGATAATTATTTAGATAGATCATCAATGAAAAGGAAAACCACTTCTAAGTCAAGTACATTTATAAATTATTTTATTAACACAGCAAACATTAAGGATATCTGGAGAACAGATAACCCATCTGGTCGAGAATATTCATTCTTTTCCCCTGTATTTGGAACCTACTCAAGGATAGACTGTTTTTTAATAGATTCAAAACTAATCCCATTTACATATGACTCAAAATATCATAATATTATTATCTCGGATCATGCTCCATTAACACTTAAGATAAAATTAAAAGACATAACTATTAAAACCTCTAACTGGAGACTCAACCCCCAAATATTAAAGGATAGGGCTTGTTATGATTACTTGGTAAAACAGATTAAATTATTTTTTGAAACTAATGACAAACCTGGAATTTCACCATCACTGCTCTGGGATACATTTAAAGCATTTATGCGTGGTGCGATAATATCAGCACAAGCATACTTTAATAAGGAAAATTGAAAGACTCAACAAAAGTTGGAAAATGAAATAAAACAATTAGATATTGAAAATGCAATATCCCCTTCTAAGGGGCTAAATAATAAAATTGCATCGTTAAAATATAAGCTAAATAAAATATACTCAAATCAGATTATTAAACTTTTTCAACAGACTAAACAAGTACACTTAGAATTTGGGGATAAACCACAAAAATTACTGGCACGCCAGCTTAGAAAGTTAGATGAGGAGAAAATGATACATAAAATTAGATCTGAACAAGGAGAAATATTGACTTTACCAAAAGATATCAATGATACATTTTTACAATATTATCAAAATCTTTACTCATCTAAACTAACAGGACAATCAGATGAAATGGAAACATTCCTACAAGAATGTCATATTAACAGTTTAGATCAGGAAGGTACAGACTTGTTAAATGCTGATATATCAGTAAAAGATATTGAAGAATCAATTGGATCATTAAATAACGGAAAAGCCGCAGGCCCTGATGGCTTAAGTGTTGAATTTTATTAGTTTCATGATCTGATCTCTCCATGCTTACATACAATATATAAATATGCTTATGACCAAGGAAAGTTACCAGAATCATTAAATGAATCTACAATTACACTTATCCCTAAAGCTGATAAAGATTTGGAAGACCCTGGATCATACAGAGCAATAGCTCTTTTAAATACTGATCAAAAAATACTAACTAAAATTTTATCTCGGAGGCTAAGTTTAGTGATTAATAAATTAATACATCATGACAAACAGGTTTTATTCCAAAACGCTATTCATCCTATAATCTGAGACGTCTATTCAATGTCATGTACTCAAAAAGAGTGAATGGTATTGAACTAGCTGTCACATCCTTAGATGCTAAAAAAGCATTTGACCAGGTGCAATGGCCATATTTATTTAAAATAATGCAGAAATATCAACTGGGGGGTAGAATTTCCAAATGGGTAAAAATCATATACTCGAATCCAACTGCAAGAATATTAACAAATGAAATGCTATCAGCAAAATTTAATCTCTTTAGAGGTTGTAGACAAGGATGCCCGTTATCACCATTACTATTTGCTCTGGTAATAGAACCATTAGCCGAAATGATTAGATCAGAACCAGAAATATGTGGATATAATACCAAAACTACAACGAATAAAATATCTCTATACGCAGATGACATCTTAATTTATATTACAAAACCGGAGATTAGTATTCCCAATCTATTTAATGTTATAACTAAGTTTAATACATTTTCTGGGTATAGAATTAATTGGAATAAAAGTGAAATTATGCCTATAACTGGAATAAAATTAAATATATTAGAACAATTCCCACTTAAAATAATCACGGACAAACTCAAATATCTCGGAATTAATGTATCTAAGTCCTATAACTGTCTATTTAAATATAATTACCCTCAATTATTAAATAAACTAAAAAAAATATTTTATATTGGAAAACACTACCTATATCAATGATCGGTAGAATAAATGCTATAAACATGATTTTTTACCACAATTGTTATATTTATTTCAAGCCATCCCTTTATATCTCCCTAAAATGTTTTTTTTTTTTTTAAATAGATACTTTGGTTAATAGTTTTATTTGGGACTATAAAAACCATCGAATAAGTAAAAAACATCTATGTAAATCTAAAATAAATGGTGGACTAGCACTACCAAATTTCTTATATTATTTCTGGGCAGTTCAGATTAAGAATATGAATTTTTGGTTGGTAAATTTAGATCGTGAACCAAGTTGGCGAAAGATGGAAAAGGAAGACTGTTTGCCTTTTGATGTAGGTTCGATTCTTTTTGCACCAAGGGAAGTACAAAAAAAAATGTATGGTGACAACCCTATAATTTATAGCAATAGACGTATTTGGAAACAAATAGTTAAGACCCTATATATGGATAATTTGTCACTTTGTTTGCCAATTATGAATAATCCCTTGTTTAAGCCCTCTGTATTGGACAAGGGGTTTAGACACTGGAATGATTTAGGAATTAAAAGGATAGAACACCTTTACAAGAAAGGAACATTTCTTTCATTTCAAGAGTTACAGGATATTTATGGATTGCAGTCAAATAACATATTTAGGTATTTACAAATTAGAAACTATATTAAGTCAAATACGCAAGACTATAAAAATAGAAAATCAGGATTAATAGATGAATTGTTTAATAAACACCCAAATACAAAAAAAAATAATAGCGTATATATACAATACTATTTTGGATAGGGAAATCCCAACCGGAAATATATCGACAAACATGGGAAAATGAAATAGGTTTATCTATAACGAAGGAAATTTGGGAAGAAAGCCTACAACGTATACATCGTTGCTCATTAAATGCTAGACACATATTGATACAATTTAAGGTATTACACAGATTACATTATTCAAAAACGAAATGAAATAGAATTTATCCTAACATTTCTCTTATTTGTCTCAGCCTCAGGGATCTGTGTTGGGTCCACTGTTGTTTGTCATGTACATCAATGATCTGGATGATGGGGTGGAAAATTGGATAAGTAAGTATGCAGATGATACTAAGATAGGTGGTGTTGTGGATAATGAAGTAGATTTTCAAAGTCTACAGAGAGATTTGGGCCATTTGGAAAAGTGGGCTGAAAGATGGCAGATGGAGTTTAATGCTGTTAAGTGTGAAGTGCTACATCTTGGCAGGACAAATCAAAATAGGAAGTACATGGTAAATGGTAGGGAATTGAGGAATGCTGTGGAACAGAGGGATCTAGGAATAACTGTGCATAGTTCCCTGAAGGTGGAATCGCATGTAGATAGGGTGGTAAAGAAAGCCTTTGGTGTGCTGGCCTTTATAAATCAGAGCATTGAATATAGGAGTAGGGAAGTAATGTTAAAATTGTACAAGGCATTGGTAAGACCAATGCTGGAGTATGGTGTACAATTTTGGTCGCCTAGTTATAGGAAGGATGTCAACAAAATAGAGAGAGTACAGAGGAGATTTACTAGAATGTTGCCAGGGTTCCAGCAACTATGTTACAGAGAAAGGTTGAACAAGTTAGGTCTTTATTCTTTGGAGCGCAGAAGGTTAAGGGGAGACTTGATTGAGGTCTTTAAAATGATGAAAGGGATAGACAGAGTTGACGTGGATACGTTTTTCCCATTGAGGGTAGGGAAGATTCAAACAAGAGGGCATGACATGAGAATGACATTTGAAAAATATAAAGGTGGATAAGTCTCCAGGTCCTGACAGGGTATTCCCTAGGACATTGAGGGAAGTTAGTGTAGAAATAGCAGGAGCTATGACAGAAATATTTCAAATGTCATTAGAAACGGGAATAGTGCCGGAGGATTGGCGTACGGCGCATGTTGTTCCATTGTTTAAAAAGGGTTCAAAGAATAAACCCAGCAATTATAGACCTATTAGTTTGACGTCAGTGGTGGGCAAATTAATGGAAAGGATACTTAGAGATAATATATATAAGCATCTGGATAAACAGGGTCTGATCAGGAACAGTCAACATGGATTTGTGCCTGGAAGGTCATGTTTGACAAACCTTCTTGAATTTTTTGAAGCGGTAACTAGGGAAATTGATGAGGGTAAAGCAGTGGATGTTGTCTATATGGATTTCAGTAAGGCCTTTGACAAGGTTCCCCATGGAAGGTTGATTCAGAAGGTTCAAATTTTGGGTGTTAATGGCGGAGTAGCAAGATGGATTCAACAGTGGCTGAATGGGAGATGTCAGAGAATAATGGTGGATGGCTGTTTGTCAGGTTGGAAGCCGGTGACCAGTGGGGTGCCTCAGGGATCTGTGTTGGGTCCACTGTTGTTTGTCATGTACATCAATGATCTGGATGATGGGGTGGAAAATTGGATAAGTAAGTATGCAGATGATACTAAGATAGGTGGTGTTGTGGATAATGAAGTAGATTCTCAAAGTCTACAGAGAGATTTGGGCCATTTGGAAAAGTGGGCTGAAAGATGGCAGATGGAGTTTAATGCTGATAAGTGTGAAGTGCTACATCTTGGCAGGACAAATCAAAATAGGACGTACATGGTAAATGGTAGGGAATTGAGGAATGCTGTGGAACAGAGGGATCTAGGAATAACTGTGCATAGTTCCCTGAGGTGGAATCGCATGTAGATAGGGTGGTAAAGAAAGCCTTTGGTGTGCTGGCCTTTATAAATCAGAGCATTGAATATAGGAGTAGGGAAGTAATGTTAAAATTGTACAAGGCATTGGTAAGACCAATTCTGAAATATGGTGTACAATTTTGGTCGCCTAGTTATAGGAAGGATGTCAACAAAATAGAGAGAGTACAGAGGAGATTTACTAGAATGTTGCCAGGGTTCCAGCAACTATGTTACAGAGAAAGGTTGAACAAGTTAGGTCTTTATTCTTTGGAGCGCAGAAGGTTAAGGGGGGACTTGATTGAGGTCTTTAAAATGATGAAAGGGATAGACAGAGTTGACATGGATAAGCTTTTCCCATTGAGGGTAGGGAAGATTCAAACAAGAGGGCATGACATGAGAATTAAGGGACAGAAGTTTAGGGGTAACGTGAGGGGGAACTTCTTTACTCAGAGGGTGGTGGCTGTGTGGAATGAGCTTCCAGCAGAGGTGGTGGAGGCAGGATCGATTTTAACATTTAAAAGTAAAGTGGATAGGTATATGGACGTGAAGGGAATGGAGGGGTATGGTCTGAGTGCAGGTAGATGGGACTAGGGGAAAACAAATGGTCGGCACGGACTGGAAGGGCCGAGAGGGCCTGTCTCCGTGCTGTAATTGTTATATGGTTATTTGGTTATATGGTTAATTAAGGGACAGAAGTTTAGGGGTAACGTGAGGGGGAACTTCTTTACTCAGAGGGTGGTGGCTGTGTGGAATGAGCTTCCAGCAGAAGTGGTGGAGGCAGGATCGATTTTAACATTTAAGAGTAAAGTGGATAGGTATATGGACGTGAAGGGAATGGAGGGGTATGGTCTGAGTGCAGGTAGATGGGACTAGGGGAAAACAAATGGTCGGCACGGACTGGAAGGGCCGAGAGGGCCTGTTTCCGTGCTGTAATTGTTATATGGTTATATGGTTATATTTGCCATAAATGTCAGAACTTGGAAGCTAATTTAACGCATAGTTTTGTAACATGTATAAAATTATTATTGGACAGAAATCTTTAGAGTTATCTCTGAAGTTCTTAAAATTAAACTGGACCCAGATCCAAAATTAATAATATTATTAGTTCCGGATTCAAATTTAATATTAACAGTAAACCAAAGAAATGTCTTGGATTACTGTTTGATAACAGGGAAAAAATTAATACTGAAATTTTGGAAGGGAACATTATCCCCCACAATTAAAATGTGGACAGTGGAAATGTTGGAGACGTTGCATTTGGAAAGAATCAGATTTGTCCTAATGGACAAATACGAACTCTTTGAACAGATATGGTCTCCATATACAGAATATTTGAAGGGGTAGCTGTTCTTGGCATCACAACTCAATGGGTACCCGGCAGGATTAGATGAAAATAACTCTCTGTTTTTCTTTTTGATTTGTATACATGTCTCTATTGATATCGCTATTTGAAATTGTGTTTGTTATTCACTATTAAGATGTATACTATAATATCTATATATTTTTTAATACTTTGTTTTAATTAAATACATATAACAAGAATATATACATATATATTTTTTCTATCTTCTCTTTCTCTGTCTATATAATCAAAATTATTATTTAATCACTATTCTTATTGATTAAAATCTATTCTTTTCTTTTTCTACTTTCTAAAAAAAGAGGTTTATAAGAATTATTCATAACATTCGTATACTTATTGAAATAAGTTGGTTGTGTATTTGAAAAGTTGTTATACCGTTGTTATGATGTATTACTTCTAATAAAAATATTATTACAAGAGTTCTCCCGAGTTTCCCCTGATTCAAACTCGGAGAATTATGGTAATAGCTACTTGTGGGTACTCGGCGCTCTCGTGGACATTTTTCAACGTTGAAAAATCTTCACAAGTCTTCATAAGCTTATTGCATTTCCCGAGTACCTGCTGTTAGCATTACGAGCCGCTAAGAGACGTCCCGAGCTCCGACATACCCGCTATGTGCTTAACTAGGGAGAGCTCTTGAATTACCTTGTACAGTGGGACAAGCCCTTAAGGGTGATTAGAGAGGGGATTTCCAAATTATTAATTGATAGGGTGAATAAAGAAAAAAACTACTGCCAGCGTTTGGGGAAAAAGTTGAGAGAATAAATCCTGAAAATTAAAGCCACGCGTGGAAGTAATAAGACATCTACACAGAAGAGTCAGAGTGAAATAGCTAATGATGCAAGGCAATTACGACTATAGAGTTTGCCACTTCTGCCTGTGGTCCATTTTATAGAGCTCCCTTCTCTCCAATTCTGATTGTGCAAGTGTGGCAAACATCCTTCTTGCTGCTGTGATGATGTTGTGGTTAATCAGAGCAAGCCAAGGGCAGGGCAGCTGGAGGAGTAGGGTTGGAAATGAGACATCTTTTGGTGATAGTTACCTGCTGCTTGCAGATGCACCCTGCAACATTCCCACGATCATCAGCAGAACAATCTAAATGCTTAGGATGTGTAAAAAGGAACTACAGATGCTGGTTTAAACCGAAGATAGATACAAAAAGCTGGAGTAACTCAGCGGGTCAGACAGCATCTCTGGAGAAATGTTTCAGGGCTGCCAATTCTCACGCATTGATCATGAGACTCACGCAATTCTCATGCTCTCACGCTGATCACAGAATTTCTCATGCTCAAAAAAATAGTAAAATTAAAATAAAGAAAGTTATGAACAGTTCAATTCGCCCAAGGCTTCCCGATCTCCTCCACGCTGACCAATGAGAATAATTTTCTGTCGACGGGTTTCCCGTAAAGAACTAGCAATTTGATTGTCTTAAGCCCATCGCACACTATTAATATGCATAAGCTTGACCTTCCACAGGAACTTGATGAGGATGCTGCTTTACAGCTTGCAACTTGAACAGTTTTGCTTCCATTCCACGAGAAAAGTAAGATGCAAATATAATCCTAATATCACCGGTCACATTACGTGTGGCAATACCTAAGGACCATGCTAATATTTGCGTGCAGTGGAAATGTGATTCATAACCTGGTCTGGGCTCAACTGGGCTGAGTCACTCCAGAATCAGTGTCCCATTGTGTATTAATCAGTTCCTTGTTTCTATATTTTGACTTTTCTATTTTTGCAGCCATAACTTATGCAAACTTCTGGTGGAATTCAGTGGAATTTACTCAGATTGAGAGGGACATTAACCTTGACACATTCAGTGATCAGCTCAAGTGTATCAAAATAAACTTGGCCATTAGTCCAGTGGTTACATTTTTCAAGATTTACTTCTTACAGTGCTGGAGGATGTCACATGCCATGAGTAAATATTGAGCCAAAGTATTTTCAAAGTAGCCAGTATTTTCTCTGCGAGGATGTGGACCAGATGGAATAAATCTTTTTTTCAGTTTGTTAATTCCCAGAAGAAGTGAAGCAGCGGCAGAACTTATTTGGTGTTGTAAAAGCTGCCTTAAACAATGTAGCTTCTGTAATTGTTGCATTAATACCAGGCTTAAGTAACATCATAGGCTATGTGTGTTGCATTTAGTATTGATGTTGTCCTGATCAAACATAGAACAAAGAGCAATACTCTTCCTCTCTCATTACCGAGGTGAGAGAGGCTGGGTGTTGAAGATGGGAGAGAAACACCCTGTACACTAGCACTATACTACACACTGGGGACAATGTAACCATTATACATTGTCGCCATTGTGTAGTATAGTGCTAGTGTACAGGGTGTTTCTCTCCCATCCTCAACACCCAGCCTCTCTCATTGTTCTTTTCACTCTGCTCTGACCAAAAGTCTTATCTTAAAGCGCACAAAGCTCTAGAGTAACTCAGTGGGTCAGGCAGTGTCCCTGGATAACATGGACATGTCATGTCTCAGATCGGGGCCCTTCTTCAGTTTGAAGAAGGGTCCACACCTGAAATGTCTCCAGGGATACTGCCTGACCCACTAAGTTACTCCAGAGCAAAGATAGACACAAAGTGCCGGAGTAACTCTGCGGATCAGGCAGCATCTGTGGAGAAAAAGGATGGGTGTCGTTTCGTTAGAAGGGTCCCGATCCGAAACATCTCTCCTGCCTGATCCGCGGAGTTACTCCGGAACTTTGTGTCTATCTTTGGTATGAACCAGCATCTGCAGTTATTTGTTTCTACTTAGCACAGCTAGATGTGGTGGTTAGGAAGAAGGTGATACAAAAAACTGCAACTGTTGTCATCTTGGGCAAAACACGAAGCACTGGAGGAACTCAGGGGGTCAGGCAGCTTCCGTG
This sequence comes from Okamejei kenojei, assembly GCA_035221665.1. Classification (NCBI taxonomy): domain Eukaryota; kingdom Metazoa; phylum Chordata; class Chondrichthyes; order Rajiformes; family Rajidae; genus Okamejei; species Okamejei kenojei. The sequence goes on from CM069133.1 coordinate 59,887,894, forward strand.
GAGGGAATGGAGGGAGACGTTTCCTATTGGGACCTTTCTTCAGACCAATGGTGAAGAATGGTCATTCCGAAGAAAGGACGTGGCCTGAAATGTCGCACTCCATTGCCTGTCCCACCGAGCTCTTATCCACCGATCACTTGATGATTTGCTCAAGGTGGGTTGCAACCTGTATGGAATCCTTGCTTTCATTAACCGAGGCTTAGAAGAATCGCCAGGTTATGGTAAAACGTTCTAAAGCATTAGAGTAAAACTACATTAATCTAACATTCTTGAGACTTCAGTGGCGCCCAAACAAGCAGATATTCCGGAAAAGACACAAAGTGCTGGAGTAACTCAGCGGAGAACATGGATAGGTGGTGTTTCGGATCGGGGCTGAACCGTGCTACCGGAGAGTACGAGTTTCTGGACGGTCTGGTGTTCCTCCTGCCTGACCCGCTGAGTTACTCCATTACTTTGTGTCCTTTTGCGTAACCAGCATCTGCAGTTCCTTATTCCTACAGCAGATTTTCCGGTCTATTGGATATCCTTATTAATGCACTAAGACATCTCGTATTCACTATTTATATATGTTTGACAACAGAGTGCTACATTTTCTATTGAACCCAAGAACTTGGGTTCAATAGAAGCAGCATGAAATGCAGTTGTAGTCAATGGTGGGGAGTTTGGTCTGAGTGGTGAGACAAAGAGATGTAGAGTGGGGGTAGAATTAGGGAAGTACCACTCGCTGCGTGCGGCTCCAACGCTTCCGTCAAACTCACCTGCTTCTGATGCCTGCACTCCCTCTAAAGTTCTTGGCTTCAATAGAAAATGTAGCACTGCTGTCAAACATATATAAAAATGTGAATACAAGATGCCTTAGTGCATTAATAAGGATATCCAATAGACCGGAAAATCTGCTGTAGGAATAAGGAACTGCAGATGCTGGTTATGCAAAAGGACACAAAGTGATGGGGTAACTCAGCGGGTCAGGCGGGAGCAACACCGTCCAGAAACTCGTACTCTCCGGTAGCACCGTTCAGACACTGAATATAACACCACCTATCCATGTTCTCCGGAGATGCAGCCTGGCTCACTGAGTTATTCCAGCACTTTGTGTCCTTTCTGGAAAATCTGCTTGTTCGTGCGCCACTGAAGTCTCAAGAATGTTAGATTAATGCAGTTTTACTGTAATGCTTTAGAACGTTTTACCATAACCTGGCGACTCTTCCTAGCCTCGGTTAATGAAAGCAAGGATTCCGTACACATTGCAACCCACCTTGAGCAAATAATCAAGTGCTTGGTGGATAAGAGCTCGGTGGGTCAGGCAATGTAGTGCGACATTTCAGGCTACGACCCTTCTTCAGAATGACCATTCTACACCATCGGTCTGAAGATGGGTCCCAATAGGAAACGTCTCCCTCCATTCCCTCCACGGAAGTTGCCTGACCCCCTGAGTTCCCCCAGTGCTTCGTGTTTTGCCCAAGATGACAACAGTAGCAGCTTTTTGTATCACCATCTTCCTAACCACCACATCTAGCTGTGCGAAGTAGAAACAAATAACTGCAGATGCTGGTTTATACCAAAGATAGACACAAAGTGCCGGAGTAACTCCGCGGATCAGGCAGCATTTCTGGAGAGAAGTTTCGGATCAGGACCCTACTAACGAAACGACACCAATCCTTTTTCTCCACAGATGCTGCCTCCCACTGTTACTCCGGCACGTTGTGTCTATCTTTTATCCAGCTGCGATGTTGCCTTCAAGCGATTTTTTTCACTTGTACAACCACGTTCCTTGTTGATACGATATTCCCAATGTTACTACCATTCATTGCACATGTCCTAATTTATCAGCCGTCCTAAAGTGCAAAACCTCAGACCTATCAGCATTATATTTCCCTTGCCCCTCCAAATATAACAAACCTTCGCCCGCTGGTCTTCTAACTACGTGATGTGTGTTTCAAACAAATTATAAGTATAACTGCTCTGGCACTGGACGGTGCGCATTTTCCCTTTGTCGGTCAGATCAATAGATGTGGCCGCTCTGAATTCTATCTTTAACTCAAAGCCGCAGGATGGAGATGTTCTTTAACACTGTTGCTTATTTAAATATACCTTCATTCATGGTTGGCTCAAGAGTACACGGGAGAGGAACTTGGTAACTCGGGAGGGGAACTTGGTAACTCGGGAGAGGAACTTGGAACATCCCAGAAATGACATACCCATGGGAACTCGGTTAAACACTTGCACATAAACTTGAAATCTTGTACATAACCACAAGTCTGTTTTTTCTCTTTCTCTTGGGGTCACTCGTGGGTGGACTCGCACCGTGAGACAGGGCTATTACTGTCTCTGCACTTTATCTCCCTATCCATTACCTGGAAGTGATTTATTAATCCATTTTGAAGTGCTGGTAAGTGTTGGGAAACAACAGAAACTTATGAATAAGATGCATACTTTATTATTATTAACAAGTGATCTTTTAAGTCACTGAAATAATGGTATCGCTTTGTTACGTGGTCAATTCATTTGCATAATTTAATGCAAACATACCTTACTTTTCTCCTTTCATAAGACTGCTATAAACTACATCCCTTGGAGTGTACTGATATTCCACAGTTGTTAGAAGGACATGCAAGCCGATGGTTGCGGGGAGACCTGAGAATACTATATAAAATTATGAGAAGCAGAGAAAAGGATATACAGTCAGAAGCTTTTTCCCAGGATGCAAAATTTGAATATGGGAGGGAATTGATATATGTGACAGGGACAACCTTAAAGAAATAAGCAAAACAAGTTGTTTTACATAGATTGTAGTGATTGCGTGGAATGTGGGGGACCAGCATTCTGGCAGGCAGGTTTGCCACTGCTGCACGGGTGGTTTTAAACTGAATAAGGGGGGGCGGGGTGTCAAATGGTATAGTCGAGGATGGAGTTAATGGGAAAGAGTGTAAAGGGATGGTTAATGACCCCAGAATTAACGGAAAAAGAAGCTCACAAAGGGATAGGAGAGTATGGCCAAGTGTAATAGGGATCGATGTGAAACGTGAGATGCGTAAGGAATTAAAAGTATTGTAAATTAATGCGCGAGTATAAGAAGTAAAGTAGATGAGCTTGAGGCTCAGTTAGCTGTTGGTAGATATGACATTGTGGGGATTACTGAGACGTGGCTGCAGGAGGATCGATCCTGGGAACTTAATATTCAGAGTTATACATCCTATAGAAGGGACAGGCAGGTGGGCAGAGGAGGGGGGGTAGCTCTGATGGTGAGGGATGGAATTCAGTCCCATACGAGGGAAGACATAGGGAGTGATGGGGTAGAGTCACTGTGGATTGCGTTGAGGAATTGTAAAGGCAAGAAGACACTAATTGATGTTATCTACAGACCCCCAAATAGTAGCACGGATGTAGGGTGTAAGTTGCAGCAGGAGTTAAAACTGGCATGTAACAAAGGTAATGCCACTGTGGCGATGGGGGATTTCAATATGCAGGTAGATTGGGAAAATCAGGTTGGTTCAGGACCCCAAGAAAAGAGTTTGTAGAATGCCTCCGAGATGGAGTCAGAGAGCAGCTAGTAATGGAGACGACCAGAGAAAAGGCAATTCTGGATTTAGTGTTGTCCAATGAACGAGATGTGAAAGACAACTCGAGGTAAAGGAACCGCTTGGAGGTAGTGATCATAATATGGTTAGTTTTAATCTGCAATTTGAGAAGGAGAATGTTAAATTGGAAGTGGCAGTGATGCAGTTGAACAAAGGGGACTATGAAGGCATGAGAGGGGAGCTGGCCAAAGTAGACTGGAAAGGAATCCAAGCAGGAATGATGGTGGAACAGCAATGGCAGGAATTTCTGGGCATAATCCGGAAGATGCAGGATAATTTCATTCCAAAGAGGAAGAAAGATTCTAAGGGGAGTAGGAGGCAACCGAGGCTGACAAGAGAAGATAGGGATAGAATCAAACTAAAAGAAAAGATGTACTCACAGCAAAGAGTAGCCGGAAGCCAGAGGATTGGGAAACTTTCATAGGACAACAGAAGGAAACAAAATGGGCAATACGGGCTGAAAAGTTGAAGTATGAAGGGAAGCTGGCCAGGAATATAAAGAAGGACAGTAAAAGCTTCTTTAGATATGTTAAGGGAAAAAGAGTAGCAAAGTCAAATGTGGGTCCCTTGAAGGCAGACACGGGTGAAATTATTATGGGCAACAAGGAAATGGCGGAAGAGTTGAATAGGTACTTCGGATCTGTCTTCACTAAGGAAGACACAAACAATCGCCAGGTGTACTGGAGGACAGAGGATCTAAGGGGGAGAGGAACTGAAATAAATTTTCATTCGGCGAGAAATAGTATTGGGTAGGCTAATGGGACTGAAGGATGATAAATCCCCTGGCCCTGATGGTCTGCATCCCAGGGTCCTCAAGGAAGTGGCTCTAGAAATAGTGGACGCATTGGTGATCATTTTCCAATGTTCAATAGATTCAGGATCAATTCCTGTGGATTGGAGGATAGCTAATGTTATCCCACTTTTCAAGAATGGAGCGAGAGAGAAAACGGGGAATTACAGACCAGTTAGCCTGAATTCGGTCCTGGGAAAGTTGCTGGAGTCAATTATTAAAGAGGTAATAATGGGGCATTTGGATAGCAGTAAAAGGATTAGTCCAAGTCAACGTGGATTTATGAAAGGGAAATGATGCTTGAATAATAATCTGGAATTTTTTGAGGATGTGACAAGTAAAATGGATGAAGGGGTGCCAGTGGATGTAGTGTATCTTGACTTTCTGAAAGCCTTTGATAAGTTCCCGCACAGGAGACTGATGACTAAAATTAGAGCACATGGTATTGGGGGTAGGGTGTTGACATGGATAGAAAATTGGTTGGAAGACCGAAAGCAAAGAGTAGGAGGGTCCTTTTCAGAATGGCAGGCAGTGGCGAGTGGAGTGCCGCAAGGCTCGGTGTTGGGGCCGCAACTGTTTACCATATATATTAATGATTTGGAAGAGGGAATTCGGAGCAACACTAGCAAGTTTGCGGATGACACAAAGCTGGGTGGCGGTGTGAACTGTGAAGAGGATGTTAGGAGGTTGCAGGGTGACCTGGACAGGTTGAGTGAGTGGGCGAATGCTTGGCAGATGCAGTATAATATAGATAAATGTGAGGTTATCCACTTTGGCGGCAAAAACAAGGGGGCAGATTATTATCTTAATGGGGTTATATTAGGTAAAGGGGGGGTGCAGTGAGACCTGGGCGTCCTTATACACCGGTCACTGAAAGTTGGCTTACAGGTACAGCAGGCAGTGAAGAAAGCTAATGGAATGTTGGCCTTCATAACAAGAGGATTTCAGTATGGGAATAAAGAGGTTATTCTGCAGTTGTATAGGGCTCTGGTGAGACCGCATCTGGAGTATTGTGTACAGTTTTGCTCTCCTAATTTGAGGAAGGACATCCATGTGATTGAGGCAGTGGTTCACGAGATTTATCCCTGGGATGACGAAAATGTCATATGAGGAAAGATTGAAAAGACTAGGCTTGTATTCACTGGAGTTTAGAAGGATGAGGGGGATCTTATAGAAACATATAAAATTATAAAAGGACTGGACAAGCTAGATGCAGGAAAAGTGTTCCCAATGTTGGGTGAGTCCAGAACCAGGGGCCACAGTTTTAGAATAAAGTGGAGGTCATTTAAGACTGAGGTGATAAAAAATATTTTTCACCCAGAGAGTTGTGAATTTACGGAATTCCCTGCCACAGAGGGCAGTGGAGGCCAAGTCACTGGATGGATTTTAGAGACAGTTAGATTAAGCTCTTGGGCCTAGTGGAATCAAGGGATATGGGGAGAAGGCAGGCAAAGGTTATTGATAGGGGACGATCAGCCATGATTACAATGAATGGTGGTGCCACATGCTACAGTTACTTTGTAAATGTTTCTATCTATGTTTCTAATGTGCTTCTGAGGGTGGTGATTGAGGCTGACGCTATAGTGGCATGTGGAAGACTTTCGGATAGGCACATGGATATGCATGGACTGGAAGGATATTGATTATGCGCAGGAAGATAGGAGTTGGCATCATGTTCAGCACAGGCATTGTGTGCTAAAGGGCCTGTGCTTCTATGGCGTATCTTCAAGCTTGCAAATGTCCTCAGTGCTGATTGCTTTACTGCATTTAGGTGCACACCTCAACTATCGAGTTGAACTCTGTGACTCATTGGAACCAGTGCTAGGACTAGATCTGGAACAATAGTCCAGGTGAAAGCCAAACCAGGCATCAGTGGAGGTTTAAGTGAGTGAGTGAAGGTGTGACAGCTTCATTCATTTTTATGGTAAATATGTCAACTGATCTACTGCATTGCATTTGTCCTGCATCGTGTGGGCTGGACATATCTGGGCAATCCTCCGCATTAATGCTAAATTCCACTGTTGCACAGCTTGGATGGAGATTCACTGGTGCTGGAGCACAGGTCCCACATGCTACAGTTACTTTGTAGACTAGGCCCATGGGCTTTTTCAGTACTTTGTGCTCACTGGTATGTTTTGATATCATGTGGAGAGAAATGAATTGACTGGAGGCTGGCTTCTACAATGGTGGGCATCCTGGGATTTAGCTGAGATGAATCTTACATTTCACACTTTTGGCTAAAGATAGAGATTTTTCAGCCTTGGCTTTAGTTGTAGAAAACAAATCACTGCATTAAATACATTTTACTCATACATCTCCAGGCTTTTTTACCCAATTACTTTATATCTCTCTCCGCTAGCCTTTGTTTCTTTCTTTCATGAAAATAGATTATTCCTCTTCACTAATCAAGACAATTTTTTTAGTCTGGAAATGGGAACTGTAATTGGCCTCATTGTGGAGCAGAGAGGTTAACTGTTGCATGAGTAAGAATTACTATTTTTTTTTCTGCACATTATTTGGATTACCTTTGGTTAGTAATAACGTGGCAGAGAGTGGTTAACCCTGAGTGTTTACCTGGTGAGCAAACAATAGAGAGGGGGTGAGAAGAAGTCAATTTCAAACCAGCAAAATGCAGCTGGCTTGACAGTGACTTTTATTTGTTGCTCATCAACTGCTAGTAGTAAATTTTGAAGAAGGTCCTGGTCCGAAATGTCACCATTCCTGTTTCTCCAGAGATGCTGCCTGACATGCTGAGTTACTCCAACGTTTTGTGTCTATCTAGTAGCAGGTCCTCTGTTTGGCTTTCTCAAATCACCCTCTTTCAATATGGGGGAGGTTAAACAAATGTGAATGGGGCTTGTATGTAGCATTAACACCAGATCAGATCTACAGGGCTGCTTGGCCTGTTAGATTATCTAACTTTCATCTGCATAAATGCTGACGGCTTGCCAGGTGTACACCACATAAACGGGAAGGTTAGGCGTCAGATTGTATCTTGATTATCTACTGGGAATATCACACAGTGAAGGTATTGGCAGCTGTCGGGTGCCGCTCTAAACCATGTTCAGACATCCCTCTGGACTGTTGCACACAAATGTCCCATCCAATCCAATTAGCCAAGTGAATCTGTCGCCTCCCTCACTCCCTGGGGGGCTGAGCTGGTGTGCAATCTGCTTCCAGCAGTGGTCCTCCAGGCATCCATCCTGTGAGTTATGACTGTTAAGCTTTCACAATACAGCTTGCATTCAGTAGTGGGATAAGGGATTGGGTGGGAACTACATGGTACCCCAGATAGGAGAGGTGTTTTCAACAATTCCCCTTGAAGTGGGAATTGATGACAGCTCCCTCCGCTGCTCTAGATGTCAGCTGCTCTACATTGGTGAGACCAAGCATAGGCTTGATGATCGTTTCTCCGAACACCTCCGCTCGGTTTGCAATAACCAACATGATCTCCCAGTGGCTCAGCACTTCAACTCCTCCTCCCATTCCGAATCTAACCTTTCTGTCCTGGGCCTCCTCCTTGGCCAGAGTGAGGACCACCGTAAATTGGAGGAGCAGCACCTCACTTCTCTAATTTCAGATAGTACCTACTTTCTCCTCCCCTTGAAAGCTCTCCCTCAGCCCACTGTCTCCAGCTCTTCCTTTCTTGTTCCACCCCCCCACCTTCTCATCAGTCTGAAGAAGGGTTCTGACCCGAAACATTGCCTATTTCCTTCGCTCCATAGATGATGCCTCACCCGCTGAGTTTCTCCAGCATTTTTGTCTACCTTCGATTTTCCAGCATCTGCAGTTCCTTCTTAAACATCATTATCTGTGATGCAAATGTGGACGGATTAATGTCCAATTAATTCACTGGTCTGAAACTGTTGGAAATCAGATAAAATGTCAATTTTTCATCCCGACTGGCATTGACGTCAATCGAGAGAACATTGGAAACACGGGGGCAGGATTGTAAAACCAGCAGTGAACATGATCTAATCTAGAATACAGAATTAGGTTAAAATCAGTACCCACAATGTCTTAAGGTTAACATCTCATTAGTGAGATAGGTATTTTACTTCGGAGTCACGTGAGTGACTACGTGAAGAAGGCCGTCAGCCCGCATGCGCGTCATTACGGCTACCATTTGCGCATCCAGCTGACTGGCGGGAGCATTGCTCTGTCCAGCGGTAAGTTAAACCTGAAGGTAAGTTTTCACCTTATTCCCAGGTTTTGGTTTTTCTCTTTCTGCAGGGCCGCAAAACCGGTTATGGACGTGGGGAATCCTGGTCTCGGACAATGGATACCGGGACCAGGGGGAACCAGCTACAGAGACCGCGGAAGTGCGGGTAGCCAGCGGCCGACGGGTTCGCCACCCAAGTCACTGACAACACAATCAGTGGCTTCCAGACTGGGTGTGGTTCCCAGGAAGGGAGTAAATCAAACACAAGCCTGCAAGGTCTGTGAAGTCAGGCCAGGAGGGTCCCCCCCCCCCCCCCCCCCCCCCACCCCTCCCCCCCAACATACAGGGGTCAGCTGCTTCCTGACCGCTGTGGTTCCCTAGGAAGGCGGTAAAACCAACAGCAAGTCGGGTAGGCATGTGGAAGTCAGACCAGGAGGGACCCCTCCAACATATAGCGGTCAGCCACTTCCAAACAGCTGTGGGTCCCCAGAAAGGGGGTAAAACCAAAAGTAAGATGGTCAGGCCTGTGGACTAGGGGAGTCAGGCCAGGAGGGTTCCCCTCCTTCAATGGGTAGTGTCTGCGGATGTCTAAACCCACATGGAGCACCTGATGGAGAGGTTGCTCCACAATGATACTCCAAAGGAGGGAGTTATCAGCGCAGGTCTCCTCGGGGGCCCTCGACGGTGGCAGCTGTTTCCCTCTCTGAGGAGGGGAGCATTCAGGGTCAGTTCCTGTCTGACTCAGAGCAAAAATCCTGATATAGGTCCGTAGGAGGGTCCATGTCAGCGCAGGTATCCTCAGGGGCCTGCGGCAGCACCTGTTTTCAGAGCTGCCTACGAATCGCCCTCGCTGTGAAAGGGAGTGCGAGTGGTCAGTATGTAACTGACTTCAAAATTGAAAGTATGTCCATGGAACATACTGGAGCACATGCATGGCTTCAAGAGATACTCTCAAACGAAGGTGCTGCTACCGGAAGAGTTGGTCTCCAGCCATTGGCAGAATACCCGGAAGGTGCCAGTGTTCCCCTCACGCTACAAGTGCCGGCAGTGAACAGCGCTACCAGGGTGACATTGGAGGGCATGAAATCCAGGAAATAAAACCAGCCGCCGAATCCTCTCTTCAGGTAAGACTTATCCCACAGGTAACACCAGGATGAGGAAGCAAAAAGCTGTTGGACTAATCAAGGTACCGACGATGCGCAAAGCTTCATCGGTAGGCGATGACACACCCCACGCCTCCATCGGGGGGGGGGGGGGGTAAGCGGTTCACTGCAGCATGGAAATATGGCCAGAGTTGTCTTTCGAGGCAGGCTCAGAATGATGAGGTTTTCAGACCAAGGCCTATGCTGGTCTCAGGGAAAATATGGAATCCACACACCCTACCAGTCCTACTCTCCAATCAAGGAGGTGAAAAAGAACCCGCATCGGCGGCCTTTGGGCTTGCCATAAGACCACCGGTAGCCATGGAGGGAGGTGGGTCTGGTTCTTCCGAAACATGGGGTTGTGGACCATGCACATGTTGGTAATATTTACACTTGTGTTTTTGTACAAGTGACAATGATAACATGAGATTCAGATCTGTTTTTAAAAAACTGATGATAACATATGATTAATTTATACTGCACAACATGCAAAGGTTCCAAGCCGGTCTGGAATCAGGGCCAGAGTTGTCTTTCATGGCAGGCCCAGTATTATGGCCAGGATTCCCTTTCAGGACAGGGTAAAAGATGGAGGAAGTCACTTCATGCAGATTTAACTCGTATGTGCAGTATAGACTTTCAGAATAGGAAACTTTGTTACTGTCTAACAATTCACTTCCATGGGATCTTTATGGCAAGCATTGATCTCAAAGGTGCATGCTATTCAGTTCCCATTCACAGGGAAAACTGGAGATATTTGAAATGTATCTGGATGGAGCAATGTTAACTGTTACAACGTTGCAAAATGGGCTAACTTCAGCTCCCAGGTTATTTACCAAATTACTAAAACCGGTGCTTGGGCTGCTCAGAGCTCAAGAACATTTGTTATCGCCAATCTGGATGATGTTTTAAACGCTGTATTTTACTAAAATTAACTGTTGCAGCCACAAACTATATTAGAGAAATTGGGGTTCCTCATCCATCCAGTTAAATTTAAGTTGATACTAGTCAGAACTATTGATTATTGGGATATACCTTTAACTATCAACTTAACAGTGACTCCTCCCTGGGGCAAGAGATGGAATTAACAGAAGCCTGTAACAACCTCGTTGTTATGAAGCAGCCTTCTAATCATCAAGCGTAATTGCAATATAGCAGCTGAGTCTCGGCTGTGCAAATTGGGCCTTTGCATTATCAGAACTTATAACGTGCAAAGAATTAACCTCTCAAGTACCATATAGGTCATTATTAATAGACCTATGCTATTACCAGCTAAAGCTACCAAAGTCCCTATGGTGGCAGTATTCAGCCATGCTCCAGTAATTTTGGTCAGTAATCTTCAGTAATTACAAACTGATGCTAGTGCTCAAAGATGAGAAATTACGAATGCCATCTCCAGTAACGGAGGCGGATGCATTTTGCATGAGTTACCAATTTTTCAGTTATTGATATCAACTGCCTATAAACACTAGGTGCATTCTATAGGTTAAAGGTTATTGTGCGAATATGCATAATCTGCATGCTCAACTCCAAGTTGATTCACTATGGTGGTGGCATATATTAGTCACATGGGTGCAATCAAGATAAAGTATCCTGTCATATTTACCTAACCTCATTTAACACTATTGTATCATCACATGAAATCCATGACAACACAGAATGGATGTGGATCACAAAGTATTTAATGTCATTATGGCTCGATTTTTTTTTTAAATTTCAAAATATACTTTATTCAAATGATAAATATATACAATACATTAACCTTGCGGAAAATCCATCCGACATTTTCGGGGGCTGTACAAATTGATGAATACAATTTAGACAGTTCTTTTCCCCAAATTTCCACAAATCAGTCCCCCACTTGTGCCACTCATGTGGCACAATGGCGTGGGATACCATTCCCTTATATTGAGAGGCATCTCCACCATACCGTACCCCCCCATGTCCAGCAGCGGAAGTACCTTAGACTGTGGCCCTCCCCCACCGAGCCTTGGCATTGGCTGCACCGGGCTTCAGTGCGTCCCTCAGCATGTACTCCTGCAGTCTGCAGCGGGCCAGTCGGCAACATTCCCCAACGGACATCTCGCTCTGCTGGGTGGTGAACAATGCTCGGGCAACCAAAGGGCATCTTTTACCGAGTTGATGACCCTCCAGCAGCACTCGATGTCAGCCTCTGAATGTGTCCCTGGGAACAGTCCGTAAATCACCGAGTCCTCTGTGACGGAGCTGTTTGGGATCAAGCGTACCAGGGACCCTTACATTTCTTTCCAGACTCTTTTAGCAAACCCACACTCTGTAAAGAGGTGGGCAACCGTCTCCTCTCCATAGCAGCCGTCCCGAGGGCAGCGTGCGCTGGCAGTGAGGTTCCGACGGTGCAGGAAGGATCTGACTGGGAGGGCTCCCCTCACCGCCAGCCAAGCCAGGTCTTGGTGCTTGTTGGTGAGTTCTGGCATGAGGCATTTTGCCAGACAAGCTGGCCAGTCTGCTCAGGGAACCACGCCACCGGGTCCATAGAGTCCTTTCCCTGCAGTGCCTGCAGAACATTCTGTGCTGACCACTGCCCGATGGACATGTGGTCAAAGGTGTTGGTCCGGAAGAACCCTTCCACCAATGACAGATGGGGCGGTAATGTCCAGCTGACTGGCACATTGCGTGGCACCTGCACCAGGCCCATCCTTCTCAACACCGGGGATAGGTAGAACCTCAGCAGATAGTGACACTTGGTGCCCACGTGCCTTGGCTCTACACTCCGCCTGATGCAGCCACACACGAAGGTGGCCATCAGAATGAGGGCAACATTGGGCATGCTTTTACCCCCGTTGTCTGCTGACTTGTACATTGTGGCCCTTCGCACCCGGTCCATCCTCGACCCCCAGATGAACTGGAAGATGGCCCGGGTGATCCCTGTGGCGTAGGAGGGAGGGACAGGCCACACTTGTGCCAAGTACAGCAGCCCCGAGAGCACCTCACACCTGCTGACCAAATTTTTTCCCGTTATGGAGAGGGAGCGTTGCCTCCACAGCTCCAGCTTCCTCCCCACCCTGGCTATCCACTCCAGCCAATTTTTGTTACATGCCTCAGCCCCCCCGAACCAGATCCCCAGCACCTTCAAGAAGTCAGGCTTGATGGTGAAGGGGATGGAAGATCTGTCGGGCCAGTTGCCAAAGAGCATGGCCTCGCTCTTCCTGCGGTTCACCCTGGCTCCCGTGGCCGACTCAAACTGGTCGCAGATACTAATCAGTCTGCGGACTGACCCTGGATCCGAGCAGAAGACAGCGACATCGTCCATGTACAGGGAGGTCTTTACTTGAATGCCCCCACTGCCTGGCAATGTCACTCCTCTTATGCTCGCATCCTTCCTGATGGATTCGGCAAAAGGTTCAATACTGCAGACAAACAAGAAAGGAGAGAGAGGGCAACCCTGCCTAACTCCAGACCTTACAGGGAAAGTGTCTGATTTGGACTGCACTACGGATGTTGGTGTAGAGCAGTTTGATCCAATTCCTGATTCCCTCCCCAAAACCCATTTTGGAGAGCACGTCCCTCATGTACGTGTGTGAAATCCTGTCGAAGGCCTTCTCCTGGTCCAAGCTGACAAGGCAGGCATCCATCCGTCTGTCCTGCACGTAGGCGATGGTATCTCTCAGCAGTGCTAGGCTGTCTGAGATTTCCCTGCCAGGTACAGCACAGGTTTGGTCCGGGTGGATCACCTGTCCCAGAGCAGACTTGACCCGGTTGTCGATGGCCTTAGACAGGATCTTGTAGTCTACATTCAAGAGTGTTATGGGTCTCCAATTCTTTATGTCCTTCATCTCCCCCTTCTGCTTGTAGATTAGGGTGATGTTGCCCTTCCTCATGGAGTCTGACATGCTACCATCTAGAAGCATGTCATTGTACACTTCTAGCAGGTCCGGGCCCATCCAGTCCCACAGAGCCAAATACAACTCGGCCGGTAAGCCATCGCTTCCGGGAGTTTTATTCGAGTCAAAGGAACGGATGGAGCTAGTCAGCTCCTCTAGGGTCAGTGGTTGGTCCAGACTCTCCCGCTTGCTGTCCTCCAAGACATCCGTGATTGAGGACAGGAAGTTCTGGGAGGAGGTACTGTCTGTGGTCTTTTGGTCATTATGGCTCGATGGAACACCGAATATCTATATGTTTACATCCGGACTCATACACCAGTTGCAAAATATGTGGCATACAGTGGCAAGAGATACATTATCGCCACACTGGGGAGGAATGTTCTTTCATGTCTTCCTCCATTCTGCATCATCAGTCCGGTCTTGCAATAAATCCAGCAATATCCCGCGTCAGGCTTTTCAAACTGCCTGACTGGTATATGCAGCCAAGGTTCCCGCTAATGTTGGGAATACTATAGAACCTTATATGGTTATTCAAAACATAAAACTTTGCTGGTTCAGCCTGTGACCCGGGAAACCAGCCTCTGCATGATAAATCAATTCATTGACTTGCAGACTCTGAGACGACTATTCCTGCGGCTCGGGTTGTCAGACCGATCCATGCAGTGCTCACTGGAGATGCAGGGACAGCACCAAAAGGCAGTACATTTCCTCTTCAGGAGATGAGAAGCATTTTTGTTCAAATACATATGTAACATATTATACAGCACGGATAACTGACGTCTTGGAGTTCTTTTTCAAATGGGTCTTTGACAATAATTACGTTATAGCGCCATTAACTGTGCCAACGAGCCTTCTCATCATATTTGCTGCTGTAAGTGGGACCCACACTGTCAGGTCTCACGCTCTGATATCCGGAATTATATAGGATATCTTTAACACAAGTTCTCCCAGGCACAGTTACACGGAAGTATGGGACATTGACGTTATGTTAACACTACTTCACCAGGAGGCTCGAGCTACATCCTTATCTTTAGCCGGCAATCATAAGGTATTTATCCTCATGGCACTGGTCTCAGTGCAATGGGTCCAGTCACTACATAAATTGTGACTGGACAGGATGGTTACATCTGCTAATAAATATTTTATGTTTATGATTTAATTAACCAGAACAAACCAGGGTTGTTAGGTCTCAAACTAGTTTCATGGCATACCCCATGGACCTTCAGTAATGTGTGGTCACACATTTACAACAATACATCAGGGTCACCTAGAGCCTTAAAGGCTCCAAACTAGCAATGTTTGTTAGTTACAAAAAACCTCATTAGAAGGTATTAGTTCTACCAACTCCAGGTGGTTACAAGGTTGTTTTTGGCTAATGCATGTGTTGATACTAATATTTTCAACTCATTCCACCAGGGCTGCTACTGCATCAGCTCCAAGGGTTATGTATGTTCCGCTGGACCACATCCTAGCAGCTGCAGGATGCTCAAATGAACATACTTTGCAAAACATTTTTTAGTAACCCATTGCCAGACCGGGGGTATTTGGCAACTCCATTTTAGATTCTGTTTTATAGTTTCACCCTGGATGAGAGGGGTCACTATTATTTTCCTTTGATGATTAAAGCATCAGCATTTTTAATGAACGAAGTCATGTCTGAATGCATTAATCTTTTTCACTCATCCATGGTCACTTCATGCAGTGTGTAACACATGGACTCGTTTCCGGCATGAAATCACAGAGTTTTGAAATCTTCATGTAGTCACTCACGTGACTCCGAAGTGAAATAGTAAGATTAAATGAGAACTTACCAGTTTGAAGTTTGATCTTTATTTTATGAGTAGTTACGAAGAGCGATTACGTGCCCACCGCTCCCAACCCTCGTATCATAAAGGTCATCTGGTAGTTCTAATCTTCTCTAATCTTACTATGTTCAGTTCATCTATTGGTATCTGTGATTTCACACCGCTGCTTTGAAGATTGACGTGCATGCAGGCTGACAGCCTTCTTCACGTAATCGCTCATCATAACGCCTCATAAAATAAAAATCAAACTTCAAACTGGTAAGTTCTCATTTAATCTTACTATTTGCTTTAATTCATGTGTTGCTACTGAAGCAGCTGAAATGATTCGCCTTCATGTACAGAAGCCATATAATACTCTGGAAAGGCTGATTGCTAGGTGGAATACCAAACAGGCCAGCACAGACCATGCACTTTTGCATATTTTATGAAATTTGACACAGTGAGGCTTATTAATGCCTGAACACAGACATTTCATGTATTTTCAATAGAAGGAATTTTTATTCAATGCCCCCGGCAAAAGATCTGTGCTGAATAGACAATGCAGATTTGTCAAACTTCCACGTCATGAAGGATGCCATATTATTCATGGCATTCTCTCTGATCAGCAGCTTATTTAATGATATGCAAAAGATTTGGATTAAAGAGAAATGTGCACTCAATCTCTTGCACCACACACACATAAATAGTGGCTGCACCATAGACCCTACACCAGAGGGTTTGGTTTAATTGAACACATTGGGACTGAATTCCATGAGCATTGTACAGCAGGCAACCACTGTATTGCATTGCACGTTTCTAGCTCGTGTGCAAGAATGAATTCATCTCTCTCTCTTCCCTTCCGAAAAGCTGATTGGAGATGCCCAGGTGTGTTTCAGCTAGAATCCAGCATGCATTGTAAATTTATTAATGTTTATGTACACCAGGAGCTTCGGAAAATGGATTGAGACGCTTACTGGTGTTCCTTCATGGAGTCAGATGAATTTCAAGCCAATTCCTGATTGACAATTACCTCATATTATTGTCGTATCCTATTAGACATTCCCCATCCTCACCCTCCCTGCAGATTTACAAACGTCTTTTGTCTCATTTTCATTCCTGACCCGAAAAGTGGATTCTGTTTCTATTCCCACAGAGGCGCTCTTTCCTGCTGAGTATTTCCTGCATTGTCTGGGTTTTTTTTTCACATCAGTGCTGTAATTGCAGAATCTTTCTGCAATTACAGTAACGAAAAGCATTTTTTTTACTATTTCCCATCTACTCGTTTGTGGATAACACCACTGGTGTGCTGCCTCATGAACAACATTGAGATGGAGTATAGGAAGCAGATAGAGAAATTTGTAACATGGTGTCAGGACAACAAACTCTCCCTCAATGTCAGCAAGACGCAGGAGTTGTCTATCGACTTCAGGAAACATGGTGGAGTATTTGCGTCACTCAGCATCAATGGTGCCAAAGTGCAAATGGCTGAGAATTTCAAGTTCTTTAGTGCAAATATTACCAATGATCTGTCATGGACCAACCACATTGAGTGACATCCAATAAGGCATGCTAATGCCTCTAATTCCTGAGGAGACTGAGGAAATTAAATTTGTCTGCAATGACTCGTCCAAACATCTACAGGTGTACTCACAGGAGGCATATCGTCGGTTTGCATCGCAGCTCTCTCATAAGCATTATGTGCATGCTTGTCCCCACACACAAATACACACATCACCAAACACTCACACGAGCGTGCACACATGCGCACACACACACAAACAAACAAATCATTCCAACAGCATTAAGCTTATTCGCAGAACATGAATTTACTATATCTGAAGCTAATAATGAAGTGTTGAATTGTGCAAATAAAGATTGTCTCCGAGTGAATGTGAATGAATATTTTAACAAGCTTTGCCCTGTGCACATTGAGTATCTTCCGTGACAGACTAATAAATCCACGCTAACCAATTGATTGATCAGATACAACCAGTCTTCTAAGAGCTAGACTCCATTTGAAACTGTGTCAGAATCGTTCTGCAATTACAGTAATGAAGTGTATTGAGAGGATCATTTACTACTTTGATTCAAACGGCAGTGTAATTCCTTCATTCCGTTTTATTTTAATATATCGAAAGGGCATGTAAGAGATTGTCTGAATTCTACAAGCATAAGCATCACCAGGAGAAAGGAGGTGGTAAATTATGTTAATTTGCATATCAATAGATGTATTTTAGTTTATGGAAGGTCCAATTAGGTAAAAAGAAAATACCTGTAATTAAATTGATGTATTTATGTTAAGTTTTTGATGAGTAATTATGTGCTCCTTAATGAGTTTATAGTGGTGAGTCTTCATGTTCTCTTACAACATCGGATATTGTTGGATATTGGGTTCGATCCTGATTACGGGTGCTGTCTGTATGGAGTTTGTACGTTCCCTCCATGACCTGCGTGGGTTTTCTCCGAGATCTTCGGCTTCCTCCAAAATTCCTAAAACGTTCAGGTTTGTAGGTTAATTGGCTTGGTAAATGTAATAATTGTCCCTAGTGGGTGTAGGATAGTGTTAATGTGCGGGGATCGCTGGTCCGTGTGGGCGCAGTGGGCCAAAGGGCCTGTTTCCGTGCTGTATCTCTAAACTAAACTAAATGTAACTAAACTGATTCGTCAATCACATTTCATTGCCTCTTTTGGGCCTTCTAATTGCCTGCTGGATTTCTTAACTGTACAGAGAATATAAAAAAGAGATGAAGATGCAGCTTGAAGCAACTACAGTATATCATTAACTGAAGTTGTGGAACAGTTAGGATGGGTGTTGAATAACAAGCTGATTGGGGTAATGGAAATGAGGCCACACAGGATCTGCCATAAAGAAAGACATACTGAAACGTTAAAATGACAGCTGCTGGAGTTATTTGAATGTTTGAAATGAAAATGTGCTCATGCAAAAGATGAATCAGAGCTCAATGTGATAATGCCATGTGGTTATCGGCTACTACATTCTGTGTCTGTCCAAGCTTTGGCTGATGAGATGGTGGGAATGCACTTCACATATATATGTGAATTGATCTTATTCTGATAGATCGTAGATGTCCAACACTATGAACTCTAGATAAACACAAAAAGCTGGAGTAACTCAGCATGTCAGGAAGTATTTCTGGAGAAAAGGATTAGGTGAATAGGAGACCTTTCTTCAGATTGAGAGCCAGAGGAACCGAGAGATATAGACAATGACATTGATAGATATAGAACAAATTAATTAAAGATGTGCCAAAAGGAACAGTGATCAAGGAAATGTGGAGCCCACATTGGTCCATTGTTGGCTGTTGGCGAGGTGATAATGAGTTATACAGACAGTGAAACTCATCAGGACGACAGTGAAACGTACAATGACTGGGGTAGGGGAAGGACAGAGAGAGAGGGGCTAGAGAGGGAATGATTTAAACCAGCATCTGCAGTTCCTTCCTATACGAAGAACTATAATTTGCCAATTGTTGTTTTTCGTCTTGACTTTTGCTTTCATGGTCTTGGGACTTCCCAAAGTGCTATGCAGCCAACACAGTACTTTTGAAGTGAGTCACTGTTGTAATGTAAAGAAATGTAGTGGTCAATTGCTCTCAACTAATCCCAACAAACAGCAGTGGAGTAAATACCAGATAATCTGTTTTGGTGGAGATCATTGAGAGATACAGTGGCTTGCAAATTATTCATACCCCTTGAATTTTTCCACATTTTGTCACGTTACAACCACAAACATAACTGTATTTTATTGGGATTTTATGTGTTAGACCAACACAAAGTGGTGCATAATTGTGAAGTGGAAGGAAAATGATATATGGTTTCCAAATTTAATTACAAATAAAAAACTGAAAAATGTGGCGTGCAAAAGTATTCAGCCCCGCTGAGTCAATACTTTGTAGAACCACCTTTCACTGCAATTACAGCTGCAAGTCTTTTGGGGTATGTCTCTACCAGCTTTGCACATCTAGAGACAGATTTTTTTGCCCATTCTTCTTTGCAAAATAGCTCACGCTCAGTCAGATTGGATAGAGAGCGTCTGTGAACAGTAATTTTCAAGTCTTGCCAGAGATTCTCAATTGGATTTAGGTCTGGGCTTTGACTGGGCCATTCCAACGCATCAATATGCTTTGATCTAAACCAATCCATTGTAGCTCTGGTTGTATGTTTAGGGTCGTTGTCCTGCTGGAAGGTGAACCTCCGCCCCAGCCTCAAGTCTTTTGCAGACTCTAACAGGCTTTCTTCCAAGATTGCCCTGTATTTGGCTCCATCCACCTTCCCATCAACTCCGACCAGCTTCTGTGGGGATCCCATCAACTCTGACAGTAGGGATGGTGTGTTTAGGATGATGTGCAGTGTTAGTTTTCCGCCACACATAGCGTTTTGCATTTAGACCAAAAACTTCAATTTTAGTCTCATCACACCAGAGCATCATCCTCCACATGTTTGCTGTGTCCCCCACATGGCTTGTGGCAAACTGCAAACAGGACTTCTTATGGCTTTGTTTCAACAATGGCTTTCTTCTTGCCACTCTTCCATAAAGGCCCGATTTGTGGAGTGCATGACTAATAGTTGTCCAGTGGACAGATTCTCCCACCTGAGCTGTGGATCTCTGCAGCTCCTCCAGAGTTACCATGGGCCTCTTAGCTGCTTCTCTGATCAATGCTCTCCTTGCCCGGCCTGTCAGTTTAGGTGTATGGCCATGTCTTGGTAGGTTTGCAGTTGTGCCATACTCATTCCATTTTCGGATGATGGATTGAACAGTGCTCCGTGAGATGTTCAAAGCTTGGGATATTTTTTTATAACCTAACCCTGCTTTAAACCTCTCCACAACTTTATCCCTGACCTGTCTGATGTGTTCCTTGGGCTTCATGATGCCCAAGGAACATTGTTTGTTCACTAATGTTCTCTAAGAAACCTCTGAGGCCTTCACAGAACAGCTGTATTTATACTGAGATTAGATTACACACATGTGGACTCTATTTACTAATTAAGTGACTTATGAAGGCAATTGGTTGCTCTGGATTTTATTTAGGGGTATCAGAGTAAAGGGGGCTGAATACTTTTGCACACCACACTTTTCAGTTTTTTATTTGTAAAAAAATTTGAAAACCATGTTTCATTTTCCTTCCACTTCACAATTATGCGCCACTTTGTGTTGGTCTATCACATAAAATCCCAATAAAATACATTTACGTTTGTGGTTGTAACGTGACAAAATGTAGAAAAGTTGAAGGGGTATGAATACTTTTGCAAGCCACTGTACATACTGCCCAAGCCACAAGGCATAATTTATTTGATGCTCTGCAAAGAAATATCATCGGTTCTCAGTTTAATTGTCTTATTTAAAAGCATCATCTCTAACAGTGAAGCATCTATCAACATTACTTGAAACATATAAGATTGTTAAGTGTTTGGACACGCTAGAGGCAGGAAACATGTTCCCGGTGTTGGGGGAGTCCAGAACCAGGGGCCACAGTTTAAGAATAAGGAGCAAGCCATTTAGAACAGAGACGAGCAAACACTTTTTCTCACAGAGAGTGGTGAGTCTGTGGAATTCTCTTTCTCAGAGGGCAGTGGAGGCAGTTTCTCTGAATGCTTTCAAGAGAGAGATAGATAGGGCTCTTAAAAATAGCGGAGTCAGGGGATACGGGGAGAAGGCAGGAACGGGGTATAGATTGGGGATGATCAGCCATGATCACATTGATTGGCGGTGCTGACTCGAAAGGCTGAATGGCCTACTCCTGCACCTATTGTCTATTACGCTG
Source organism: Okamejei kenojei (assembly GCA_035221665.1). NCBI lineage: Eukaryota > Metazoa > Chordata > Chondrichthyes > Rajiformes > Rajidae > Okamejei > Okamejei kenojei. The sequence goes on from CM069133.1 coordinate 59,908,990, forward strand.
CAATGCCAATCTCAAATTTGCGGTCTCTGGAGCGAACTCAGGTTTATCCAGACTTGACAGAGAGAAAAGGTCAGTTAAACTACAACTGAATTTCATGGTCCTTTCAGTGAATGATGAGTCAGCTTCACTCAGTCATTCTTCCCAAGGACTGGGATTTTTTTTGCTCAGTTCTATATAATTTTGCAAGTCATTGTACAAATTCAAGCAAAATTAATAAACAATGGTATCTGGAGATGTATGATCTTAATCCAACCTCGTTTGTTAGAGAAACATAACTCTATTTACAAGTTTGCCAATTACACCATTGTGGTGGGCTGGATCACAAACAATGAAGACACAGAGTACAGGAAGGAAAGAGAGAACTAAGTAGCATAGTGCCAAGACAACAACGTTTGCAAGATGAAGGAGATAATTATGGACTTCAGTCAATGAGGTAGTGCATGAACGTCCGTCAGTATCAATGGTGCGGAAGTGAAGATAGTTGGGAGGTTTGACTACTTAGATGTAATCATCCCCAACAATTTGTCCTGGGCCAACCACATTGAAACTACAGTGAATAAACACCAATGCGACCACCCTCAGAAGACTAAAGAGGTTCATCATGACTTCAAAACAGTTTACCAATTTCTACAGATACACCATTGAAAGCATCCTGTTTACATACATCACAGTTTGGTTGTGTACCAGTTCTGCAGTGATTGCAAGAAAGTACTGAGCATTGTCGATGCAGCCCAGTCCATCACATAATGCAGCCTTGAAGCTGGATCCACACTATCACCTCCATCTACACTACACTATGCTTGGGAAAGCAGCCAACTTAATCAAGGAATATTTATTTCCTGTTGAATCCTTCATCTACCCTCTTCCATTGAGCCGATGATACAAAAGCTTGAGAGTGCGTACTAATAGGTTCAAGAACAGCTACTTCCCCACTGTCATCAGATTGAGCAGTTTTCTCATAAACTAAGGGTGTGGTTCCAATCTCCAACCTACCCCATTGTGGCCCTTGCACATTTTTATCTGCACAAGTTTCGCTCTAATTGTAACGTTCTGTAAATAGTACATATTATATTTTGCACTCTGATATTTTGCTCTTTGTACTAACTGTTGTACTTGTATTCATGTATAGCACGATTTGACTGGACAGCACACAAACAAAGTTTTCATAGTACCTGGGTACACAAGACAATACCAATACATCATCATGTAGGAGAAGCTGGAGCTTGGGCCATTGACCGTCACCAGTTCTCTTTACTTTTATGTACGAGAGCGGTATCTGCACATCCAACAGAGTGCTGCAGTAGGATGGCATGTTGTCACAGCAATTGGAATTGCTGAACCACAGCTTCAGCAAGTTACACATGTAATCCCATTAACCTATTAGTATCCCATTAACCTTTTGTCAAGTCCTTGCTGACCTATAGCATCACTAATCACCAGATTTGGAAGGTTTAATTAATGAATCAATTTAATTCATCTTAGGCTAGCAAACAGCATCAAAATAAGTGGCCAATGTTTACACCATATTCAGTAAACTGGGATTTAGCCAGAGATAGACACAAAGTGCTGGAGTAACTCAACGGTTCAGGCATCATCTCTGGAGAAAAAAGGATAGGTGACGTATTGGGTCACGACACTTCTTCTGACCTGAAATGGTCACCTATCATTTATCTCCAGAAATGCTGCCTGACCCTGTTGCGTTACTCCAGCATTTGGTGTATATCTTTGGTATAAAATAGCATCTGTAGATTAATTTAGTTTAGGTTTGTTTAGAGATACAGCAGGGAAACAGGCCTTACGGCCCACCGAGACCCCCGCACATTAACAATATCTACACACACTAGGGACAATTTTATATTTATACCAAGCCAATTAACCTGGAGTGTGGGAGGAAACCAAAGATCTTAGAGAAAATCCATGTGGTTATGGGGCGAACATACAAACTCTATACAGACAGCACCCGTAGTCAGGATTGAACCCAGGATCTGTGTCTCTGGCATTGTAAGCAACAACTCCACTGCTGTGCCACCGTGCCATTCTTTGTTTCCACAGGGATTTAGCTAGGGCCATTTCACATGCATGGTAATCAATGACAAACCAGGGCTTCCCAACAGCTTTCGACAAAAAGTTGCTTCCTTTGCATCCTTAATCAATCAAGAATAATGTCAACATCTTAAACTCTTATCATATTATAGTAAAGAGATATTAATACATACCCAAGAACAATTAGTAATCTGATCCAAGGATTTAGATCTTATCAATTTTCATTGCAGATTATCGATTTTTTTTTAAGCCACAATTGATTAGCCTTTAATATCGGAAGTATTTTCTGCTTGGGATACATTTACATTACTTGAGCCACATAAAAGGGAATGAGTTGTTTAAGATTTTCAGTAATAATCTTCTTTGGGAAACAGAAAACATGTTGTCAATGTTCAATAGTTTAATGGTCCTTTATTGTTGCATGTACCAAGGTATAGTGAAATTAATTTTTCATAAATTTATTAAGTTCTAGGAGCAGTATTAGCCCATTCGGCCCATCAAGTCTCCTCCGCCATTTAATCATTCAATCTATCTCTCTCTCTTTGTATACAGTTCAGTACAAGTATCACTGTACATAAGCACATCTTAGTTACAGTGCAAATGCATAGGAATAGTAAGTACATTGAGACAGTATATAGAGTCACCAGATTTGGTGCCATTTTCAAGACCCAGTTGTCATACGTGCCCATGAAAGCCTGCTGTCCTGGCATCATTGCAGGGTCGACCTGGCCAAGCATGGTGGTTGGTGTGCTCCACCGATCTGTGCTGATGCAGGCCGAGTCTGGTCCAGGAGCTAGCACCTCCAGCAGCCCAATCCACCATCGAGGTCTACTGCACTGCCTCCCACAATAATAAAAGCTTCATGATTTTATGATTGTAATCAATGATCACACCTGAATCCCGCTTTGGATGGTGAGTTAGTATTGATCTCCTTTTCTTTTAATTGTCTGCCAGAAATTCAGCAGAGACCTGCAAGAAATTATGCTATTCTTGGTTTCTTATTAGATTGTAAGAATCATCTAAATAAAACATGATGATGAATTGATGTAATTCCTGCAGAATGATTAAAGTAAGGGTCTTTTTGTATCCTGAATGGTCCAATTTTCGAGAAAAAATTATTCTTTATCTATCAAAATCTACCCATATATTTTACTTCGGAGTCACGTGAGTGACTAGGTGAAGAACCCCGTCCAGCCGCACGTGCGTCATTACGTCAGACGCATAGGTGCAGGCAACTGGTTGGAGCAGCAGAACTCCTCCAGTGGTAAGTTTAAACTTCAGGTAAGTTGTATTTCGTACCTGTTTTAGGTCTCCTGCAGGAACCTCGATTTCAGAGGTTTGCCGGAGGCTTCGTGACTGCCGACGAGGGAACCAGCTAAGAGCTGTGGGGAAACCCTGATCCGACCGTGGAAGCGGCGAGCTGGCGAATGTCGGGTTTCGCGATCGGAATCACTGGTAAGACAGTCAGTGACTCTAGACGTTGGGTTCCCGGGGAGGGGAAATCCAATAGTATGCGGTTCACAGACCGCAGTAGTCCCCAGGATATGGGGTTAAACTGACCTGAACGGTCAGCCCGGGTGCCGGGAGGGTTACCCCGGGTATGTATATGGAAGCTGGGGTTCCCGGGGAGGGGAAAACAGCAGCAATGCAGTTCCCAAACCGCAGTGGTCCCCAGGATATGGGACAGCCAACAAAAATGGTCGGCCTGGATGTTGGGAGGGTTCCTGTAGATGATATGTGTGTACACCTTTAATTGATAGTAACGATGTCCATGCTAACCACTCCCCCACCAGTTAGTATAATTGTAACCCACACGCCCCTAGCTTGCTCTCTAGTGATCGTGACAGACCACGTACAGCCAGGGCTATATATAATGTATGCTAAATAAAGTAGTGAAGACTTTAAGGTGTCTGCATACCCTCTCTACAGTTCCCCTCCGGGAATGTGAAACATTTTGGAGGTTGACCAGGATGGAGCTCCTAATTGAGAGGAGGCTCCATCTAGATACACTCCTACTGCAGGAGTTGTGCCAGCGCAGGTCAATAAGAGAGCCCGCGCCAGCAGCACCTTTGCACAGGGTTGCTTCACCGGCCTATGGGAGAGTTCGCGCCAGTAGCACCTTAGCGTATTGCTGAAGCCGCGCCAGCAGCGCCTTGTAGCAGGGCTGCTTAATTTCTCCCTCATAAGAGGAGAGCATGCCGGGTCAGTATAATCTAACGCCGAGTCTGAGGGTATAGCCTTGGAACATGCCCAAGGGACGAAGGGCACACGCCAGAGGTACCATGCCTGACAGCAAGGTTGCCATCCCAACACATATGCAGTAAACAACGCTATCAGGGGGACATTAGAGCCGGCCGCCGAATCTTCTTTTCAGGTAAGACCTATTTCATAGGCGAAACCTGGAGGACGACGCACAAGCTGTTGGACCAAGTAAGGCCAACAACGAGTAAGGTTTCATACTTTCAGCGACAACGCACCCCACATCTTCTTAAGGGGTTGGACAGGCTAGATGCAGGAAGATTGTTCCCGATGTTTGGGAGGTCCAGAACAAGGGATCACAGTCTAAGGATAAGGGGGAATTTCTTTAGGACCGAGATGACGAAAACATTTTTCACAGAGTGGCGAGTCTCTGTAAATCTCTGCCACAGAAGGTAGTTCAGGCCAGTTCATTGGCTATATTTAAGAGGGAGTTAGATGTGACCCTTGTGGCTAAAGGGATCAGGGGGTATGGAGAGAAGGCAGGTACAGGATACTGAGTTGGATGATCAGCCATGATCATATTGATTGGCGGTGCAGGCTCAAAGGGCCAAATGGCCTACTCCTGCACCTATTTTCTATGTTTCTATGTTTCATCGACAGTAAGCGGTTCACTGAAACTGGTGGTAGCATGAAAGCTGGCCAGAGGTTCCACGCACTCTACCTGTGCTACTCTACAACTAAGGGACCATTTACAAATTGGTAAGATGTACACTTGGTTGTACAATACAAATGATGAGACATTATTATCTACTTCGAGGGGTCTAACCATGTAAAACTGGACAATACTAGCATTCCAAGCAGGTTGAAATTAGGCAGGCTCAGCATAATGGCCAGGATTGTCTTGCAAGACTGGCTCGGAAATCGGGCCAGAGTTGACGTTCACGGCAGATACGAAATGATGGCAGGTGTGGCCTGTTCATTATGAAAGATGGCTGAATAACAACTGATTTTATAGTGTATCCCATTTACAGTGATCATGGGTGATATTTGGAGGATGCATTGCTATGATAAGGCAATATAACAGAATGATTACAAGAAAGCATTCAAAGAGGACAAAGTTCAAAAACACTGGTTATGTATTGTCTTGATGATATTTTAATGCTGTATTTTGCTAAAATCCATTGTTTAAATCTCAAACTATATTTGAGAAATTGGGCTCCTCTATCCATTTAAGATTAAGTTGTTATCAAATAGACTTGTTGGACATTGGGATTTACCTTTAGCTATTCAATTGGCTGTTGATGCCGGCCTGGGCAACAGATTGTAGTCAATAGACTCCTGTAACTGCCTTGTTGTTGTAAAGCAGCCTTCTATTCATTAAGACTAAATGGCAATATAATAGATGTGATTCAGCTGTGCAAGTGGGAGAACTGTCATCCTGCTAAATGGTAAAATGTAAAGTGTCATGGAGGTCATTGTTAACATAACCTTGTTATACCAGCTGACGCTACCAAAGTCTTAATGATGAACAAACAGTATTCAGTATTGCTCCAGTAGTTTGTTCAGTAAATATTTCATTATATTGCAAAATGATGCTAATGGCCCTAAGATGGGAAATTGAGAATATCATCTCTAGTTTGCAGGTGGAGCAGATTTGCATGACTTACCAATTCTTCACTTATTGGTATCAACTATCTATAGACCCTATGGGCATTGTATGGGTTAAAGAGTGATTGAGCGAATATGCATATCTGCAGGCACAACTTCATGTTGATACATTTTGATGGTGGCATATGTTAGTCACGTGGGTGCAATCAATTAAATACTCCTGTCATGGTTACATAATCTCATTTGCCACAGAAGAATCATCAAGTATAGGTCAATGACAACACAGAATTGGTGTTGAATCACACCGTATTTATGAAACTCTGGTTCAGTGGAACACCAAATATAGATATGTTTGTTTTCATGCTTATTCACAAGTTGCAAAATATGTGGCATAACACTGACGAAAGATACATTCTCACTACGAGGAGAAGGAAGGTCTTTTATATCTTCCTTCATTTCACTTCATCAATCAGGGGTTCAAATAAAGTCATTAAGAGCCCGTTTTAGGTTCCTATTGTGTGATTGGCTTATGTAACTTTGATTCCCGGTTTGTCAGGAATAATAATACAACGTTATATGGTTATTTTAAACATAACTTTGCTGATTCAGCCTGAGGCATGGGAAATCAGCCATTGCATGATAAAGTCAAATTATGTTCTGCAGATTCAAGAGACTGCCCTACGGCTTGGGTTGCTACATCTATCCTTCTATGTGTTCAGAGTGCTTGGATAGCACCAAAAAGCAGGACTTTTCATTTTTCCAGGAGATGAAAAAATTTGTTTAATGCTCATGTTACATTGAAAACGGTATGGATTACTGACATTTGGAGTTCATGTTAAATGATCTTTTGTCAATAATTGAGTTGTACGGCCATTAACTGTGCCAACGTGCCTTCTCATTGAATTGGCTGCAGCAAACGAGACCCGCTCTGTTGGATTCACCCCAGATATCAAGTTTGTAAGGATATCTTTAACACAATGTCTCCCAGGACCAGTACAATGCCGCATGGGATGTCAACATTTTGTGAACACTATTTCACCAGGGGGCTCCAGCTACATCCTTAACTTTGGCCAGAGTTCATAAGGTAACTATCCTTCTGGCACTGGTTTAGCGCAGCAGGTTCAGTCGCTACATAATTGCAACGGTACGAGATGATTACATCTGTAAATAATATATAATATTTTATGTTTATAATTACTTAAGCAGAGCAGAAGGGGTGTCAGGTCGCAAAATAGTTAAAGGCATGCCAGGGGACCTTTGGTAAAGTGAGCACACAGAAAATACAACAAAACGTCAAAGTTACCAAGTGCCTTTGAGGCTCTGAACTAGCAATGTTTGTTAGTCACAAAAACCTAGAAGAACGAACCTGTTCAGGCCACTCCAGATGATAAAACGGAGTTTTGTTTATGCAGGAGTAGATATTGATTCCAGATCTCATTCCACCAGGGTTGCTACAACATCAGCAGCAAGGGTATTTACATCCCGCTGGACCACATCCTTATGGCTGCAGCAAGGTCCAACAAACAAATCTCCAAACATTTTATAATAACCCATTGCTAGACCAGGGGTATTTGTCAACTCTATTTGATGTCCTAGTTATAGTTTCCATCCGGGTGAGAGATGTGAATTATATTATTACTTCATTTAAACAGCATCAGAGTATTTTAAATCTATGTCATAACTGTATGCATTATGAATGTTTTTCCCTCATTTGTCAATGAAGCAGTTGTGGTTGTGTAGACTCGTTTCTCATGGCATGAAATCACAGAGCTTTGAAATCTTCATGTAGTCACTCACGTGACTCCGAAGTAAAATAGTAAGATTAAACGAGCTTACCAGTTTGAAGTTTGATCTTTATTTTATGCGGAGTAACGATGAGGAACTACGTGCCCTCCGCTCCCAGCCCTCATGAATGCCATCTGGTAGTTCTAGTCTTCTGTTATCTTACTATTATACTTCAGTCACTATTACCTATGATTTCACACCGGTGCTTTGAAGATTGACGCAATTGCGGCTGTACGGGGTTCTTCACGTAGTCCCTCATCATAACTCCTCACAAAATAAAGATCAAACTTCGAACTGGAAAGTTCTCATTTAATCTTACTATTATAGACCCTTTATCATTGGTCCATATATTTTTGCAACTGTTTCCACCTTATTCTATGAAACAACAAATTGCCGTAATGTTAATATAATCACTTGTAGGAGGAATTTATGAGGAGAGCGTCGTCCTTTTGTACTATTCAGTATGACAGCTTGTTTTAGAACTACAGTCAAAACAAGAGGTAAAGTCAAGTCAAATCAAGAGGTAAAGACAGCAACAGCACACTAGTCCTTTGGGATTTTAGAGTCAACAGAAGATGACAATTTCCTCCATGCATGGTCCCCTTCACATGATGTTCAGATTTGCCAGTGTCCTCACTTTGGGCACAGAATCGACACACTCCTAACTCAAGAGTCCAGTACCAGCTTCTTTAGGTTTTGATGAGCCATTTTTTCCACCCTGGAATGTGAACTATGTTACCTTACACCTTTTCCAACTAACTTCTCACTGGCTTGTGCATAGCAGTTTTGATTTGATTTTGGTTCACTGATCACTAATAGGATCAAAATGTATTCCCTATCCCACTTGCTTATGCGAAAGTGATACTGAACCATCTTCATGAAACCCTCTTGTTTACGTAAATAGGTTAGTTCTGCAAGATTCCATGATCTTGACTGCTTCTATGCAGTGTATGCAATGGTGTATGCTTATGGAATAGAGTGTAACTTGAAGGTTCCATTTGCCTGGTTTTGCTTGGCTGTAGAGATCATAGATTGGCTGTGTTAACTGAGAAGACTTCACACCACAGATGCAAACTGTTGAACGACAACTGAGTGCCATGCATCTGCCTATTCACCCAACCTATCCAAGTCCCTTGCATTCTCATAGCATCCTCCTCACAGTTCACACTGCCACCCAGCTTTGTTTCATCTGCAAATCTGCTAATGTTACTTGCAATCTATTCATCTAAATAGGCACAGGAACTTTGACTCCCTCCTTTTGACATGCATAATCAAATTTACAAGGAGCATGGTAACATGGCAATATTACATAATTATGATTCTCCTTCCTTGCTATCGCCATCACATTGCAGTGCATCTCCTTCACATAGGTGATAGATTACATCGGCATACTCTGTTTTTCACAGACCCGACGGCTGTCAACGTCCATCGAAGATAGGCGAACAACAGTGGTACGTCCATCGTGATTTATCCTAGAAAGGTTTTTCTTAAAGGAAAGAAGTTACCATTTTATGTCTTAGGCACCATACTGACAATCTTACAGTGGCGAAAATGAACCCACGCGTCACTCCGCTCCACCTTGGCTGCGGTAGGGGTTGTTAGAAGGACCTGGTAAATCCCTACCCACTGAATGTCCAGTCTCTTCCTCATCCAATTCTTGATCATAACATAAGTACCAGGTCCAATTTTAGATGGAGTGGTTAGAGTGCACATCTTTCAAAGCCCTGGTTAACGATAAAATATAGTTAATCATTTCCATTGTCATGAGATGAAAGTGAACAGCCTTTGTAGCATTCTGATTCCCTGGGGTTGTTAGTGGACGGCCGTATACAATCTCTGCTGGACTCAACCGAGGCTTCCCTGCTGGGGTGGTACACACCATGAATAGCGCCACAGGGAGTACTTTAAGCCAATTGGTCCCTGTTTCAATCTGTAATTTGGCAAGTTTATTTTTCAATGTTTGATTGGCTCATTCAACGAGTCCAGCAGCCTATGGCCAATGGTAATTAGTGTTGGATGTCCATCTGAATTCTTTGGTCAGCTTTCCCACAAAATGAGGGCCATTATTAAAACTCAGCCCAGTTGGGATTCCATACCTGGATATAATTTCTTTCATAAGTACTTTAACAACCGTAGAATCTTTATTGTCCACGGTAGGATAAGCTTCAATCCATTCACTAAAGACATCTACAATAACTAATACATATTTATTAAACTGACATCTTTCCAACTCAATGTAGTCCATCTGAGGGTCTCAAAAGGACCCATTGGTAAAGGGGTTCTCCCTTGTTCGCAGGTTATACCATTTCCGGGGTTATATTGCTGACAGGTCTGACAACGACCACTGATCCCTTGTGCCAGAATCTGCAACTTTGGATGCCACCATGTATCCAAAAGCATATCACCAGTTCCTCGGGCACCACAGTGAGTTGAAAAGTTAATATATTCAATCACCCACATCGTGAGTTCATCTGACATACACGTTTGCCCTGCAGGGGTAAGCCATAATCCCGAGCTGTTTCCACATTTCTATATCTTGGCCAGGAGCATTTAATGACATATTGAATGATTGTCATTGGTTTTTCTGAGGGAGACTTGTCTTTGTCTATGCTTTTAGCCTGCCTCATTATTTCAGGTACCACCACCCCATGCTCTTGGGACACTTCCTTAGCTTCTTGGCAATTTGTTTTGGCAACATAAGGGCTTGTAACAGGTCTGATATCAATTTCTGGTGGGACATCTGTGTTCCTGCTGAAGTCAAGAATCCCCTATTTTTTCAAAACTGACCAAAGTCACTGATCACTCCAATAGCATATCTGAAGTCAGTATAAACGTTGATTCCCAAGTCATTCCCTAAGATGCAAGCTCTTTTCAGGGCAAACAGTTCCACTTGTTTGGTAGAGAATGGGGTTTCAAATGCCGCCGCCTCTACATCATTGCCATCCTGATCTATAATTATGTATCCTGAAAGTATTTCACCTAGAGATCCGATTGATGCACTCCCATCTACATACAGAGTTAAGTCGGGAATTGTCATGGGAATATCTGTCAAATCTTCCAGAACAGAGGTATCTTCTTGTTCCTCAGCTTGTTCCTCCGGTGGTTTGGCGAGAAAGGATGTCGGATTGATGGTGGTGCAATACTTAAATTGCAAGCTTGTCTGCTGCTTCAGCGGGTACTGTCGTATTGAGGGCAGTGTTATATTTTCTGGGGAGCCATTTGGATGGGGTTAATCTGGACACATCCTACCCGAGTAGAGTCTTCTGCCCATACCTGTGGGCCAACATAGTCTGTTACCTCACTCCCCAGATGATGGCGTTGCTGTGTAGTAACCATCCTTGGTGACTGATAAAATTGAACAGTACAATTATTAGACATTCTTGTTCCTGGCTCATGTTTGGATTCGCCAGACCAATCTCTTGCTTCACCATAGCTCTGAAATCCTTTGCATGAGATGGGAAGTTCACTTTCTTTGTTATATGCGGGGCAACTTCCACAATTCCGAAGGCACCTTATCATACTCTTCTGTACCTGTGGTCCAGTTACTAATGCCAAAAGATTTACATCCCATCAAGTTCCTTCACGGGATTTAAAAAATGTTTCTAGCTCTTTATTCCCGCCACTCCGGTAATAGGCTAAGGTGAAATGGGACAGGGGCTCATCTTCCAGTGTTAGGGATCACCATTGGGGTGTTACTGATGAGTAACACTGTCTATTTATTGTCCATGGGGTCAGTTATTCCAGTATTTCCACATAGAATCTTTAACTGAAATATACATAACAAATCTCGGACTGCAGATTACAGTCTAGTCCTGGGGTGATCAAAAACTGATGCTGCACCGTCTCATTTCGGTATGTTACTTTGACTGGCATAGAGATGGGTTATTGATACATCTGTCCTTGAAATCCAGATAATCTTCGAGTCTTGTCGGATTAGGGAAGGTTGTTAGTGGACTTAATGGAAGCCCCTGTATCCACTATGAAGGTACACTGTTTCCCACAATTTGTAATACCAGAACAGTTCCTTGTCAGTGTAGCACCCGTTCACCACTAAGTTGGCTAGTCAGCATTGAGGAAATTGATCAGCCTTGGAGAAGTCTGTGTATCTCCCTTGTCCTTGATATCCTTGCCAACCTCCCCTTTGTTCTTGCTGATAATTCCTTCCCGCTTGTCTCCGCCATAGGCACTCCTTACTCCAATGGCCTTGCTGTAATACAATTAAAGTATCATTTAACAGTACAGGCCATTTGGCTCTGAGAATTGTCAGTCCAGTCCATGTTGGTAGTTTTATTGCCTTTGCGACAGTAGCTGGTAGACAATGTACTAGGGGGGAATTCTGACCGTCGCGATACCTAGCATCCCCCGACTGACTGATGTATATCTCTGAAAATCTCTCCAAAAATTCATCTGCATTATGGTTGCCACAACATGTGAGCATCCATACAGATTCCTCTCTCCCACTCATCCTAACCAATCCTCGTAGTCTTTCTCTATCTAACCAAAGACAACCATTAGATCATGCAAGCTGCTGCTCAAGTCCTTTTTAAGTCTAAGAAAGTGGATCACATCACTTCAGTTTTGATTTCTTTGCACTGGCTTTCAGTCTGTCAAATAATTGATTTCAAAATATTACTGTTGGTTTATAAAGCACTGTATGGTCTACAGCAAAAACGCATTTCTGATCTTCTGCTACCTTATGAACCATCCAGAGCTCTGAAGTCGTCTGGGACAGGTGCTTTCTGTCACCAGTCAGAACTAAACATGGAGAAACAGCGTTTAATTTTTCACCACATATATGAAACAACTTCCATAAAAATGTAGGTCCACTCCAATTAACAACGAAGAATACACATGACATTAAGTGATGTCCCAAGAAGCATCAGCCAAGGACTTGTTTTTCTGTGTCATCTGGCGGCTTAACAGTTTTAGCCCTCTTATCTGCTCCACTAGAGAAAGCCTGTCTGAGAGAAATACAAGCCGCACGATCTTGTGAAGTACCTCAGTAAGCAATGCAATAGTAATTAGCTGTTTCATGCCTTGTGATTAATTGTGGCCAAAAATTTCACACAAACAATTAGATTCCCACAACACAAAGTTTATACATCAAAATATATTCCACAATAAAATAAATTCCACAATACCGCTCCACAAAACTCGGAGTATTTTAGAACAACAAAAGTTAACAATGATTTCAATAGTAAATCTGAAAAATCTGAGAGTACCGCTTTAAGTGAAACCACTGGCAGCAGAATCCTTATCAGCAAAAGAATGCTGTTATCCAGAAAAATGTGGTATCCTCCTTCTTCAATTTTAAAGCAAAATCATTCAAACTTAAATGAAAGCATAAGCAAATTTAAGCAAGAATAAGCAATTTTAAGCAAAATAAAAGTCACTATATACAAAATTAAACCACACAAACTTAAACAAAAACATTCAATAAAACACTTTGACTTAACAGAATTTAGAACAGAAATGTTTCGCAGTCCTGAAATACCACAGCCACCCCTTCCCACCTTGGCACTGGTTTTGAAGTAAAATGTCAATTTTTACTTCAGCCCGAAACCCCTTCCTAACCTTTTACACAGTACAGGCTCCCAAAGTAATTTATCAACTTATCCTGACTTTCTACCTCAAAGCTGAGTTTAAAGTAACTTCTGAAATTATTACTTCAGCCCGAAATGTATTTCTTTTTATATTTTTATTCTTTAAAAATATATATTTTTATTCGAAGCAAACATATTATGGTAAAAACATTTCATATGTATCAATCATACATTATTAATATTATCCATTTACCTCAATGCTGAAACGTTCCCTCAGCTGAACCCCTTTATCAATATATCCTGCCCAATATCAGTATTCTTCGGACTATTAACCTCAGTCTCTTCGGGAAGCCTCTCGAAGGCCAGCGAATTGCCGAGCAGCTGGATCAGCGAATCGGAGGAAAACCGATGGAGTAAAATCACTCATCGGGGGCCCAATTCCTAGAATCCCTGACCCAACAACTCAATCATTTTACCGCAAACCTGCGAGGGCCTCCTCTGAGATCCCGGATGAGCCCCCAAATGATAATTCTGGTATTTATGTCCCTTACTCTGTTCAGTGAAAACACCAACTAGAATACTTTAAATCATCCTTTATTTCACCAGGATGACCAAGTTCCTCTGTACCACCCTGGGAAGCTCTCCTAGTGGATCATGGAGGAACACATGTGCTCAAACAAAGGAATTAGCACATATATATGGTTGCTACAGTGGGACGTAACTTACAAAGGGTGGTGATTCTAGACCAATTGCTACAGTATCACATGGATAATGAAACTTAACTAAATGATGTCAAAATAAAGAAATTAAAACTTCACTCAGAATACGTAAACCTTAGTCCTAAAGTATCCCCAATTCTACATATTCTCACCATCATATTCCTGACATGCCTTGCAGATGATGGAACATCTTCAAAGAACCAGAAAGTGAGTCACTCAGGGCAGAATTACCAGCCTCCAACTGCCTCATTTGCCACAGTATTTATATATCTGACCCAATTAAATGCCATGAACCATCAGTTGGCAAGTGCAGTAACCATCAGCCAAGGGAGGAACATGGATGTTCTTCATGTCACTCATTATAACATGGGGGGGGGGGGGGGGGGGGGCAACTTTAAATAATCTTCTTACAATAAATTGCTATAGAGTCCACAATGCATCTCAACTACTTAAGCCCATTGCTGTGCTTAAAAAAAAAATCAGAATTATTTAATGTTTCAAATCTTCAGTCCCATTAATGGAGTAAAGAATCGAAATCATCAGGAAATATTCTAATTCCTTGGATGTGTTGCAGACTGTGATAAGTGTAACTACTATTTGGAAGTTATTATTAGACTTAGGCCTTTGCAAATAATGTAACCAACAACAATTGTGATATATCTACTAAAATACATTTCAGCTTTTGCAATTTGTCTAATCAGTACTTCCAAATTGGCTGGAGGGAATTATGTCATGTAATGAGCTGATTATAAACACAGTTGTTAGTTTTACAGATTATTGAGCTTATACCATTTAAAACATTCCCTGCTGGAAGGATATTGGTATTGTGAAAATTATTGTTGAGATATCCAATTCCTTACAGCAACAATATAAGCACCTAACCAAAAACATGGGGTTATATTATATTTATGCGCGAATGACTTCAGTACAAATTAGAACATTATCTGGTTTGAATGCATTTAACAATTCCTGAGGAAATTGCACCTAAAACTGAACTTATTTTGAAAAGTGTTTTTCTAGATCTTCATCTTACTTCTCTATCAGTGAGTTCTAATGCTGACATGAATGGCACAAATAGAGTGTGTCTTGAAACAAACAAAGGGGTTGGATGAATGAAAAAAGGATGTCATCAGATATGGGAAAGATTTGCCTGCTACTTTACAATGATCTATTTGCAGAGCTATGATATAGAGCTGTTCTTAAGTACTACAATATTCAACATTGTCAAGGAAGTTTATTTTGTTTCGTTAAGTTTATTGGCATCCCAAAGGAGTGATAATGAGAAACAGTAAAGAAATGGCAGGCAGTTTCAATCAATGAAAAGCAATAAAGTCAAACAAGAGGCAGACAACACACTCTGAAATAACTTTGCATTGTAAAATGATTAATAGTTAATGAAGTGAAATGATGCTGTGTGGCTGTGTTTGGATCAACTTTGAAACTCAACAATTTTGCTTTTATTTGAAGAATCTAAATCTCTTCTGAATATCTCAGGAAAATTACACAGTAAAGTTACGAAAATCTGGCTAGCATTTAGGAAAATCTATTATTGGCTAATTCACTGGTGACTCAGAGTTACTTTATCAAGAGTAGAGAGATGCTGAGAGACACACTGCACAGTTCCTTCAATGGTAGATCATTTCGTCTGTTAGGCTTTCATGGAAACTAATGGGTCGTAAATAATCAATACATTTTCAGGCTGCATTCATTCAACAGATTTAGTAGGCTTGAAGGAGAGCTGCCTAATGCTGAGAATAGTACTCTTGACAATGAACTTGTTGAAAACGTATGAAATACAATATGTTTTGACTTGAATATTTGACAAGGAGCAAATAATGTTATTTACTATTCTCACAATCCTGACCAAAACTGAACAATTTAAAATTAAACATTAGAATATACTGAGGGGTAAGCAAAACTGCTGTCTAGCAGATAAATGGTCCTGACCTGAAATAGTCACCGTCAATTTCCTTCCACAGATTCTGTTCCTTTCTACCAACAGATTGTTTGTTACTCCAGATTGCACCACCAAGTCTCTTGGTTCTCTATCTGTACTATGTCCTGGACAGGTATGAATGCACTTTAGTAGATAATGGAAGATCACAATTCAGCCATCCTCACCGGAGTGTTAGAACATTCATTTTAATCATTAGTTGACCTCTTGATATTAAAATTAGAGGATCCCCACATTTCAGTGCTCACCTTATGCGGGAAACGAAAGACATGTTTCTTCCCTATTCAAAATATGCCTTCTTCTCAGAGTTGAGTGTGACTTGATGCCATTCCAGTTCTGTGAGTCCTGACGTGGCGGATGTGGCCAATGTGTGCCATGCAGACTCTGCCATAGATGCAACAGGAGATACTTGACTACGTTGGTGGGTTGTTTGGAAGGATGTGAGATCCTCGCAACATTTTTTCTTTCCGCCTTCTCCTGACGAAGTGACTGAACACTTTCAGTGCCATTTCGAATACTGGTCCTCCATTTGGAGGGGTTGAGGGCTAGAGATTGCTTATGAGTAGGTGAGCATGGCACATTTACAAAGAGGCTTTGAGAACATCCTGGAATCATTTTCATTGTCCTTCTAGTCCTTCTGTTGCTGTGGTAAGATTTGGGGCAAGTTGTCTGTTTGGGGGTTTGATATCCGGGACATAATAGAACTGGGCTTAGTTCTGTTGTGGACACATTAATTAGAGTTAGTACATGGATGGGGTTGTAGGCACATAACTCAGGAAAGAGCAGAACCCATCGGCTATTCAGCCCCTCAAGCCTCCTTCACTATCGATACAGTTGTGACCTATCATCTATATCAATACCATACGCTTGCTCTCCACATATCCCCTGATTCCTTATTTAAATAGAAATGTACAGTATGTATTTCCTTCTAGAAATATTTTGTGTTGTCCTTTATGGCTCTCTTTGGTAGGGAATTCCTGAGGTTCATCATCCTTTCAGTGAAGAAATGTAATCTCAACTTTTGTCCTGAGAGTGTGCCATCTTATTCAAGGCATACCGCAGAGGGAAATCATCCTTCCCGCATGCAATCTATTGAGCCTTGTCAGAATTCTGTAAATTTCAGTAAAATTCCATCTTGTTCATCCATCAACTCCCATGAATACAAATGTGGTTGAGTTAATCTCTCCTCATAGAGGAGTCCTAACACCCCAGGAATTGGTGTGGGGTGTCTTTGTTACTCTGCCCTAATGGCAAAAGTGTGGGAGACAGAGACAGAGACAGAGACAGAGACAGAGACAGAGACAGAGACAGAGACAGAGACAGAGACAGAGACAGAGACAGAGACAGAGACAGAGACAGAGACTTCTAGATGGATGAAATCCATTCTGCTACTTGTAGATACAGCAAGAAGATTAATCTGTACTTATCACATTAGCATTTGTCACTTTTCTTTTTGTGTGCAGTAAGGGTCACCCCATTAGAGGAAAGACGTGGAGGCTCTACAAAGGGTGCAGAAGAGATTTCCTAGCAATGTTTACAACATTTTGGGATTTTAAAAATCAAGTCTGCAATTTATCCCATCAGATAAAGCATAAAAAGATTAAGTTTAAAGTTTAATTTGACACCTAATTCACTTTCATATTTTCAGTATTAAAAAAGTTATGAACATTTTCATACTCGGAAATTAGCATTTTGTTCCCCATTGCTTTTCCATTGACTTAGCTCAAAAACTGTGATCTAGGACAATCAAAAGCCCATAACTTTCTTAAAAATTAGGAGAATTGAATGAAATTTTCAGTAATTATAGATTGAAGCATTCTGAAACAAATATGAAACAATCTTACATGGATGACCTGAAATTAAAGCATATAATTAGTTAGTTACCTAACTGTAGCTAATTACAAAACTCAATTACTAGATCTAAACAGCTATCCATTTCTTTAGAAAAGATAAACATTTTTAAATTGCCCAAGTGTCCAAATAACATTCACACAATAATTCCCAATATAACATGATTTTTAAATCTCCTTTTCATGAATTTATAGGCCAAATGGAAGGAATTTAGTATTTAATTGCCGTAAATTAATGGCCATTTAAATCAACTTGCGAGTGGGTTTTAGTGGAACACGGTGGATTGGAATGTTGCGGTTTATTTAACCCACAGTCAGCAGGAAAAATACTGCCAGTTCGTATATATTTTTTGTCCCCTTTTTGCAACATGAAAATTAGATTAAAGGCTTCCAAAGAAGCACTTTTTAAATGTAAAAATAAACTGTGTACCTTCTTTTATCTCCTACGTAAAATCCTTCCCGTTGTCGGTGTTCACGGCTTTAGAAGATGATTTTTAAATTACTCTAGCTAATAAATGATTAACAAAATCCCCTGAGATGGATCGATTTGAACTGTCTGGAGAAAAACGGCACTTTAAACCCACCCCCCTCTGAAAAGTGCCAAAGTCACGCACACGGGGAGTGGCAGAACTGCAGCGCCGCTCAAGATAGGTTTTGTAACATACCTATGTTTACCAGAGAGTTGCATAGAATAGAAGCTATTGCTATGAGGAAAGGTTGGAAAAATTCGGATTTTTTTCTCTGGAGCATCAGAGGCTGAGGGGAGACCTGAATGAAGTATATAAAATTATGAGAAGCAAACATAGGGTAGACAGTCAGAACCTTTGTCTCAGAATGGAAATGTCCAAGAGTAGAGGGCATAGCTTTAAGGTGAGAGGGGCAACGTTTAAAGTTTGGGGCATTTTGGATTTTTACACAGGATCCGTGGTGCCGGGAACATGCTACCATGAGTGGTGATGGTGAAGGCAGATATGATAGTGGCTTTTAAGAGGCTTTTTATAGGCACATTGATATAGGGGAGTGGAGGGATGTGAATCATAAGCAGGCAAAGTAGATTACTTCAACTTGACATCATATTTGGCAGAGAAATCAACGGGCCTGTGCTGTACTGTTCTATGTTCTTGGAGATGCCCAAGATTTTGAGTTCCCTAAATTCCACTGGGGGTCTCCTTTTTCTTAAGAAAGATGCAGCTGTGACTTTGTCGCTGAAGTTTATTTCTGCCAGTCTTTATAACTCCTTCTCAAGGATATCTTCTTTCCCTCTCATTCTCTCAGTTGACATGTGATTACTCAACAAAGTACAACTATTGCTCCAATTAATAGCATGAACGCAAAAAAGCAATTTAAATAATAAATAGTTCTAGGTTACACCAATGGCATGAAAGATTAGTTTAGAGTATAATTACTACAATTAGAGTATAACCTACAATAATGTCTAGGAATCGGTAGTTTTATACACTTATATCATTGCAATTAACTTTGCTACATTATAAAGCGACTGTTTGCCCCATTAATGGCATCTCATTCCACATTGTCATCGAAAAGTTGTTAATGGGCTGTTTTTGAACAGCTATCAAACTTTTGGTTTAGATGGAAGACAGATAAATAGCTGAGTAACTCAGCGGAACAGGCAGCATCTCCGGAGAGAAGGAATGGGTGATGTTTTGGGGCGAGACCCTTCTTCAGACTGAAAGGCGCGGGAAAGGGAAACAAGAGATTTAGGGAATGGGAAGGAGAATTAAAGCAACTGGTTTAAACCTGGTTTAGATGAATGGTTTCCAGACTTCCCACTCCCATCCTGCTTTCTCTGTCTTTTGCCTCCTACCTTTATCCAACAATGTTCAATTTGGTGGAGCCCATAGAATTTAAAACTGAATCTGACAATTTCAGGTAATTGCAATGTTATCCCTCTCTCCACATGGATGTGTGTGCATTTTTCTACTTTTTATTCTCATCTGTTCCAAGTTCCAGATTTTAGAGTAAATGTTACCTTGACTTGCCCATGAACATCACTACATCATCTGGCTTCATTCAATGGTTTAAAATGTCCCAGTAGAGCTGGTACTGAATAAAATGTCCCAGTAGAGCTGGCTGCCCACTGTTGTAAGGCAAGGTGAATGAATCTCATTGTAGCTTAATGAGTCATGTTTCATCAGCCAATGGGCAGTTGGAAGAAGAGTTAATATTCCAGGTGATGTTCTTTCATCAGAATTGGAAGAGGTAGAATATGCAGGTTAAACTTCAGATAAAGAGAGAGAAGAGAGAATAAAGATTGTGCCTGTGAAAGGGGAGAGATCAATCTTCCATATTCTAACACCTCATGTGTTTTCACCAACTAAAATATATTCTCCTGTACAGTGGGACCTCCACAATTCTCAAGTTCACTCTTCCTTCTGGGACTACAGTTGACTCGCACCCACTCTCTTTAGACTTCACACTTTAGAGATATAATGCGGAAACTGACCCTTCGGCCACCTGAGTCCGCACTGACCAGCGAACACCCCATACACTCTCAAAAATAGTTTTGTTTCCACAGGTATCGAATGGCTTCAGAAGAATTCAGCTATTTGAGAATTGTCTGAATTCAGTCCCTAGGTTGATGTTGGGTGGCTTGTCCAGTTATATTTTAATTATTTTTCAAGAAAAAGGTTTTGCTGCATTTTGAAGTGATGAATCTACTCTCCCAAGTCTGTTGAAATTTAAAATATACTTAAGGCAATTTGGTTCATTTTACACTGTACTCAAAGGTGACAAGCAGTTTTGCCAAAGTATTTTAATTCTTAGAATTGAAATTAGCCTCATTATGGTCAATTAATGTTTCCAGAACTTCTGTTGTCTAAAAGCACTCACTCAATAAATTTGTTCCCATCTGTTGACAAGGTGTCTGCATACAAATACTTTAAATACATTAAAACACCTGGTGGCAGGTATGGGATTCCTATTGCAATTAATTATCTTAAATATAATCTGCATATAAAAGGTTAGACCAAAAGTGTAAATGGAGATGATTGTGTTTTACATGAAATCCAGTGGATCAGATAGAAAAATAAATGCAATGTGAATTTCCATGGAAATCTCATTTCACAAAAGGAAATAAAATCCACAAATGAAATGCTTTCAACTTATATACCATTTTCCAATTAAACGTTATATCTAGCTATCATTAGAGGGCAGTTGATTATTTCTAAAGGTCAATGACTTTGAAATTAATTCATATCCTGTGATCACAAGCATCCTGTGATAATAATTTGATAGTAACACAAACTACATTATGTCAGCTGTTTAACAATAGGCTCTATACTATTGACTAGAATTGTTGACCACTGGGTTAGGAGCAGGTAGGTCCCCTACAGCTTACAGTGAGATGAAAACTTAGGCATCATCCATGTTTAGACTCAAATCCAATCGTCTGAGTTGAAAAAGATAGGTGATGTTGATATCTGAAGATAAAGATTCCATTTAGGATGGTAGACAAAAGTGCTGGAGTACCTCATCGGGTGTAGCACCATCTATGGTGCGAAGGAAATAGGAAAAAGGAAACATTTTGGGCCAAAACCATTCTTCAGACTAATGTAGGGTGGGGGGGGGGGGGGGGGGGGGGGGGGGGGGGGGGGGGGGGGGGGGGGAGAAAAAGGAGAAGTGAAGAGGAGGAGCCCGAGGGCTGAGGGAGAGCTACGGAGACAGCAAGGGCTACTAGAAATTTTGCCGCTAGGGTGCAAACTGCCCAAGTGGAATATGAGGTGCTGCTCCTCCAATTTCCGGTGGTACTCATGGAGGAGGCCCAGGACAGAAAGGTCAGATTCGGAATTGGAGGGGGAGTTGAAGTGCTGAGCCACCAGGAGATCAGGTTGGTTAATGCTGACCGAGCTGAGGTGTTCGGCGAAACAATCAGCAAAGCTTACGCTTGGTCTCACCGATGTAGATCAGTTGACATCTAGAGCAGCGGGTGCAATAGATGAGGTTGGAGGAGATGCAGGTGACCTCTGTCGCACCTGGAACGACTGCTTGGGTCCTTGAATGGAGTTGAAGGGGGAGGTAAAGCGACAAATGTAGCATCTCTTGCGGTTGCAAGGGAATGTGCCCAGGGAGGGGGTGGTGCGGGAGGGAAGGGAAAAATTGACCAGGGAGTTATGGAGGGAGCGGTCTGTGTGGAAAGCAGGCAGGGGGGAGATGGAAAGATGTGGCGAGTAGTGGGGTCACGTTGGAGGTGGCGAAAATGACGGAGGACTATTTGTTGTATGTGACAGCTAGTGGGGTGAAAGGTGAGGACTAGGGGCACTCTGCCCTTGTTACAAGTTGGGGCTTCGGCAGAGAGAGCAGTGTTACGGGGTATTGAAGAGACCCTGATGAAAGCCTCATCTATAGTACGGGAGGGGAACCGTTCCCTGAAGAATGAGGACATTTCCGATGCCCTGGTGTGGAACACCTCATCCTGGGAGCAGATGCCGTGCAGATGGAGGAATTGGGAGTAGGGGATGGAGTCCATACAGAAAGCAGGGTGGGAAGAAGTATGTCTAGATAGCCATGGGAGTCAGTGGGTTTATAGTGGATGTTAGTCAGAAATCTATCACCAGCGATGGAGATAGTGAGGTTAAGAAATGGTAGGGAAGTATCTGTAATGGACCAGGTGTATTTGAGTGCCGGGTGGAAGTTAGTGGTGAAGCGGGTGAAATCAGTCAGTTGTGTGTGGGTGCAGGAGGTAGCACCAAATCAATCGTCGATATAGCGGAGGTAGACGTTGGGGATGGGGCCCTGTTACACGTCGAACAAGGATTGTTTGACCTAACGTACAAAGAGGCAGGCATAGCTGGGGCCCATGTGTGTGCCCATAGCTACGCCTTGTATTTGGAGGAAATGGGAGGAGTCAAACGAGAAGTTATTGAGGGTAAGGACCAACTCTGCTAGCTGCAGGAGAATATCACTGGACGGGTATTGGTTGGTTCTCCGGTCGAGGAAGAACCGGAGGGCTTTGAGACTATCCTGGTGGGGGAGGGAGGTGTAGAGAGACTGGAAGTCCACCTATCCTGGTGGGGGAGGGAGGTGTAGAGAGACTGGAAGTCCATGGTGAATATGAGGGGATGGGGGCCTAGAGAATGGAATGTCCGGAGACAACAGAGAGTGTCTGAGGTGTCTTGAACATAGGAGGGGAGGGCTTTAACCAGGGGGGATAGAATGGAGTCAAAGTATGTGGAAATAAGTTCAGGTGGGCATGAACAGGCAGAGACAATGGGCCAATCAGGACAGTCAGGTTTGTGGATTTTAGCGAGAAGGTAAAATCGGGCTGAGTGGGGCTGGGGAATGATGAGGCTGGAGGCTCGGGGGGGGGGGGGGGGGGGGGCTCCGGGGGGGGGGGAACAGGGAACCGGAGTGGATGAAGTCAGTGATGGTGCTGGATATAGTTGCCTGGTGCTCGCCTGTGGGATCATGGTCCAGGGGTAAGTAGGTGGAGGTGTCCGAGAGTTGGCGCGTGGCCTCAGCTTTGTAGAGAGACGTGCCAGACTACCACGGCACCTCTCTTGTCAGCAGGTTTGATATCCCAGTCTGGGTTGTTGCGGAGTGAGTCGATGGCTGTACGTTCAGGGGGGGAGAGATTGGAGTGAGACAGAGGAATAGAGAAGTTGAGGCGGTTGATGTCCTGCCGGCAGTTTTGAAAAAAAGGGTCTAAAGCCGGAAGGCCATGAGGAGGGGGGGGGGGGGGGGGTGGGGGGGGGGGGTCCATGAGGAGGGGGTCCGTTGGAGATGGGAAAAGGGATCATCAGTAAAGGGGAGAGGACTCCTTCCCATGGAAGAATGCTGTGAGGCAGAGGCGATGGTAGAGGAGCACCAAATCGTGGTGGGCACAGAACTCATTGAGGTGGGGACGGAGGGGGACAAAGGTAAGGCCTCTGCTGAGGACCAACCATTCAGTATCAGAGAGGGGGAGGCCGGGGGGGGGGGGGGATGGTGAACGCATGGCAGGGATGGGGGTTGGGGCCAGAGGAAGGCAGGTGAGTGGACTGAGGCAGAGGTGATGTCTGGTTCGGGGGGTGGTGGGTGGTCAGGGTTGAGGGGGGCATGAAGACTGTAGTGTGGGTGGGGAAGAGCTGGGGTCACATAGTTTTAGGGGAATGGGGATGACCCAGTGGAACAGCCATTGAAGTTACCAGGTAAGGGGGACTGGCACTAGGACCCAGCGCAGTCAAACCCAGGGGAGTGGGAATCAGCAGCATGGAAATTTCAGGCCCGGTTTGAGGCGCACCAGAGCCCGATCCCCGATCTCTACATCCGCTACATCGACAATTGCTTTGGTGCTACCTCCTGCACAGAACTGACTGACTTTATCCGCTTCACACTAACTTCCATCCAGCACTCAAATACACCTGGACACATTCAAGGACCCTAGCATTCCTTCCAGGTGCGGCAGAGGTTCACATGCATCTCCTCCAACCTCATCTATTGCATCCACTGCTCTAGATGTGAGCAGATCTACATCGGTGAGACCAAGCGTAGGCTTGGCGATCGTTTCGCCGAACATCTCCGCTCGGTCCGCATTAACCAACCTGATCTCCCGGTGGCTCAGCACTTCAACTCCCCCTCCCATTCCGAATCCGACTTTTCTATACTGGGCCTCCTCCATGGCCAGAGAGAGCACCACCAGAAATTGGAGGAGCAGCATCTCATATTCCGCTTGGGCAGTTTGCACCTTACTGGCAAAAAACATTGACTTCTCCAATTTCCGGTAGCCCTTGCTGTCTCCTCCCCTTTGCAGCTCTCCCTCAGCCCTCGGACTCCTCCTCTTCCTTTCTTCGTTCTTCTGCACGCCTCCACCCCCCCACCACCCACCCTTCATCAGTCTGAAGAAGGGTTTTGGCCCGAGATGTTGCCCATTTCCTTCGCTCCATAGATTGTGCTGCACCCGCTGAGTTTCTCCAGCTCTTTTGACTACCTTCAATTTTCCAGCATCTGCAGTTCCTTCTTAAACAAATTCCATTTAGGATACAGCCAGTGATCTGAATACGTTAAAGCCAAAATTACTTAAGTCGCAAACAATATATTGTGGTTTCAGCCTATACATGGGCCACTTATGCTCGAACCCTCGTCAGAGATACAAAGGTGCGCACGTGACATCATGGGCTAGAGGGAGTGTCCTGGAACTCAAGGTCATCTCACCTCGAGACCTTGGGGAGTCAACCGGTAGCTGAGCCTGAGTGAACAACCTCGATCAGCTACAGCAACACAGTAATATAGTTAGTGCACCAACCTAACATGTCACCACTGAATAAACAACTGTTCAAACCGGCCTGACGTCTCACCTTTATTCACCACGTTTGGTGCTGCTACAATATTTTTTTTTCACCCACTGCCAGTGAAACATTATGCAGTTAAGTTTTTAAAAAATTGTGTAGTTTGATTAATATAATTAAAGTTGGGCTCAGCAGAACATTTTCAGTGAGCTAATTAGGTCAATTTGTGAAAGTAATCATCAAATGAAGGTTGCGCAATGAGGAAATGCTGTTTGAATGCTTGGATGTTGCAGGCAGTTTTCAGATTAATTGATCATAGAAACATAGAAAATAGGTGCAGGAGGAGGCCATTCGGCCCTTTGAGCCAACACCACCATTCATTGTGATCATGGCTGATCGTCCCCTATCAATAACCCGTGCCTGCCTTCTCCCCATATCGTTGACTCCACTAGCCCCTAGAGCTCTATCTAACTCTCTCTTAAATCCATCCAGTGACCTGGCCTCCACTGCCCTCTGTGGCAGGGAATTCCATAAATTCACAACTCTCTGGGAGAAAACATTTTTTTCTCATCTCAGTCTTAAATGATCTCCCCTTTATTCTAAGATTGTGGCCCCTGGATCTGGACTTGCCCAACATTGGGAACATCTTTACTGCATCCAGCTTGTCCAGTCCTTTTATAATTTTATATGTTTCTGTAAGATGCCCCCTCATCCTTCTAAACTCGGTCTGCAATAACCAACCCGACCTCCCGGTGGCTCAGCACTTCAACTCCCCCTCCCATTCCGTGTCCGACCTCTCGGTCCTGGGCCTCCTCCACGGCCAGAGTGAGCAACACCGCAAGTTGGAGGAACAGCACCTCATATTCCGCCTGGGGAGTCTGCATCCTCTGGGCTTGAACATTGAATTTTCTCAATTCTGTTAACCCTTGCTGTCTCCTCCCCATCCCACCTCTCCCTCAGCCCTCGGGCCCTGGCATTCCCTCTATCTCTATCTCCCTCCCCCACCCTAGTCGCACTAGCTTCTCATTTTCACACCACACACAGCTTACAATGGCTTGTTCCCTTTATCATCGATACTTTTTTGCATATCTTTCATTCATTGTTCTTTATCTCTCCACATCATCGTCTATATCTCTCGTTTCCCTGATCCCTGACCAGTCTGAAGAAGGGTCTCGACCCGAAACGTCGCCTATCTCCTTCGCTCCTTAGATGCTGCTGCACTCGCTGAGTTTCTCCAGCCTTTTGTGCAACCCTGGGGGAAGACTGTTCTTGTCTTTGCTCTATTATTGTATGCTTATGTTTTTTTTTTAATATACTGAGCTTCTTTTCTTTTTGTTTATTATGGTGTATACAAAGTACCATGTTTACCTATCTCTTATGCTACTTCAAGTAAGACCTTCATTGTTTGCTTTGAGACATATAACAATAAAACGCTCTTGAATCTTGAAACTTGGAAACACCACCACAGCTGGCAAGCTCCTTTCATGTCACACACCCTATTGACATGGAAATATTGCACCATTCATTGCCATGGCATTAAAACCTTCTTTTATCAAAATCCTCCCTATCTAATCAGGCAATATATCCTGGCCTCGACAATGTCCCCCACATTCCACAGGAAAATTTAGTACTTATAAAGTTGAAAGTAGTCTTTATTGTTCCCATTAAATGTCATTATATCCAACAGGTCCAACTGAATTTTAACATTGAGGCCAGCAAGCAAACAGATATTAACAACATCTGCCAATCGTTCTTAATCCAATTTGACCTGAAGTATGAGTGATTTCATTTCCAGTGCAATGATTTTAAAGCAGCACCAAAGGTACATAAATCTGATTTTTACTGTACCTGTGCTTAAAATTGATTACACTTTTGCTCTATTTCATCAATTATAACAGCAAGGCCCAAAAAGTAAAATAATTAAATGGAAACTCCTGAGCATTGTACCAATTCTATTTATAAATTGAAATGATTATCTATTTGTAATTTTTTTCAACATTTCTCTCAAGATTATGTGCATTTGCATCCCTCATTAAAATTGAACACAATTTCTGTGTTTGCCATTGATCTAATGCAGTCATCAAGGCCAATCAACCAAATTGTTAATGACCCAATAGAATAACCACCATCTCATAATTGCTCTTCTTTCTGATTACCTCAGTGGATCATTAATTAAATAAATTATCCATTTCCTATGAAATTAAGAACTTCAGGTCTTTATAATTCACCGAGGATAAAACGTTTACATCATACTCAAGTGAGAGTCACAAGGTTATCAATAACCCCCGATTCAGTGCCAAATTACCAACAATCTCAAGTCAACCAAAAAGCAAACAGATGGAACATTCATTTTTATAACCACAGTTACCATTCATTTTGGCCAGCATGTGATCAAGTTTAATTTACAACACTATTGTAACCTTGCCCTGCAGAGGTTCGACAACATTGTTCAAGCTTTTATTTGGAGGAATCGCAACAAAACATTAATTATGCGACCATGGTGCACACCAGGTTTGAACAATGGATTCTTAGATGTTGTTCATATACCCTGAGGAATTGAGCACATTCACATTCTATTTTTAACAGCAAGAAAAATGTATGAAATAGACATAAATATTTTTGAGTAATTATGAGTAATATATAATGACATAAGAAGTTCCATCATCTTGTTCTGGGCTCTGGGGAACTATTAACTCAGCCTATGATAAATCACAAAATGGGTCAGTGGGATATTTTTAAGTGTGGTAGAAGAAAAATATTCAAAGGGATAATGGAAGCTGGATGAGACTACTACAGACTTGGCTGCAAACATCTAATTACAACCTCCATACAAGCAGTTTTGGCCATTTTAAAACTGGCTCTAATTTATTGTTCTGCATAATTTACCAATTGAATCCATAATCCAACCAATTGAACTCCTGGTTACATAATACAAGAGCCTGGACGTCAAAGCAGTTCAAGTTTATACACAGCTTGCGTCCTTAAGGTTTTGGGCAATAAAGCACTTCACTCCAGTTGAGTGAAAATTAAATGGTTTTGGTGGTTTTAGATTCACAGATTTTGAAAGGAATGCAATATAATAGTAAGATTAAATGAGAACTTACCAGTTTGAAGTTTGATCATTATTTTATGAGGAGTTACGATGAGGGATTACGTGAAGAACCCCGACTGCCCGCAGAGGTGTCAATCTTCAAAGCACCGGTGTGAAATCACAGGTAATAGTGACTGAAGTATAATAGTAAGAAAACAGAAGACTAGAACTACCAGATGATATATATGAGGGTTGGGAGCGGAGGGCATGTAATCCCTCATCGTAACTCCTCATAAAATAAAAATCAAACTTCAAACTGGTACTATCTTACTTCGAAGTCACGTATGTGATTCAGTGAAGATTTCAAAGCTCTGTGATTTCACGTCATGAGAAACGAGTCTACACAGCCACAACTGCTTCATCGATAAATGAAGGAAAATATATTCATAATATATACAGTCACGACATAGATTTAAACATGCTGATGTTATTAATGAAGTAATAATAATAGTCCCACCTTTCACTCGGATGAAATCTCTAATCAATGAAAATATAGTTGACAAATACCCTTGGTCTAGTAATGGGTTATTATAATGTTTGAAATTCGTTTGCTTCACCATGTTGCAAGCGTTAGGATGTCATCCAATGGCACGCAAGACCCTTGCTGCTCATGTTATAGCAGCCCTGATGGAGTGATAACTAGATACAGTATCTACTCCTACATAATCAAAGTCCATTTTATCCTCTGGAAGTGACCTGAACAGAAACGTTCTTATAAGTTTTTCTGACTAACAACATAGCTAGTTCAGAGCCTTGAAGATACTCAGTGACCTTAACGTATGGTTATATATGTGTGTCCTCACTTTACCAAAGGTCTCTGGGTATGCCTTGAACTATTTTGAGATCTGACACCCCTTCAGTTCTGCTTAAGTGAATTATAAGCATAAATATTATATATTATTGTTTACAGACGTAACCATCTTGTTCCGTTGCAACTATGTAGCGACTAAACCTGTTGCGCTAACCAGTGCTAGGAGGATAACCACCTATGAGATCTGGCAAAAACTAAGGATGTAGCTGGACCACTCTAGTGAAATAGTGTTCACACAATGTTGACATCCCATACTGCATTGTACTTGTCCTAGGAAACATTGTGTTAAAGACATGTTTACCAACTTGATATCCAGGGTGAACCCGACAGTGCTGTTTGCTGCAGCCAATACAATGAGAAGGCACGTTGGCACAGTTAATGGCCGTACAACTTAATTATTGACAAAGATTATTTAAAATGAACTCCAAACATCAGTAATTTGTACCGTCTTCAATGTAACATAAACATTCAACAAACGCTTTCCATCTCCTGGAAAAGAAAGTCCTGCTTTTTTGGTGCTATCGCAGCACACTGAACATATACAAGGACTGATGTAACAACCCAAGCCATAGAGCAGTCTATTGAATCTCCAGAACATATTTTGATTTTAACATGCAACAGCTGATTTCTCAAGCCACAGACTGCACCAGCAAGTTACGTTCAAAATAACCATATAAGGTTATATTATTATTCCCAACAACCAGAATCAAAGTTGCGTAGGCCAATCACACAATTGGAACCTAAACGGCTCTTAATGACTTCATTTGAAGCCCCGATTAATAAAGCAAATGGAGGAAGACACAAAAGACCTTCCTTCTCCTTGTAGCGAGAATGTAGCGCCACTGTTGTGCAACATATTTTGCAACCTGTGAATAAGCATGAAACAAACATATGTACATTCGGTGTAATTCAACACCCATTCTGTGTTGTCATTGACCAATACCTGATGTTTCTCCAGTGGCCAACGAGAGGATGTAATCACTTTACTTGATTCCACCCACATGTACTAACAGATACCACCATCATAACATGTCAACATGAAGTTGAGCATGCAGGTATGCATATCCGCTCAATTAGTCTTAACCCATAAATGCATAGGGTCGATAGATATTTGACACCAATAAATGAAGAATTGGCAACTCATGCACCTCTCCTCCAGCTCCAAACCAGAGATGATATTCGCAATTTCCCAATCTTAGGCCATTAGCATCATTTTGCAATATAATGAGATATTTACTGATTAACCTACTGGAACAATGCTGAACAATGTCTATCCATCATTGCGACTTTGGCAGTTTCAGCTGATAATAGCAAAGTTTGTCGACCATGGCCCACATAGCACTTTAGAGTTCTCCATTTAGGATGATTTCAATTCTCCCACTTGCACAGCTGAACCACATCCATTATATTGCCAATTAGTCTTAATGACTAGACTGCTGCTTTATAACAACAAAGCTGTAACAGGCTTCTATTGACTCCAATCTGTTGCCTAGGACAGCGTCATAAGTCAATTGATAAGTCAATGTAAATCGTAATGACCTGATAGAATGCATGGAACCTCTGGCCAGCTTTCATGCTGCTTCCAACTTCAGTGAACTGTTTATCTTCATCCTGCAGGATTTGCCTGTTGAACAGGTCTTACCTGACGAACAGATTTGGCTGCTGAGTCTAATGTCCCCCTGATAGCGGTGTTCACTACATATGTGTTGTGATGGCAAATCTTGCTGTCAGTAATGATCTCTGACATGTGACCATCATCCCTTTGGATGTTCATGGCTATACCATCAGACTCGGTATGCTCTCCTCCTTCATGAGGAAGCCATTAAACAGCCCTACTATAAGCAGCTGCTGGCGCGGCCTCTCAAATTGGCGGACACTGCCATGGATCCGACGTCATACTAATACTGACCCATTGGCTTTTAAGTGTTGGGGTATGCTCTCTGCAACATCTCCAACAAGTCTATTTGATAACAACTTAAATTGAATGGAGAGAAACAGTGGATTATACTATTATAGTGCCTCATCACAGCAATGCCTCCACCAAATATCTCCAATGATACTGTTAATAGGCACCACTATGACTCCAGTTGTTAATCAGCCATCTTTCATAATTAACAGGCACGGCTGTCATCCTTCGTGTCTGCCTTGAACAGCAACTCTGGCCCAATTCCCGAGCCTGTCTTGTAAGACAACTTGACCATAAATAATGAATCTGTCTGCTAATTTTAGTTTGTCTAAAACAATTCGAGCCATAATTCTGACCTGTCTCGAAAGACAAGTCTGCCCATTTTTTTGAACCTATCTTGAAGGCAACCCTGGTCAAAGTACTGCGCTTACCTAAACACAATTCTGGCCCAATTTCAGCCTGCTTAGAATGCTAGTATTGTCCAATTTTACAAGGTTAGATGCCTCTAAATTGATGAAGAATGTCTTGATCATTTGTATTGTTCAACCAAGTGTAAATCTTATCCACTTGTAAATGGTCCCTTGCTGTAAATGGTCCCTTGCTGTGGAACTTCAGTGTAAGAGCAAACTGCCCCGGGAAGCTCACCTCTCCCATGAGGGAAACATTATGCAGCCCTTCTACAGATGTTGCTGCCTACATTAAGCAGCCCTGCTATAAGGTGCTTCTAGCATGGCTTGCCCATATGCCGGTTCTGCCATAGCCTCGGCCTCAATATAAAGCAGCCCTGGTACATGGTGCTGCTGATGTGGCCTCTCCCATAGGCCGGCACTGCCATCTCTCGGTATCTCATAAACCAGCCCAGTGGAATAGGTGCTGCTGGCTCAGGCTTACCTACAGTGGCTTGCAAAAGTATTCAAACCACTTGAACTTTTCCACATGTTGTCACGTTACAACCACAAACGTAAATGTATTTTATTGGGATTTTATGTGATAGACCAACACAAAGTGGTGCATAATTGTGAAGTGGAAGGAAAATGATACATGGTTTCCAAATGTTATTACAAATAAAAAACTGAAAAGTGTGGCGTGTAAAAGCATTCAGCCCCCCTCGGTCAATACTTTGTAGAACCACCTTTCGCTGCAATTACAGCTACAAGTCTTTTGGGGTATGTCTCTACCAGCTTTGCACATCTAGAAAATGAAATTTTTGCCCATTGTTCTTTGCAAAATAGCTCAAGCTCCCCCTCCCATTCCGTATCCGACCTCTTGGTCCTGGGCCTCCTCCATGGCCAGAGTGAGCAACAGCGCAAGTTGGAGGAACAGCACCTCATATTCCGTTTGGGGAGCCTGCATCCTCTGGGCTTGAACATTGAATGTTCTCAATTCTGTTAACCCTTGCTGTATCCTCCCCTTCCCACCTCTCCCTCAGCCCTCGGGCCCTGGCATTCCCTCTCTCTCTATCTCTCCCCCACCCTAGTCGCACTAGCTTCTCATTTTCACACTACAAACAGCTTACAATGGCTTGTTCCCTTTATCATCAATACTTTTTTGCATATCTTTCATTCATTTGCAGTTCATCCATGGTTTCCAATTGGGGACATTTGAGTATTGCTATGCATTTCTTGCACACTTACTGACAAAGTCTGTGATGGCAGTTTGGAAGCTGTGTATTTGGATCTATCCACTGACTCAAAGCAATCATAAAACATCTCATTATGTTTCTTCTGACCAGCACTGCACAACTTTAACAGTTTAGTTTAGTTTACTATTGTCATGTGTGAAAAACATTTTTTTGTTATGTGCTATCCAGTCAGCAGAAAGCCCATACATGATTACAATCAAGCCTTCCACAGTGTACAGATACAGGATAAAGGGGATAAAGGGTTTAGTGCAAGATAAAGTCCAGTAAAATAAATTAAAATCATCTAAGGGTCTCCAATGAGGTAGATAGTAGGTCCAAGCCAGGTCCTCCTGCTTCAGTTTCTGCTTGTAGTCAGGGAGTAGAAGCACAGCCAGTGGTGAGATCTTCCAAAGTGTGTTTGATGGATGAAGTGGTAGGCGTCTTTGATGGTTGTGTAGTTGTGGCTGAGGGTGTTTGAGCTTCTTAGGGAAGAGACACGCTGAATGTATTCTGGTGGAATATTTTTGGAGCTGGCCTGATTGAAGTCCCCGTCTAATATGAACAAGCCTTGGGGTACTTTGTTTCAAATCTTTTGGTAACAATGCATAATTCCTCAAGTGCAGGCTTAGCACCAGCATGGGGTGGGATGTAGACTGACGACAGGATAATAATAATAATAATAATAATAATAATAATAATAATAATAACAACTTTATTACGGACTCAAGGTCCAGACAAGGGGCAACATTACATTAAAAATGCATTGCATATCAAATATCATAAATATATATAAAATCATGGTGAATTACATAAAAACATCATAATTTATATATTTTTAAAACCCACAATACTTAAGTTAAAAATCCAGAGTAAAAGATGATCAATGTCGTACAACGAGACAACTATACCAGTGTCTCCATAGCTGGGATTCGTAGCATGTAGTGCTAACCCTTATGTTTGTCAAGGCCAGAATAAGTACATTTTTAGTCATTTATCCTGCAAATGAGTTTATACATGTGGTGTCTTAGGATAGCTTCTAAAGTACTGACTCCTGCAGCCACAAACATATTACTGACACTACACCATCTTGGTTGCCTTAGCAGTGTTCTCATGGCATCGTTATATGCCACCTTTAGTCTCTGCATACTTGCCTTTAAATAGTTCGACCATAGGTGCGCAGTAGAGAGGGGTGTGCAGTATGCTCTAAATAGCAACATCTTCACCACATCTGCACACGCACCAAATTTACGCAAGAGGATATTTGCCTGTATATACAGCATGCGTCGTTGCCTATAAATATCCTCATCATCTGTCATTTGTTCTGTAATAATATGCCCTAGATATTTTATCTTATTACAGACACTAAGATTGTTGTCAGGCAATTTAAAATCAGGATATTTTAGGCTTTTATCCTCTTTGGTTCTACAGACCATAACAGCACTCTTACTAGCATTATATTTAATGTCATGTTCCACACCATACACGGAACATGTAGTAAGGAACTGCTGGTGACCAGCGCTAGATGGACTAAAGGCCACAAGATCATCCGCATACATAATATGTTTCACTAAAATATTACCAATCACGCACCCAGTGTTACAGGCTTTCAATTGTTTAGACAGATCATCAATAGATAGATTAAAAAGGACTGGGGACAAAATTCCCCCTTGTCTAACACCATTGCTAACCCCAAATGTGGCTGAGACCCTATTGCCCCATTTTATTTGCATAGTCTGGTGGGCTTAGCAGTAGGCCAGAATTCTAACAATGTATTTAGGCACCCCTCTTTGACTCATTTTACCAAACAGCTTTCTGTGATTAACACAGTCAAAGGCTTTGGAAGCATCAATAAAGCACATAAGGATTGAAGAGGTTTTGCCTCTATATTTGTTTACAATCTCCTTTAGGGCATATATGCATAAGTAGTGCCATGTTTAGCTTTAAAGCCAAACTGGTTATCTGTGGATTTAACAAACTCATTTATTCTATCCAGCAGAACTCTTTCTAAGACTTTTGACAATATGCTGGCTAACGCTATGGGCCCGTGATTATTTAGGCTGCCTACTTTACCAGCTTTGTCCTTAATAACCGGCACTAACAGGATAGACAGCATTGAGTCTGGTAACAAGCCATGAATTATAAAGCCAGTAAAACAAATAGCTAGGAGAGGAGCCATCCTCATACTCGCATACTTAAGATGTTCAGCAGAGATATGATCCAAGCCACTTGCTTTGTTGTTAGACAGCTTGTTCATGGCATGATACATCTCATGTGACATAATCACCATCGAGTCATTACTCTCAATATTGTCCACGATAGATTAAGTGAATTTCCACAGCCGGCAAAAGGGATGACTTCACCATAAGATATCCCAGGTCCAGGGAGCAGAGTACAATGTTGACGTTGGCAATTTTCTTAAACCATTGGAGACTACTGGAGAAGGTTTCTCCACTGTGTTTCGGGTAAGAAATTCCAGTAGTTTGTCGCAGTGAAGGAATCACATTTTATATCCATGAGTTTGACCAGGTAACTATAAACAGATGGTGTTAAATAGTAAGATTAAATGAGAACTTACCAGTTTGAAGTTTGATCTTGATTTTATGAGGAGTTACGTTGGTGATTACGTGCCCTCCACCCCCAACCCTTTCTCATAAAGATCATCTGGTAAGTTCTCATTTAATCTTACTATTTTACTTCGGAGTCACGTGAGTGATTCCGTGAAGAGTTCGAAGCTTTGTGATTTCATGCAGATCCAAATCTCGGCATCTCACTGCATCGATTGACTCAGGATGAGTGAAAAATCAAAAATGCATTAAACATGATATTGATTCAACTGTATTAATCATTTACGTTAATAAAGAAATCAATAGCAACCCCTGTAACTCAGGGGAGGCTAAAGTGGAGGCAAAACAGAATGGGCAAAACCCCGGATCAGTAACCGGCCTATGGTAAACATTTTAAAATCAATTTAGTTGACCATCCTGCAGAAGGAAGGATATGGTCGATGGGCATGTCCATTGCCCTGGCCACTGATGTTGATGCTGACCTGGTGGAATGAAATATACAATTGTCAGTGTTAATACCTGCATAACCCAGAACCTGCTGCAGCCACCTTGAACTAGTCTGAACCGACCTTCCTTTGTGTAGTTGATTGTTGATTGATAAACAATGCTGATTCCCCACTTCTTAGGTTTCTGGTGGCCTTGATATAATATAGCAAGCCTGCTCTTCCACATAGACGTGAGACCGTGGGGTATCCGAAAATGATCTTAAATCCTGCCACCCCTGATCTGCGCTGCTTGTGTAGATCAGAATGTAAAATGTAATGGCACCTGCAGTCAATCCCATCCTATCTAGCCACAGCGTTTGCAATGTTTGCCATCGTTGTGCTGATATGCCATAACTAAGGATATAGCTGGAACCCCTTGTTGAAGTAATGTTAACACATTTTCACTAACCAACTGCATATTCTTGTAGTGGGAGAACTTGTGTCAAGATCTCTTTAACAACTCGATATCTGGGTTGAACCCGACAGAGTGGTTCCCGTTTGTTGCAGCTGTAGCGTCTCTATAACTGAATTATTGTCAAATACCATTTAAGAATAAACTGCATATTCTTGTAGTGGGAGAACTTGTGTCAAGATCTCTTTAACAACTCGATATCTGGGTTGAACCCGACAGAGTGGTTCCCGTTTGTTGCAGCTGTAGCGTCTCTATAACTGAATTATTGTCAAATACCATTTAAGAATAAACTGGAAGATGTCAGTAATCTGTACCATATTAAATGTAACATTAAAATTTAAACAAAATCACTACCGATCCCCTCAATAGGAATGTACTGCTTTTTTGGGTGCTATCCCTGCACTCTGCAGTGAGCACATTCATGGCATGATGTGACAACCTGAGCCATAAGTCAATCCATTCAAAATGTGTAAGTCAATAATTGTTTTATTATGCAAAGGCCGGTGTCTTGAACCACAGTTTGAACCAGCAAGTTTTTGTTTTTTGGAATAACCGTATATCGTTATATTATTATGCCCGATGAAGCAAGCAACATGGCTGCTTAGTCAGTCCGACAGTATGAACCAAAGCGAGGTCTTGCTGACTGTTTTAAGACCCGGCTAATGAGGCAAAAATGGAGGAAGACATAAAAGAACATTCATCCTTTTGTAGCGAGAATGTATTTCTCCGCACTGTTGTGACACATATTTTTGCAATCAGTGAAATAAACATGAACCATGTTGATATTGGATGTAGCATTGAACCATACTTTCATAATACTTTAAGATCCAATACCTATTCTGTGTTGTCATCGATCTGAACTGGATGATACACCAATGGCAAAGGAGATTAGGTAATTGTTACAGGATACTTTTACTTGATTGCCATGTGACTAACATATGTCACCATCGTAGTGTAGCAACGTGTAGAATATGAATATTCGCTCAATAGCCCCTTACCCATGGGGTGCATCTAGTGTATATATTTAGTTGATACCAACAATTGAAGAATTGGTAACTCATGCACATCTCCAATACCTCCAAATAGAGATGGTATTCGGAACTTCTCACCTTAGAGTCCTTAGCATCAGTTTGTAATAACTGAATGACCAAACTACTGGAGCAAGTTCAAGTTCAAGTGAGTTTATTGTCATGTTCCGCAACGCTGAATACTGTTTTTACATCATTGTGACTGAGGTAGCTTCAGCTGATGATAGTATAAGGCTGTTAACAATGGTCTACATGTCCTTTGAGAGGTCGTTACTTTGCACGATATCAGTTCCTTGATTTGCTCTTGATGAAATTAAAGTCAGTTTATAACAGGTTGCTATTAACTCCAATCTCTTGCCACTGGGTGGAGTCATAGGCTAATTAATAGTTAAAGGTAAATCCCAATGACAAACGAAAAGTGTATCCCACTCCGCAATGTTTTACTGTTATTAGTACAGTTATATTGTCTTTGATAACCTTTGTAATGGGAATTGCATGGATCTTTGTAACTCCTATGTTAATCAGGAAAATAAGTTTTCATATTCGGAAAGTTCATATGCCCGACACTCTCCATTTTTCATAATAAACATGCCACTCCTGCCTTATTCCCTTCAACCAGATGTTTTTATCCATTGTGTGTTGTATATCAATTGTAAATATTACAACTTGTGAAGAGTGCACTACCCATGTTTTGGAAGTGCTTTGTTGAGTAGGGTTAGTAAGGTTTATGGAATTTGTGAGCTATCATGCTTCCCCCAGCTCCAGTGAACCGCCTACTGCCGATGTGCGCCTGGGGTGCGTTCTGAAATGATGACCTTTGCCCGCCGTTGGCCTTGATTGATTTGTCTACCAGGTTTCTTCCCCTGTTGAATAGGCCTACCTGAATAACAGATTCGGCGGCTGGCTCTCACATCCCCCTGTTGGCACTGTTCACTGCCAGCATATATGTGCTTCAGTATGTTCCATTAACTTCTTTAGAGCCTGGAGTCAGTTATATCTTGACCATTTGCTCTCTCCTCCTCATAGGTAGCTCTCCCAGACGTTGCTGGCGCCGTGTCTCATAGAGGCCAGCACTTTTTGACATGAAACAGCCCTGTCCCAGGCGCTGCTGGCGCGGCTGTCCCGTAGGCCGGCAATGTCACAAATGAAACAACCCTGTCCCAGGCGCTGGTGGCGCGGCTCTCCCGTAGGCCAGCGTTTTCATACATGAAGCAGCCCTGCCAGGCGCTGCTGGCATGGCCTGTCCCATAGGCCCGCACTATTACACATGAAGCAGCCCTATCCCAGGCGCTGCTGGCGCGGCCTGTCCCATATTTACAGTGACTACACTATTATAGTGTAGGCTCACTAAATCAAATTTTTAGTGTAGAGCTTCACCAGTGAAGGGTTAAAGCAATTTTAACCCTTCACAGCAATTTGTGCTAAACAATCAAGAATTTGATTGTCAGGGACACCTGACAATAAATGTTTTGACTTTTAAGTTTGACTTTCACTTTTGGATTTAAGGAAAACACTATAACATACATGTAAACTTTATTATTAGAGAAAAACCCTTGCAGCCTGTAAATGACTTCCAGAC
This sequence comes from Okamejei kenojei, assembly GCA_035221665.1. Lineage (NCBI taxonomy): Eukaryota > Metazoa > Chordata > Chondrichthyes > Rajiformes > Rajidae > Okamejei > Okamejei kenojei. The sequence continues at coordinate 59,947,411 of CM069133.1, forward strand.
TCAGTACATGATTCAAACACATCTTTAATCAGTGCTAAAACTTAACAGCATGAAGGATGGTTAGTTATCAACACATCCTGGCTGCAACCACTGTCGGTGCTGAGAAATGGTATCCATATAGGTATTACAATGGGGTGGAGTTAGAGATGCTGGCTGGTGTGTGATTGGTTAACATGCAACATCAATCTACATCCTTCCCCCCAAAGGTTAAATGTGAAATGGCACTCATGCTTAAACATACTCGCCATATCTGTCTGGTGGTCACGAACCGAGTGCGTGCGGACCAAACCCTCCCATCCCTCACTTGAACGATGAGACGGAGATCCTGGAGGCGAGAATGACGTGATGGAGGCCTGTGGTGACCGAAAGGGGAAACATGCGGTGGGAGAGGCCCTGTGGTTAGTGGAGACCGCGGAACATGGAGGGGTGCAAGGCATGCAGTGATGGGTGGGAGACATTGCAAAAGGCGGTTGGAACTGGAGCGGTGGAGCATAGGGACCAGCAGGCGGTGGTCGAGGCTCCCTCACAGCAAGCAGGCGTTGTCGACTTCTCCGGTACACCGCTCCCTCACAGTCTACCAGGTAAGACCGTGGCTCTTCAGTCAGGTTGACCACAGTGCCCAGACGGGAATGTCCAGTTGAAGTTCGTAGTTGGACGACCTGATCCAGAAGTAAAGGCCTGAGTGGTCTGCTGGAACTGTCGTAAGACCATTTCGGGATATCGTGCTTCTCTTGTAGACGTTTCTGGATAGTGGCAGGCTTCATCACCTGAGGAACCGGTTGCTGTTGTGCGATGGGTACCGGAGGACTCGTCAATCACAACATCAATCGCTGTGCCGGTGATCCCAGGGTTCCATCCTGGCAACATTTCTGAGATTCAGGAGATCGAGATAAATGTCTGACTTTGAAATCTGTGCTCGCTCCAGCAAGTGTTTGATGCTTCTGACAGCGTGTTCAGCGAGTCCATTACTCTGTGGATACTCGGGACTGCTCGTGACGTGCTGGAAGTTCCATTGGTCTGCGAAAAGCTTGAACATGTGGCTGGTGAACTGCCGACCGTTGTCGGTTCTCAGGCTGACGGGAGCGCCAAAGGTAGAGAAGTGTCTTTTCAGCTTCTGGATGACCATCTCTGATGTGAGGGAGGTCAGTTGGTCTAGTTCAAACCAATTAGAAAAGGAGTCGACTAGAATGAGGTAGTGCTTCCTGCACCATTCGAAAATGTCCGCCGCCAGCGATATCCAGGGCAGAAGAGGCTGCCGCTGCTGATGAGGCGCAAGGCTGTTGCAAGCGGGGCAGGAGGCTACACGGTCCCGGATGTAGCTGGCCATTCCCGGCCAGTAGAATAGGCTACAGGCGTGTGCCAGTGTGGGGTTGGCTCCTGGGTGACCGCTGTGTGCCTCTTTGAAGTATACGTCTTGTAGCGATGAGGGTATCACCACCTTGTGACCCTTGACGACAACCCCATCCTGGACTGCCAGTTCATCACGAACCAGGAAGAAAGGCTTCACCTCTGTGGTCATGTTGGATTGTCTGTCTGGCCAGCCTTTTTTGATGATGGAAGAGAGGATTTGAAGCGTGTCGTCTGTGGCGGTGTGCGCGGCCAAGGTGCGCAGTTGCTTGCTGGAGACGAAGTCAACACCGAGAACCGTGAAATTTTCCTGTTCATAGGGACGTTGTTCGCAAGATGCCCGAGGTGCATGGGAGAGAGTCTCAGCGACGTGCATGTCCTTACCCTTAGTGTAGGTAATAGAGAAATCGTACCGCTGCAGCTGCATCATCATACGCAGCAAATGAGCTGACACGGCGTGGATGGGCTTGTTCAGGATTGTCACCAGTGGTTGGTGGTCCGTCTCAACCGTGAAGGTGTTGCCAAAGATGAAGTCGTGCAATTTGGAGCAAGCAAAAACGACGGCCAACAGTTCCTTTTCGATTTGCGCGTAGTGCTGCTCCGTGTCGGTCATGGTGCAAGAGGCATACGAGACAGGTAGTAGAGTGCCCTCGGCAGATGGTTGCAAGCAGGCTGCGCCAAGCCCGAATTTCGAAGCATCGCAGGTGATCGTCACCGGACGTTTCAGGTCGAAAAACATTAGAGTCGGTGCACTGGTCAGTTTGGACTTTAAGATATCGAAAGCAATCTGATGTTGCTGGAACCATGACCATGCTGTGTCCTTTTTGTCAGCTCCCGCAGTGTGGAGCTTAGTTCACTGAGGTTCGGTATGAACTTGTCGAGATAGTTTACCATGCCCAGAACACGCTGCAGGCCTTTCACATCTGTGGGGGTCAGGCATTTCTGTGATGGCAGTAGCCTTCTTCGGATCGGGTTTGAGACCCTCTTTAATCAGTACTAGTTAACTCCACCCCACTATAATACCTATACAGATACTATTTCTCAGCAGCCAGGATGTGTTGATAACTAACCATCCTTCATGCTGTTAAGTTTTAGTACTGATTAAAGATGTGTTTGAATCATGTACTGAGTCTGGAAGTCATTTCCATGGCATCAGAAGCGGGATCCACTCCTTCTGTATAACGGTTTTTGTTTTACCCTTTTGTGAGTCTTTATTTTGCTTTATGATGGTCTCTTCCTGTCGAAAGCCTGACCCTCTCATCTTTGATGCGGATATCAGCGAACGCTGGGCCACGTTTGAAATTGATTACCGACACTACATGAACATTGCACACCGAAATGAACCTGATGCTGTCAAGGCCTCTCTCCTACTCAAACCTGCGGGCCCAGATGCCCTTCGGCGATCCAGAACATTCCATTATGCTCTGGCAGTCCTCGATGCCAACCACCAGGTAATAACCGCAGCTGAATCTCCTGACGACCCCAATGTTCTGATGCGTAAATTTAGCCATATCTGTGACCTACCCTCAAATCACATTTTGGACAGGGCTAGGTTTTTCTCTCGCCGTCAACTCCCTGGTGAATGAGTAGACTCATTTATCTCAGACTTCATGTATTAAGCCCAGCGCAGCCGATTCCAAAACATGCCGGTTGATCAGCTGACTGATCAGTTAACAAGGGACATTTTAGTGAATAGCATTAGTGACCTAAAGCTCAGATCAGAGTTTCTGAGACGGCCAGATTTAACTCTGGATGAAGCAGCACACACATGCAGGACAGCGGAATTCAATGACCCTATAGACAGTTCGCATGCAACCAAAATCATCAATCTGACGAGCGTCACTAGGCAGCGAACCAACACAGATAACAGGCGATTTATGACCCAAGCCAATCAGGCGGCTCTTGGGGATCCTCAGAAGAAATGCCCAAATTGCAACTACTCACACAGCAGACAATCAGCTTGCCCGCTTTTGGTAAATCGTGCAATTACGGTAAAAAGTTATATCACTTTGCCTCTGTATGTCAGGCAGCAATTCGGGCCCGTGGGAAGAATTCACCTAGCTCCAGGTCTAATCTCAACTTCTTTCTACGAGACAGCAACAATCTCACTCCCCAATTCCTGCTTGAACCTGCCCACGAACAGACTCCAAGTGGAGGCGTGGGTTCGCATCCCACTTCTGACACCATGTAAATGACTTCCAGACTAAGTACCTTATTCAAGCACATCTTTAATCAGTACTAAAACTTAACAGCATGAAGGATGGTTAGTTATCAACATATCCTGGCTGCAAACACTGTCGGTGCTGAGAAATAGTATCCGTATAGGTATTACAGTGGGATGGAGTTAGTGATGCTGGCTGTTGTGTGATTGGTTAACATGCAACATCAATCTATACAGCCCAACTTACCCGAGTCCAAAGGGCTGAACGAGTCCTTTCTGCACCAATTTTGTTCCCTGTCTGGGGACCGATATCTGTGAGCCGCTGACCGCACTGTCAGCGACTCTGGCGTTATTTTCTTGTCATTCCACGGCATCCCCACAGGCTGGAAGCCACTGACTGCCTTGTCAGTGGCTCCTTATCTCACAACCCGATCTTTTTGCCGGTTATTTGTTTCTGCCAGAGGACTGGGGTTTCCCCACAGTCCATAACCGGTTCATTCATTGGCTTGTCAAACTGGCAGGACACCTCTGTGAAGAGAGGCTCCTGCTTGAAAAAAACCCTGGTAAGTAAAAACGAACTTACCTTCTAGGTTGAACTTACCACCGGCAGGAGCTCTGTCCTGCCAGTCTGGTGCTTGCGCCAATGCGGCTGACGTACTGACGCACATGCGGCCTGGACGGGGTTCTTCACAGAATCACTCACGTGACTCTGAAGTAAAATATCCAGGACAACAACCCAATGACAATGAAGGACTGGTGTTATATGTCCAAGAATTTACCTTGGTGATATATTAACTTAATCACATATCTGCAATGGCCTTATCTGCTTCTTAATGTCTTACTTATTTTCCTTTCTTCCTATGTTGCTAAGAGAGGCTTGTGTGGTGATAGTATTGATGTAACTGTTCGATTTAATATGGAATCCTCAGGGTTCATTGATAGTAAAAACTATATCAATGGGAAGTGATTAGATTCATTCTTGCTGGAGATATGGCAATATGACAGCAATGTCACATGTTACCTGAAATTAAATAAATGGCTTAATATATATTAATTTAATGATATAACTTCTACTTACAATGATGTCAACTGGAAATTAATTCAGGCTTCAACTGAGATTCAGCTACCTATTTTTAACAGTCATTGAACTGGGATGGGAAATATTGCTGAAAATCAAAAGGTTGTTTTTACAATTGAGAAAAATAAGTAAAGTTTAATGTTCACAGTACAGGCATGATTGATGGCAAGCCTCTCTATCATAGTACTGAGTTTGTTGTGAAAATATTGTATTCACATTATGAGCACATTTAGTAGCTGCCCTGAACTGGAAAAAAAAATCATAAGCTAAAGTAAAGAGCGAGGGCAGCAGTCTCCACACAGAGAGTACAGTACCCGAGGTCAGGATCGAACCCAGGTCTCTGGTGCTGTGAGGCAGCATATCTGTCAACAGTGGTACTGTGCTCTAAAGCTTCAATGTGGTTGGTCGAGGAATATAACGATAATAGATAGTAATAGTCACCCAAAGAACCTTAAGCTCTCAACCATTTCCATTTTGGCACCATTAACATTGATTGGGCATGTACTCTGCAATGGTTTTTCTTTAAGTCAATAACTAGCTCCTTCATCTTATTGACATTGAGGAGGAAGTTGTTGACCTGACACCATGTTACTTAACTCTCTATCTCCTTCCTGTACTCCGTCTCATCATTGTTCGAGATCCAGTCCACAACAGTGGTGCTCTTTGCAAACTTGTAGATGGTCAGAGCAGAATTTGGCTGCACAGTCGTGAGTGTATAAGGAGTATGATAGGGGACTGAGAATGCATCAATGCTGAGAATTATTGTGGAGAATGTATGCCATCTATCCTCATTGATTATGGTCTGTAGGTCAGAAAGTCAAGAATCCAGTGGTGGAGGGAATGCTGACTCTGGGTCCAGGAGCATAGAGATGAGTTTGGATTTAAAACAAATCAACCTACCTCAAATCAAGAGGCTGTGGAGCAGGCAATGATATGAAAGTATAGCTGGTTATCTTCTTTTTAGTCAGTCTCTCAGGATTAAAATGATCTAGTTCCATGCTGCTTAAGGTAGAGCTCAAAAATAAAAAGGGTTTATACTCTAGGTCTCCCAATAGCCAGCGGGAGATAGTGGAACAATGGTTCAATGGTACTTTATTGTCATGTGTACCTGAGTACCGTGACATTATTTTTGATATACAGTTTGGTGACAATCCTACTGTATGTTAGGCACAACCATACTAAGTTCAAGAGTGTGCATCTGTGACATTACTGTGCCTCCCACAATCGACAGCTCGAGCCCCTGAGGGTGTGGGACCCCCGTCGCCCAGTGACATTGGTCACTTCTTCCACCTGCAGATGCCGCCAAATTGTGTAGACAGATAAAAGAAAGATGTTAAAACAACAGGATTGTCATAGTGAATGACTTTAATTTCACAAATATTGACTGGGATTTACTCAGTGCAAAAGGTTTCTATGAGGCAGAAATTGTTAAATGTTCCAGTGAGAGGAAGGGATATAAATGGCAAGAAAAGTGAGCCTCGCATGACAACGGAGATTGTAAATTTGCTCAAAAAGAACAAGAAACGTATGTAAGGTTTAGAAAGGTGAAATAAGACAATGTCTTTGAGGAATGTAAAGCAAGTGTCAAAGTACTCAAGTGGGTATTGAGAAGGGCCAAAAGGGGTCAAGAAATATCATTGTTGAGACCAATTAAAGAAAACCCCAAGGCTTTTTATATATATATATTAAAATCACATGAGTCACCAGGTAGGAGCACTCGAGCCTAAAGGAGGGAATTTTATGCGTGGAGTCACAGTATGTAGGTGATATACTAAACAGGTACTCTGCATCTGTATTCACTAAGTATGTCAAGGAGGCCAGTTTGATAATTGTGCGGAATATTAATATGCTGGGGCAATTTGAGATCAAGAAGGAGGTGGTGCTGGAGCACTTGTGACTTTTAACCGGGATAAGTGCCCAGGGTCTGAAGGGATCTATCCCAGGTGACTGAAAGAGGCAAGATTGGAGATTGCAAGGGCCTTGGTAAGATTTTGTATTTTCTGTAGCCACTGGTGATTTTCTGAATTTTCTAGGGGTCGATTGCGGGAGGCAGAGTCATGTCACAGAGGCACACTAGTTGTCAATGTTGTTTCTTTGATTAAGAATGAAAATAGAGATAACCAGTAAATTATAGGCCAGTGAGCCTCATGTCAGAGGTAGGGAAGTTATTGGAAAGGATTATTTGGGATAGGATTTACTCTCATTTATAAAACTATGGGCTGATTATGGACAGGCAGTCAGCATGACCCTTTCTGCAGGAGGTCATGTTTTCAGAGCTTGATTGCGATTTTTGAAGAGATAATGATAATGATCGATGAGGACACGCCAGTGGATGTTGAACATATAGACTTAGAAGGCAATTTAAAAAAGATACAGCATTGAAGCAAGCCTTTCAGCCCACAAGTTCACACTGACCATTGATTTCCCATTGACACTAGTTCTATGTTATCCCTCTTTTGCATCCACACCCTGGAGATTATTTATAGAGGCCAATTAATCTACAAACCCACACGTTTTTGGGATGTGAGGGGAAACTGGAGGAACCAGAGAAACCTCAAGTGGTCACATGAGAAGGTACAAATTCAACACAGGTCAGGATTGAACCCGAGTCTCAGGTGCTGTCAGGCAGTAGCTCCACCAGCTACACCACTGAGATATAGTCCCTCATAGTAGGCTGATCCAGATGATTAAGGTGCATGTGATACATGGATTCTTGTTCATTTGGATTTAGTGCTGGCTTACTCGTAGAAGACAGAGTGTTGTGGTGGAAGGTGTTATTCGAGCTGGCGGTTTGTAACCAGCGGAGTTCCGCAGGGATCTGTACTTGGATCTGTGTTGTGTGTGATATATATGAACTTGGACATACATGTATATAGGTTGGTTGTAAGTTTACAGACAACACCAGCATTGGTGATATTGCAAACAGTGAGAATGGCTGTCAACATCTACAGCGATATATAATTTAGCTGCAGAAATGAGTGGCAGATGTAGTTAAATCCAAGCAAGTGTGAGGTGTTGTGCTTTTGAAGGTTGAAGGGAATGTATACAGTTAATGGCAACTCTTAACAACATTGATGTACAAAGGGATCTTGAGATCTATACCTCACTGAAAATGGCAACACAAGTAGATCAAATGGTAAAGAATGCAGATGGTATACTTGCCTTCATCGGTTGTGCCACAGAGTACAAAAGTCAGGAAGTCATGTCGCAGCTTTGGAGGACATTGGTTGGGCTGTATTTGGAGTATTATCTGCATTTCTGGTCAACACATTACAGTAAGGTTGTGGTGTATTTGGAGAAGATGCATAAGAGGTTTAGCAGGAAGCTGCCTGGACTAGAGGGTATTAGCTAGAAGGGGAGGTTGGACAAACTTGGATTGTCTTCTCTGAAAAGTCTGATGATGAGTGGTGATCTGCTAAAATTTCATAAATCTATATGAGGCACAGATGGGGTAGATGATCAGACTCAGTCAATGGGGATTTTGCATTTAATCTATGAAGCTTTGATTATATCCGTTGAACTTTTTATTGTCCCCTTTGTAGGCTCTTCTCATAACAGGCCTTGGAACAAGTGTGTTGTCTATGAGTTTGATGTTGGCCATGTAAATGTTGTGCCTTGTACAACTGAGAGTAAATAGAGCCTCAACTCTAGGGATATTTGTCTAGGAGACGACCATGGCGTAACTTCGTTTATTCTTTGTTAGGATTTCAGTGGTGTTATTTTTCAAAGGCTTTGAGGTGTCTGCTGTAGTTAGTCTATGTCTCAGAAGCATGTTGGACAGCAGAGATCACCCGGATGGCAGACCATGAATTTCTTATGTTTTCATTTTCTGATACCATTTTTTCTCTTCCCTTTTCCCTTTTGTCAATCGAAGGTTGCACTGGCACTTTGATAGAATGGTGAATATCATCACGCCTTTATTGAAGTTGCTGCTGAGATGTGAGAATTGATTCATGTTTTCCAGGATGTTGTATAAAATATTTATTGTCAGACAATTGTATGGCAGAAGCACATTGGTAGAAAAATTTTGTCTCATCAATGTTGTGTTTCTGACCCATACTCTTACATGCTTCCGTAACCATGTTGATGAAAGGTTCGAGGTTGGCCTCCAAGCCACAACCATCATCTCTACGACTGCGTTAAAGTAAACTTGGTTTTGGAGTATAGATGCCACTGATAGAATAGTTTCCCATTGAAGTCTGGCAGGAAGTTTGTCAGAGTTGTCAGAGATACAACAATGTGCTGTAAAGATTGTGTACACTTTAAGGGCCTAGTTTGGATCTGATCTTCTTGGAGATTGGCTCTGCAGTAGGCTTATTTGTTAAGTCAATCCCTTTTGAGCAGTCATTAACTAAATGTATGAACACATAACACTTTATGTGGATCTCTGAATTTGAGAAGGGTGTTCCAAATTCCTTTTCATTTGACAGTCAAAGGTTTAATTGAAGTTGAGAAAGGTCATGCACTGTGGCTGAATTTGCTCCATACAGTTTCTTCTAATAGTCCCATAATGAAGAGCTAATGATCAAAATCCTCCCTGATTCAAGGAGCAGCAGTTTGGCCACTGGGATATGGTGATTGATGAGGACACTTGCATTGACTTCCCCTGGGGCAGGAAGCAATGAGATGTGTCAGTGGTTGCCACAGATTGCCCTCTCCTTCCAGTATACATGACCTTTGGTGGTCACACCAGAACCTTTCCTTTCAATAACTGAGGGTTACCTTTGAATCCTCAAATTGATATGCCCATAGGTAATTCAATAGATATGCCCATAGGTAATTCAACTTGATCTAATGTTTGCTTCATGTTGGCATCCCTGAGATTTGCTGGCATGCCATCCATTTCCCAGATGAAGATAACTGGATCATGGCCTAAGCACTAAACTGCTGAGGTTTAGAATTTCTGGGGCAGTACCATCTTCTCCCAAGGCCTGGATATTTTTAATGGGTTATATTCATTTCTTATAGATCAGATATAGTAGCAGGGAGGATATTCCTTCCAGTGACCACTAACAACCTGTTCCATTCAGAATAATTTTACCTCCATTCTTGGTTCTACATCAGTTGGGTCCCTTGGTACATTGCTTTGATAATACTGAAGACCCCTTACATATCAGGGCCATCAGTGATTCTCTTTAATTTTTCCCATCCTCCATCTGTTCTTCAGCTCACAAGTTAGAAAATAAGTGTGTTTTAAGTTGCAGAGATGGGGAGATGTTGATGGAACTAACAAAGAGACTGCTGGTTATACCATGGAGGCCAAGGTTGGTTATGTGATACTAATGATGTTGGTGTCTTCTGGGAGACTGTGATAAATACTTGTTGATCAACATTGATCGGTATGAAGGCAGTCTGAGTCACCATATAGACTTTACTTTAGAATTTAGAGATACAATGTGGAAACAGGCCCTTCAGCCCAACGAGTAAACACTGACCAGTGATCACCCCATAAAATAACATGCCAGGGACAATTTAGGAAAGGCCTGTCCCACTGCGGCAACCTAATCTGCGAGTTTAGAAGAGTTTGCCCTCAACTCAAACTCGCAGCATGATCAACACGTGGTCCTAGGAAGTCCTATGAGGTCACTGGAACTCTCCTTCATGCTCGAGGGAAGTTGCCGCCTACTCGCGTCCTCAGCTAGGTCGCGGAAAACTTTTCACCGTGTCTCCGTTCCTTATCCCCCCCCATTATCCCCCCCCCTCATTCCCCCCCTTATTCTCCCCTATCATCCCCCTTTCCCCCCCCCCCCCCCCCCCCCCCCCCCCCCCCCCCCCCCCCCCCCCCCCCCCCCCCCCGGCCTCAGCTACCTTCTGTGGCGGAGAATCCAGAGATTCACCACTCTGTGTGAAAAATGTTTTTCTCATCTCGGTCCTTAATAATTGAAATATAATGTTTTTTGCATTCACCTTGAACATAATGTGTGATTAGTGGGTAAAGTGACTGAGTAATACATTTACAAACACTAAATGTGAATAGGAAACTAAATACAGGAAAATAATCAGCCCATTACTATTTTAGCATCTAAATGACTAAGGTTAAATTAGAATACTTCCAGCCTGCAGGTTAACTTATTTAATTTCGGCAATTAACGGCAACTACTTATCACCTCTGGGATTTTTCTGAGCTTTCCTCACAATTACAAGCTTCTTTAGTCAACACCAAGGTAATATTCCCTTTCTGTTTTCAAAATCTATTTAAGACATTATTTCCTGTGTTTTGCAAGCATACTGTCGACAAGGTAAATTTGCACATATATTTCTCAAAATAGTGAATGGGAGGTTACAGAGATTTATCAGACCATGGTTGGAAAATGTACTAATGTAAAGATCGGACAGACGAGGTTTGTTTTGGCTGGAACAGAGGAGATAGAGAGGAGACTTAATGGTAATGAATAAAATCTTAAATAACCTGTTAAGTAAATCAGAAGGAACAGATTTCCTTTGCAAATGACAACAAATCAGAAAGTCCTTGATTAAAATTTGGATTCTGCAAACATTCCAAGGAATTAATTATTTCCTTTCCAATTCAAGATCTGATTGGCAAAAGCTAGATGAAGCAGCTCTGTGGCAATAAATCAATCCCACTAAAGAATGTGGTCTACCAGAAATGAAGTATGAAATTAAGCAAGGGTTGGTATGCATTACATAAAACTGGTGTGGGCATTTGCGAAATTATCTGAGAACTTTTACGCTCAGTTGCTTCCAATCTGGTTGAAGCGGTGAGACCAAACGGAGGCTTGGCGATCGTTTCGCCGAACACCTCCGCTCGGTCCGCATTAACCAACCCAACGTCCCGGTGGCTCAGCACTTCAACTCCCCTTCCCATTCCGTATCCGACCTCTCTGTCCTGGGCCTCCTCCACGGCCAGAATGAGCAACACTGCAGGTTGGAGGAACAGCACCTCATATTCCGCTTGGGGAGTCTGCATCCTCCTGGCATGAACATCGAATTCTCTCAATTTTGTCTCCGCCCCTTCCTACCTCTCCCTCAGCCCTCGGGATTCTCCACCTCCTTTTTCCTTTCTTCCCCCCCGCCTCCCCCCACCCCCCATCAGTCTGAAGAAGAGTTTCGGCCCAAAACATTGCCTATCTCCTTCGCTCCATAGATGCTGCTGCACCCGCTGAGTTTCTCCAGCATTTTGTGTACCCACCATTTAGATAGTAATCTGCCTTCCTGTTTTTGCTACCAAAGTGTATAAGCTCACATTTATCCACATTAAACTTCATTGGCCATGCATCTGCCCACTCATTCTGGCCTCATGGAAGTCAACCATAACTGTTCACATGTCTTTTCTGTTGAAGTTCTGCTGTATGGAATGAGCTGTATTTTATGAAAGGATATTTGATTTACTGGGAAATACATTTAACGAAAGATAGTCACAAAACTCAGAAGGTCAGGCAGCATCTCTGGAGAAAGTGGATAGATGATGTTTCGGTTCGAGACCCTTCTTCAGTCAGTTCATTTTTATTACAAGTCTGCAAAAATGATGTATTTTCATACGTGATTCATAAATGCATGATTTTAACTATTCACTGAAAAGTAATGTTTTGAGATGAGAGTTCGACTGAAGTTGGCCATTAGAATGAATATGTAAAGGCCAGGTTAAAGCTTATGCAACTGAAGAAATCAAATCAACTTTAATCATGCGGTCTCATTGTTAATTTAAAAATCTGGTAGGAATACATAACTTAGAATGGACAAAGTCAAGTCTTTTTAAATCAAATTTATTCTGCATGCGGCAATTAAAAAAAAGCTTCAGAATTTCATCAGTGGGATCACCATCGTGCAGATAGTGTTTCCAATCTAACTGCCAAACTCCAATGGTTCATGAGCAATATGGAATTCAGTGGCTCAGACCACTTCACACAACGGTGTCGGAGGGAAAAAGCTGGAAAAGAGTGGTGAGGGTGTGATGAAGCCTGGCAAGTGATGGGTGGATACAGGTGAGGGGGTTGATTGGCAGAAGGGTGAAGTATGTGCCAAAGGCTAGAGGTGAAAATGAGGCAAAAGATAAAGAAAGAAAAAGAGGAATGAATTGTAAAGCTAGACTAGAGGGGGGGATATGGATGAAAGTGGACAGGGGGAGGGGAGATAAAAGGAAAATTAGAACGTATTTATGTGCATGGAGGAGAGGAAAGTTGCAGGTTGACTCGGGATGTGGCAGACAGTGGGGAAATGTGTGTACACCAGATTGCGGGAAGGGGCAGGAAAAGGGGAGCTCCTGGAAGCCTGGCCGGAAAGAGAGCAAGTGTTTAGCAGAAACCATAACCGATGTTGCCTGTCTGATGGAGTACCTCCATCACATTGTTATTACCTCAAGATTCCAGCATCTGCAGATTCTAGTGTCAACCATGCTTCATGCCAATTTTGAACATTGAGCAAAATGCTAATGACGATTTTGATCCTGCAAAAAATATCAGCAAAATGCAGTCTTCAATCACTAAGGAAGACATAAATAATCTGCCGGAAATAGCAGGGGACAGGGGGTTGAATAAGATGGAGGAACTGAGTGAAATCCAAGTTAGCCAGGAAGTGATGTTGGGTAAATTGAACAGATTAAAAGCCGATAAATCCCCAGGAGAACATAGTCTGCATCCCAGAGTACTCAAGGAAGTAGCCACAGAAATAGTGGATGCATTAGTGATAATTTTTCAAAACTCCTTAGATTCTGGAGTAATTCCTGAGGATTGGAGGGTAGCTAATGTAACCTCACCTTTTAAAAAAGGAGGAAGAGAGAAAATAGTAAGATTAAACGAGAACTTACCAGTTCGAAGTTTGATCTTTATTTTATGAGGAGTAACGATGAGGGATTACGTGAAGAAGCCCCGCCTGGGGCTGGAACGGCATACTTCAAAGCAGCGGCATGAAAAGCACAGAACACAATAGCCGGAGTAAGATAGTAAGGCTCATCATAGATTTAGAACTACCAGATGATCATTTATTTTATGAGGGTGTGGAGTGGAGGGCACGTAATCCCTCATCGTTACTCCTCATAAAATAAAGATCAAACTTCGAACTGGTAAGTTCTCATTTAATCTTACTATTTTACTTCGGAGTCACGTGAGTGACTACGTGAAGATTTTGAAGCTTCTGTGTTTTTCATGTCGTAGAATTCTTCCATACGACAGTCCGGTTAGTTCAACACATACATGAGAAAAACCAGACTAGTTTTAGTTCTTTCCATAAATCTTTTAATGATAAAAGAACATATAATAACCCTCTTTTTACATCTGAGGGAACCATTACAAAGTGATAAAAGATATGTGATAATTGATAATATCAATCAATAGTGAAACAAAGCAGGTGATTATAGTGAACCCAACACCGCGTGTCCAAAGCCTGTCATTGTGTGAACAGGTTTATTGTAGAACTTTGAAAAAGTTTCTTCTTTACACCACCCTGCGGTTTCTAAAATATGTTCGAGTGGTACGTCCTGTAACTTCGCCGCGGATGTAGCTGCTGCCCTGGTGGAGTGAGATTTGAACACATCAGTGTCTACTCCTGCTAAAAGTAACACCTGTTTTAACCACCTTGAGATTGTTTGCACTGAAGCTTTTGTGTGTGGTTTCTTATGTGTAATCATTAATGTTTTTTTCATCACCTCGAAGAGTTTTGGTAACTTTTACATAATGATTCAAATGTTTAACTACACACAACGTTGGATCAATGGGATAAGCTTGAAACATTACCTTCGCTCCAGTTCTCCCTGGTCTGCTTTGTTTGATCAGATTCGTAAACATAGAACACAATGTTATCTGCAGTCACATGCATACAGTCTAAACATAACATTTGTAATGTTTGCACCCTTTGAGCTGAAACCAATGCCATTAACATTACTAATTTAAATGTTAACTTTTCCAATGACAAAACTTCGATTGGAGTCCATTGCCTAAGTAAAGTAAGTACAATGCTAACATCCCAAATTTCTGTATATCTTGGTTTGGGTGGATTTTTGTTAAAGATTCCTTTCATAAATCTGGATATTAATGGATGTGATCCAATTGTTTTCTGGTCAGAGATTTGTCCTAAATAAGACGATAAGGCACTACGTGCACTATTAATGGCACTATAACTTAAGTGTTGTTCAAAATGCAACTCGGCAAGGAACTCCAATATGTTTGCAATGTTCACAGTATGATAGGATATATTTGACTGTCTGCAAAAATTTTCCCATTTCTTTATATGTGTCATATATTGTCTCTGAGTGCTATCTCGCCATGATGCGACTATAATATCCATAGTTCTATCCGACAATCTAAGCTCTTGTAGTGGTCTGGTCAAAACCTGCAGATTAACAAATTCATATAAGCATGTAATGGATGAATTTCTTTGGTTACTGGTTTTATCAATAAATCACTGCTGCTAGGAATTGACAATATGGTTCTTTAATCATGTTTAACATCAATGGGAACCATGGTTGTGTCGGCCAATTTGGAATCACCAATAATCCTGTGGCAGAATCTTGTTCTATTTTCTTCAGACATTGCTGAACCAGAGCAAATGGCGGAAAAGCATAAAATAACATATTCCCCCAATGTAGTGAAAAAGCATCTACTGCTACTGCATCTGGATCTGGTTCCCAAGACACATATTTAGGCAATTGATGATTTAGTCTTGATGCAAACAGATCAATGTCTGGTAACCCATATTGAGTCACAATTTTACTGAAAATTACTGGGTTCAACATCCATTCTGTGTTGTCTTTAAACATCCTTGATCTATTGTCTGCCACCGCATTGTCTTTACCTGGGATGTAATTTGCCGAAATCCAAATTTGGTGCTTAATACACCATTGCCATATCTGATTGACCAAACAATCACATGATACCGATCTGACTCCACCCATGTGATTAATATATGCAACAGCTGTTTTATTGTCTAATTGTATCAGTACATGCAGATTCTTTTTTGTAGTACAATAGGCCTTCAACCCATAAAATGCACCCAATAATTCTAAATAGTTAATACCATATGTTTGGAGAAACATTTCCTCTTGGACAGTCCATCTGCCCCCACAGCTGGTGAATGAATCTGTCGCCCCCCATCCGAGAGCACTAGCATCAGTTTGTAAAAATACTTCAGGCTGCTGTATCAGAATATTTTTAGCAGCTTGTGGGACATTTCCAATCCACCATTGTAATTCTAATAAAGCTTCTTTTGTTAATTGCATAGGCCTATCAAAATGGCCAGCTCTCTTTTTTAGAGCTCTTATTTTGTCCCTTTGAAGGTTTTGGTAATGTAATGGACCAAATTCTACTGCAGGAAATGCTGCCACTAATTTACCAATAACCTTTGCTACTTCTCGGATGGAGGGATAAGGTTTGTGAATGAGACCCCTACAGGTCACTAAAATATCATCAATCTTATCTGTTGGCAAAGTCACTAACATAGTAACTGAATTAATCACAAACCCCAAATAGTTAATTGACTGTGCTGGCTGCAGCTGGGACTTAATTGGATGAATCAAGAAACCTAACTTCTCAAATAAAGTTTTTAGTTGCTGAAACTGATTTTTCAGCTGATTCCTGATTACTATTGATGATTAAAATGTCATCCAGATAAGCCATAATGATGTGTTTTTGTGCTCTTAATTGTGCTAAAGCTGGTTTCAACAGTTTTGTAAAGAGCCTGGGAGCTGAACTTAACCCATTTGGTAAAGCTTTGAATTGCCACAGCTGTCCCAGCCAATTAAATTTTAAATACCTTCGAAAGAACTGATGTATTGGTACTGAATAGTACACATCCTTTAAATCAATTGTAGCCATATAACAACCTGCTGATATCAAATGTCTTGCAGTGTTAAATGTTTCCATTTTAAAATGTTTATATTCGACAAATTTATTAAGGTTTGTAAGGTCCAGAATAATTCTGCAACCACCATCTTTTTTATTTCTTGGAAATATATTTGACACAAATTGATGCTCATGTTCAACAGTTTTTTCAATAACACCTTTTTTAAACAATTTGTCAATTTCCACATTAATTTCTGCCTCTTCAATTGCAGAAAACATGAAACCATAAGCAGGTTTATTTTGTACCGGAGAATTAACACCTTCTTTGAATGTAATAGTAGCTCCTGAAACTGTTTGTAAAATAAAACCGATCAGATGTGATGGCAAGCCATTCATCAAAAAACATTTGTAATCTCCCTCCAACTGGAGATTTGTCCAGGTATACGGGTGAACATTAGGCTGTGTTGGATGATAATATTTTCTTATCATACTCCTGCCTCTGTTTCCAAAATCAAATCCCCTTCTTGACGAAAAATACCTTTTTTGTCCAAAGACGAAAAGGTCGCATGTGGCTAATAGATTTAGCCTCTTCATCCATTTCTCTTATTTGCTTAGGCAGGTTTTCTCCAAATAGATAACCAGGAGCTTGAACACCACTTGATCGACACAGACCTGCAAACCTTGGATGAAATATGGGCCGAATCGCAATTTTCCTCATACAATTAATTTCATAGAAGGAATTGCATAATAAGCCCAAAGTATCTTTTTGGATTTTATCCATCTCCAACCCCTCCATTTGCCTTCCAAAAGCAGTAATGGCAGCTGAAATCAATTTGATGGATTCTTTGAAATCTTATTTCTTGTCCTCTCATGCCTGGAGGTCATAGGCGTCCATATAGACGGATTAACCATAGGTACCTTCAATGAGGTGCAATTTTCCGGTGTTTTATATAATTCTGCTGTTTCAATCATCACAGAATCTTGAAGTTGGTGAGATACCATATAGTTAATACAGGTTTTCTTCCATAGCCTCACCACTTCCTTCAGGTATAGCAAAATCTTTTGCCATCTCAGGCACATCTGGCCTCCTCTTTTTTATTCGTGGTGTGCACTCATAATCCACATCACCACTTGCAGGGTCTGTCTTTTGCAGCCCTGATACACTTGGAATTATATCCAATGAGACTTCCTCCGCCCTTAATCCTGGGTCTGGAGTTTCAAATTCCCAATTTGGCACATAGCCATATTCTGTATATTCAAACCCCTCAGGGTCATTTTGGGAAACTTCTGGGTACTGTGACCCTTGTCTCATTATATTATACTTTCTCCATATGTTCCATTTTTAGCCATATAGCTTTATTATCCGGAGGACTTTCATTATCAGAGTCATTATCAGAAACCACGGGCCTCACGGATTTCTTTTTACTTTTTCTAGGAACATTTTCCTCCGTGGTTTGCATTTCTGGAGAAATTATAGTCTCACTAACGGGTGAATCAGCGGCCACCGGTATCGGAACCGGATCCGCACTAAACTCTTGTCCCGACTCTTTAGCTTCACCCCGGGACGATCTTTTTACCCGCGAAATTTTCCTTTGAGACTTCTCCATTTTTCTTTTCCATTATCTGGTTAAATCAGTACGCCAGCGTGACTCTGATTTTAAATTTTACTTTCTCTTTTGCTGGTTTTACCAGCGTAACGTCTTTTTTAGAACGTCACCTCTTTTCCTTACACTTACCTGCGGGTCCGTTCCGGCTGCTGCGACGAGCTGCGCTCTGCAACTCTTGCTTCTGCCGTCAGCGTCGACGTAATGCCGTTCCAGCGCCAGGCGGGGCTTCTTCACGTAGTCACTCACGTGACTCCGAAGTAAAATGGGGAATTACAGACTAGTTAGTCTAACATCGGTAGTGGGGAAACTGCTAGAGTCAGTTATTAAAGATGGGATAGCAGCACATTTGGAAAGTGGTGAAATCATTTGACAAAGTCAGCATGGATTTACGAAAGGTAAATCATGTCTGACGAATTTTTCGAGGATGTAACTAGTAGAGTGGATAAGGGAGAACCAGTGGATGTGTTATATCTGGACTTTCAGAAGGCTTTCGACAAGGTCCCACATAAGAGATTAGTATACAAACTTAAAGCACACAGTATTGGGGGTTCAGTATTGATGTGGATAGAGAACTGGCTGGCAGACAGGAAGCAAGGGTCAGAGTAAACGGATCCTTTTCAGAATGTCAGGCAGTGACCAATGGGGTACCGCAAGGCTCAGTGTTGGGAACCCAGCTATTTACAATATGTATTAATGATTTGAATGAGGGAATTGAAAGCAACATCTCCAAGTTTGCAGATTACACTAAGCTGGGGGGTAGTGTTAGGTGTGAGGAGGATGCTAGGAGGCTGCAAGGTGACTTGGATAGACTGGGTGAGTGGGCAAATGCATGGCAGATGCAGTATAATGTGGATAAATGTGAGGTTATCCACTTTGGTGGCAAAAACAGGAGGGTAGACTATTATCTGAATGGTTGCAGATTAGGAAAAGGGGAGATGCAACGAGACTGGGTGTCATGGTACACCAATCATCGAAAGTAGGCATACAGGTGCAGCAGGCAGCGAAGAAAGCAAATGGTATGTTAGCATTCATAGCGAAAGGATTTGAGTATAGGAGCAGGGAGGTTCTACTGCAGTTGTACAGGATTTTGGTGAGACCACACCTGGAGTATTGCGTACAGTTTTGGACTGTATCTGAGGAAAGATAGTCTTGCCATAGAGTGGGTACAGAGAAGGTTCACCAGACTGATTCCTGGGAGGTCAGGACTTTCATATGAAGAAAGACTTGATAGACTCGGCTTGTACTCAGTAGAATTTAGAAGACTGAGGGGGGATCTTATAGAAACGTACAAAATTCTTAAGGGGTTGGACAGACTAGATGCAGGAAGATTGTTCCCAATGTTAGGGAGGTCCAGAACAAGGGGTCACAGTCTAAGGATAAGGGGGGAATTCCTTTAGGATCGAGATAAAGAAAACATTTTTCACACAGAGAGTGGTGAATCTGTGGAATTCTCTGCCGCAGAAGGTAGTTGAGGCCAGTTCATTGGCTATATTTAAGAGGGAGTTAGATGTGGCTCTTGTGGCTAAAGGGATAAGGGGGTATAGAGAGAAGGCAGGTACAGGATATTGAGTTGAATCATCAGCCATTGAATAGCGGTGCAGGCTCGAAGGGCCGAATGGCCTACCCCTGCACCTATTTTCTATGTTTCTATGTTCTATGCAATACATTTTTCTCATTACTTTATACTCCAGTTGCTCATCAGAATCCTCTTCTGCTCTCTCTCTAGGTAAGAGGAAACCAGAGGTATGTTATGGGGACTGGTGTGTAACCATGCTCCTCAGTACTGGTGCAACATTTCTATAATAAGAAGAAGTATCAACCAGACGATCCTACAGCAAGTGTGCAAGATTGACATGATGAAGGTAAACTTATTTTTTCTCAGTTGTCTATTTAGGTTACAGAGAACAATTACAATAGTAGGTACCTTGAGCAGATGGATTATGACTTTAACTCTGGGTACTGCTAAATATATGCGGAATATTCCCATCCTGGTTTGAAAATCCTTAATGATCCATCAAATGAATTCAATTGTTCTGCAGCAAGGGATTCATCATCAGATCATAGGTGTGGATGGAATACATCACCCAAGAAAGCATTGAATAGCAGAGCAGGTACACAGCTAATTTTGCTTCTCAGTTTGTAGCAGGATTACATTGGAATTATTCTTTGATCAAATTTCCATCGGGTTGAATGATGGATAGTTGACCTGTGGCCAAACTACCAAACATCACTCGGAATCGTCCCCAGCAACTGGAAGGATTAGGGGTTGCTGAGGATGTCCAAACTGAAGTTTGCTAGGAGATATGATGAAGGAAGATTGGTTGTTGCTGAACATTTTAAATGAACTCTGGAGATTTAATCAGGTTTTATAGTTTCTTAAGTAGAGAGTTATAATTTGCGTCAAACATGTCTTGATATCTTCTAGTAATTTCTATACCCAAGTATTTAAAAATTTCCATAGCTATTTTGAAAGGAAACTGTAAAAGATGTGTAGAGTCTTTCGGTTTTATTGACATGATTTCACTTTTATTCCAATTTATTCTAGATCCTGAAAATGATCTGAAGTCCTCTATTAAGTTTGAAATATTTGGTATAGTAATATGAGGTTTTGTGATGTACAATAGTACATCGTCAGCGTATAATGATATTTTATTGTTGGAATATTTTGTTTAATATCCATGGATATTCAGATGAGTTCTAATACTTTACGCTAGGGGTTCAATTATGAGAGCAAATAACAGCGGTGATAGTGAACGTTAGTTAATATTCTGCCCATTGGCTTATTATATAGTAATTTAATCCATAGAATGAAATTCTCTCCGAGTTGAAATTCTTGCAACACCCTGACCATGTAATCCCAATCGACCTGATCGAATGCTTTCTCTGCATCCAATGATATGATGGATAGTTTTGATCTTCTGTTTGGTGTGAATGCATTATATTGAGCAAACGTCTCAAATTATTAAATGATTGTCCCTTAGGGTTAAACCCCGTTTGATCCAGATGTATTAATTTACTAGCATATTTACTTAGTCTTCTAGCTGGTATTTTCGCTAATTTTTTTTATCTGTGTTTAACAACGCAATAGCTCTATATGATCCAGGTTCTTCCGCATCTTTATCTTTCTTAAGTATTAATGTGATCGTGGATTCTGCTAGTGTTTCAGGCAGTATTTGTTCTTTCAAGGCATAAGTATACATTTTCTGTAGGCGAGGTGTAAATATGTCATAAAAACTTTTATAGAGTTCATTACTAAATCCATCGGGACCTGGTGTTTTTCCATTTTTTAATGAGATTATTGTTTTTTCTATTTCCTTATTTGAGATTTGTGCTCCCAATTCCTCTTGATCCTGCAACTCCAGTTTAGGAAGGTTACAATTATCCAATAACTCTGTAACTTTGTTGATGTCCGTTATCATTTTAGATGTGTACAGATTCTCGTAAAATTGTGCAAATCTTTTATTTGCACAATTTATCTCAGCAAGGTCAATACTTCCCCTTTGTCTGATTTAATCTTTGAAATTGTGTGATCCTTTTCTCGTTTTATTAACTGACATGCCAGACGTTTATGGGGCTTATCCCCTAATTCAAAATGTTCCTGTCTTGTAACGTAATAATCTTATGACTTTCTCTGATAATAATTTATTTAACTTAAATGTCAGTATTATTATTCCATTATGTTTATCCGTAGTGGGGTCTTTAGTGTTTTCTATGTCCAGTTGCCTAATTTGTTCTTCTAACTGTCTTTGTTCGTTCTTAATTTCCTTATTTTGAAAAGCTTGGTATGAAATTATAATGCCTCAAATAAATGCTTTAAAAGATTCCCATAATAGTGTAGGTGATATGTCTGGCGTATCGTTTATTTCGAAAAAAAGGTCCATTTGATTTTTTAAATATATACTTCATTGCTAGTCTTTTAAAATTTGAGGATTGTACCTCCAAAACGGTTTGTTTTTAGTCATTCCTTCCATTTTTAGAACAAAAGGTATTGGGGAGTAATCTGAAATCGTATTTTGTGGTATTTTGGTTTAGAATTGTGGGGTATTAGTTTTGTATCCACCAGGAAATAATCTATACGTGAATATGTCTTGAGTACCATTGAATAAAACGAGTCATCCCTGCCGATCGGATTTGCAATCCTCCGGATATCGTTATGTTTGTGTTTTTTTATATATATGATTAGAAGTTCGCTAGTTTTGGATTTTGTAATAATTCTCTGTTTTTTATTGGATTTATCTAAGTAAACATCTACAACACAGTTAAAGTCTCCGCCGATTATGACATTCTGGTAGTAATATTCTGCAATTATATTCAAGATTTTATTGAAAAAATGCGGGTTGTCAAAGTTGGGCGCGTATATGTTTACCAAGGTAATTGGGGTAGCATGGATCTCCCCGGTAACTATCAATTATCTCCCGTCCTTATCTGTTAAGGTAGTTTTGGGTTTAAATGGAATGCCTTTGCAAATAATAATAGATGTTCCTATAGATTTCGACGTGTATGACGAGTGAAAAGTTTGGCCTATCCAGTTCACCCACAATATAGGTTGATCTTGAAGTTTAAGATGCGTTTCTTGTAAGAAAGCAATATCTGTGTTGTATGCTTTCTGCTGAGCTAGAACCTTACTCCTTTTAATGCGTTCGTTAACACCCCTAATGTTCCATCTTCAACATGAGATTCCTCCCAATTTATTTTGATTATCGTCTTGCATTTTGAATAGATTTAATACCTGTTTGTCTGCGGTGCATCCATATAACCATATAACCATATAACAATTACAGCACGGAAACAGGCCCTCTCGGCCCTTCCAGTCCGTGCCGACCATTTGTTTTCCCCTAGTCCCATCTACCTGCACTCAGACCATACCCCTCCATTCCCTTCACGTCCATATACCTATCCACTTTAGTCTTAAATGTTAAAATCGATCCTGCCTCCACCACTTCTGCTGGAAGCTCATTCCACACAGCCACCACCCTCTGAGTAAAGAAGTTCCCCCTCATGTTACCCCGAAACTTCTGTCCCTTAATTCTCATGTCATGCCCTCTTATTTGAATCTTCCCTACCCTCAATGGGAAAAACGTATCCACGTCAACTCTGTCTATCCCTTTCATCATTTTAAAGACCTCAATCAAGTCCCCCCTTAACCTTCTGTGCTCCAAAGAATAAAGACCTAACTTGTTCAACCTTTCTCTGTAACATAGTTGCTGGAACCCTGGCAACATTCTAGTAAATCTCCTCTGTACTCTCTCTATTTTGTTGACATCCTTCCTATAACTAGGCGACCAAAATTGTACACCATACTCCAGAATAGGTCTTACCAATGCCTTGTACAATTTTAACATTACTTCCCTACTCCTATATTCAATGCTCTGATTTATAAAGGCCAGCACACCAAAGGCTTTCTTTACCACCCTATCTACATGCGATTCCACCTTCAGAGAACTATGCACAGTTATTCCTAGATCCCTCTGTTCCACAGCATTCCTATTGTGTACTTCCTATTTTGATTTGTCCTGCCAAGATGTAGCACTTCACACTTAACAGCATTAAACTCCATCTGCCATCTTTCAGCCCACTTTTCCAAATGCCCCAAATCTCTCTGTAGACTTTGAAAATCTACTTCATTATCCACAACACCACCTATCTTAGTATCATCTGCATACTTACTTATCCAATTTTCCACCCCATCATCCAGATCATTGATGTACATAACAAACAGTGGACCCAACACAGATCCCTGAGGCACCCCACTGGTCACCGGCTTCCAACCTGACAAACAGCCACCCACCATTACTCTCTGACATCTCCCATTCAGCCACTGTTGAATCCATCTTGCTACTCCGCCATTAACACCCAAAGATTGAACCTTCTTAACCAATCATGGTTAATCATGGGGAACCTTGTCAAAGGCCTTACTGAAATCCATATAGACAACATCCACTGCTTTACCCTCATCAATTTCCCTAGTTACCGCTTCAAAAAATTCAAGAAGGTTTGTCAAACATGACCTTCCAGGCACAAATCCATGTTGACTGTTCCTGATCAGACCCTGTTTATCCAGATGCTTATATATATTATCTCTAAGTATCCTTTCCATTAATTTGCCCACCACTGACGTCAAACTAATGGGTCTATAATTGCTAGGTTTATTCTTTGAACCCTTTTTAAACAATGGAACAACATGCGCAGTACGCCAATCCTCCGGCACTATTCCCGTTTCTAATGACATTTGAAATATTTCTGTCATAGCTCCTGCTATTTCTACACTAACTTCCCTCAATGTCCTAGGGAATATCCTGTCAGGACCTGGAGACTTATCCACTTTTATATTTTTCAAAAGTGTCAGTACTTCCTCCTCTTTGAATCTCATAGTTTCCATAGCTACTCTACTTTTTCCCCTTAACTCACAGAGTTCAATATCCTTCTCCTTGGTCAATACCGAAGAAAATAAATTGTTCAATATCTCCCCAATCTCTTTTGGCTCTGCAGATAGCTGTCCATTCTGGTTCTCTAATTGTCCAATTTTATCCCTCGTTATCCTTTTGCTATTAATATAGCTGTAGAAACCCTTTGGGTTTACTTTCACCTTTCTTGCCAAAGCAACCTCATATCTTCTTTTAGCCTTCCTAATTTCTTTCTTAAGATTCTTTTTACATTCTTTATACTCCTCTAGCACCTCATTTACTCCATGCCTCCTATAATTATTGTAGATATCTCTCTTTTTTCAAAACAAGTGTCCAATTTCCCTTGAAAACCATGGCTCTTTCCACTTTTTTACTATTTCCTTTCAACCTAACAGGGACATAAAGATTCTGTACTCTTACAATTTCCCCTTTAAATGTCCTCCATTTCTCTTCTACATCCTTCCCATGAAACAAAGTGTCCCAATTCACTCCTTTAAAATCCTTACGCATTCCCTCAAAGTTAGCCTTTCTCCAATCAAAAATCTCCACCCTAGGTCCAGTTCTGACTCTCTCCATAATTATATTGAAACTAATGGTATTGTGATCACTGGTCCCGAAGTGCTCACCAACGCATACCTCCGTCACCTGACCTGCCTCATTTCCTAACAGGAACCGTACCTCAGGTCTTTAGATATAGGGGAATCATTTACCCTACAAAGTTCAATTAGTAGATTCCCTTTGCGATTGTCCTTGAATTA
This sequence comes from Okamejei kenojei, assembly GCA_035221665.1. Taxonomy (NCBI): domain Eukaryota; kingdom Metazoa; phylum Chordata; class Chondrichthyes; order Rajiformes; family Rajidae; genus Okamejei; species Okamejei kenojei. The sequence continues at coordinate 59,972,498 of CM069133.1, forward strand.
AAAAAGCACACATGTGACTAAATGTGGTAATAATTTAAAAAAAACTAGTACGTGAAAATACAATGTCCGAGCTTGTCAGTACTGTAACAAGTGACCCACCTGTAGGTGGGAGAAAGCATTTTATCGACTTCCGTTGTCGATATAAAACAAACAAATAGTTCCCTCGATTAATCATAACATACTGGAGCAGGACCGGTTTCAAAATCAGATGTATAGTACCCATTTACAGTATATATATCCATTTCCTCAATATTTCTGGATATAAAATTTTTATCTACTAAGTGTTAAGCGTATATTTTAACCTCGGAAATCATCCGTTGGTTGAAGGGGTTAACCTATTTCTGGCTCCTGGAACTAAGCCAGGAGCCTGCCTCTGCCCCTCACACCCCAGTTATAAATCTACTTGATAATTATTATGTTAAATTATAAATGTTAATTTGTAAATCACCCTTTCTACATTTCTGATTAGCATTCATTACTATTTCTACGTTAATATTCTATGTTAATATTGTTAAAAATGTTAATTCAATATCATTTAGGTTATTCATTAGATCTCATATACAACAGTAATTGCTAAGCCCACAGTCTGTTGTTGAGCTCTTCATTTTGATGGTTATCTTTTTCCTGCTTCCCTTGGAACAGAGTATGTCCTTGAGGTAGCAATCCACCAATAAGACTTCTAGACTAAGTTCCTTCTTCTGGCAGCACGCCACCATTCTGGGTGCAATAGTAAAGAGAGAGAGTATTCATAATATCCAAACTTTCCAGCTAGTCCTTCTGTTGGTTAGAGCATATTTGTATGCCTCCGCTGGATTTGTGAACAATTTTTTCTGTTCCTTGTAGGAGATACGCTTTCCAGCTGGAAAGTAAACACCATATCTAATATCTTATGTCCTTGGAGAGCCTGCTTTGCCTTAGAGAACTGATTTCGCTTTTGCATAATTTCATAGGCATAGTCCCTGAAAATTTTAAAAGTTGTTACACCAAAATTCAGAGGCACACCATATTTGATATTCCTCATAACCTCTTCCACATCAGAAATGTCCCAGAATTTCACAATAATCTGTTGTGTACATTCTGAGCCATCCTGAGATTTGTGTTTAAATCTAGGAACTCGGTGTGCCACTTCAATTTTTGGTAGGTTAGGGAGCTTAAGAGCTTCTTTAATTAAGCCCGCAGTGAAGTCGCGAATGTTATCTCTCTCGGCTCCCTCTGGTACACCAACTAATCTTAGGTTTTGTCGTCTCGAACGAGCTTCCAGGTCCAGGAATTTGTCTGAAACTTTAGCCAGCTGAGTCACCATCCGTTGTGTAGCAAGGTCTTGTTCTGACCACATATTCTTCATCTCCTCCACCATTCTTGCCATCTCTTTCTCCATCTTGTGCAATGATGACATACAGGTTGAGACAGTGTCCAGCACAGCACTGAACCTCTTCGTGGTGTCTTCTTGACCCTTATCAATTCTCTCCGATAGTTCATCTCTCACATCGTCAATTCATTTATTAATAATGCCAATCGAATCCTTCACAGACTCAATAACATTCTGATTACAAGCAGTCATATTTAGCGACAGCTTTTCTATCTTTTACATCATCGCTCCCATCATCTGTTCCATCTTTTTTCCATCCACCTTTACATCTTTCAGTTCACTTACCGAAAGCTTTAATTCTTCAAAATCTTTGTCCTTGGCCAAATCTGTCTTATATCTTGTAGCCATGTCGTAAAGCACCTTTTCTTCAGAAGCCACTTCAAAAATAAGTTCTTCAGGCTTCGTCTGGCTTCCCCAGGAGTGTTTTGTAACTGCTCTCTGAGTGCTCTTACCAGGAGAAGAATTTTTCGTATAAAGTGCTTTAAGCCTCCGTTAAATTCACAGTGCTTACTGATGACATCAGTGCGACGTCCAGAGGCTCCAGTAAGTTTTTTAAATCGGTCCTGACCAGTAGACCCAATTTTAACACGAGAAATCGCGAATTTTAGGGAGTGGAGCTATGTGCAGCATCTGTTATTGGAACATGACGCCACCGGAACTCAAAACAAGATGACGAAACACTTTTTCACACAGGGAGTTGTGAGACAGTGGAATTTTCTGCCTCAGATGGCGGCGAAGGCCAGTTCTCTGGATACTTTTAAGAGAGAGCTGGATAGGGCTCTTAAAGATAGCTGAGTCAGGGGATATGGGGATAAGGCAGGAACAGGTCTCATAGGTTGTAGCCTGTGCTTACCAGTGAATTTCATTGGCTCTTTGCTGGGAAAAAACGTAAGCAGTAGTTTTCAGAACCAAGGATATCCGACCGGTAAGGTTAATGTCTGCCGAACTTCACAGCCATGTATCTCTGGAGTTGTCTCCACTCCTTCTTCTCAGCCCTCTCTCTCCCCCGCCCTCTACCCACCTCCCCTCTTCCCCCCTCCCCCCCTCTCCCCCCTCTCCCCCCTCTCCCCCTCCCTCCACCTCTCTCCCCCCTTCCCCCCCTTTTCTCCCCCCTCTCCCCCCTCTCCCCCCCTCTCTCTCCCCCACCTCTCTCCCCATCTCTCTCCCCCCTCCCCCACCTCTCTCCCCCACCTGTCTCCCCAACCTCTCTCCCCCACCTCTCCCCCACCTCCCCCCCCCTCTCCCTCCTCTCTCATCCCCCCTTACCGTACACTGGGGAAAAAATGTAAGCTGTAGTTACCGACCGGTAATGATAAATGTCCACCAGGGTCACAGATGTGTATATCTGGCTTCTTAAAAGTTGTCTGGCATCTTAAAAGTTGTCTCCACTGTTTCTCCCCCCTTTCTCCCCCCTTTCTCCCCCCTTCTCCCCCTTCTCCCCCTTCTTCCCCCTTCTTCCCCCCTTCTCCCCCCTTCTCCCCCCTTCTCCCCCATTCTTCCCCCTTCTCCCCCCTTCTCCACCCCCCCCCCCTTTTTAAAGGATTTAATGTACCTGTGTATCTTGGCACACCTTGGCATGCTTGCCCTGCCTCCTGCCTGCATAACGGGCTGGTGAAGGAAGCGATGTGTGTATTTGTGTGTTGTGTTCCACTGACAGTCGCTGTTGCAGTTGCCGGTTTTTCAGGTGACTGCCGGCGACTTAACAGTCGCTGGCAGTCGCCTGAAAATTCGCCTGTTGGTCAGGCCCATAAGTGTAAAAAAAAGCCCCTTTTCTGAAGTGGCAGTAAAGGACTAAGTGGTGGGGAGAAAGCATAAAGCTGTCAATTGTTGAACAAAAGCAAAATCTGTGTGGTTCAGTGGCACAGGTCAAGCTTGTGATGGATCTGGAGTAAAGGAAATGAAAAATCACCAAACCTCCAAGATGCCACAAGAGAACCATTTATCATAATGGTATGAAATACTGAAGATTGTACTCGCAGTCCTAGTTTTGCAACTAATCACTATCGGCAAGTCACAAAAACCTCTGGCCCAATTTTGAAATCCATTTTGAGTATTAACTGGTGATAATGGTGGCAAGCGATAGACCTACTGCCTGACAGCGAATGCAGTGCCGGAGACCCGAGTTCGATCCTGACTACAGGCGCTGTCTGTACGGAGTTAGTACGTTTTCCCTGTGATCTGCATGGGTTTAATCCGAGATCTTCGGTTTCCTCCCACACTCCAAAGAGGTACAGGTTTGTAGGTTAATTGGCTTGGTAAATGAAAAAAAAAATGGATGTAAGAGAGTGTCAATGTGCGGGGATCGCTGGTCGGCGCGGACCTGTTGGGCCGAAGGGCCTGTTTCCATGCTGTATCTCTAAAACGAAACTAAATGAAGCGACTGTTACAAAAATATCATGTGAATAAATATATAGCATTTAACAAGTGCAGGAGCTACAGATACAGTAAAAGATAGTCGTTAGTAAATCCAATGTAGAATTACAAAAAATTTAGAAAGTCATGGGAATGCAGAACTCATTTCCTCCAGAAGTAGTTGAAGTGAAGTTGTATAGAGACACTAACGGGGAGGATGGTAAACACATGACGGTGAATGGCATGAATATATTCATAGCATTAGATAAAATATAGTGGGAGGAATTTGAAAGAATGGATCGACTAGGCTTATATTCACTGGAATTAAAGGGCCTGTCCCACTTGAGCATTATTTGCACATCATTTACGTGTCACAACGCACGATGTGCGAGTGGCATGCATTACGTGCATGGCGCGTGGTGAGACATGGTGGCGTAGGCAGTGATGCGCTGTCATGTGCAGCACCCCAGGATTTTGGGATTCTCAAAATCATCGCACACCACCTGTGTGATGTGCAATGGCTCCCAAGTGGTTCGAGCCCTTTAGAAGGATGAGAGGGAATCTTATAGAAACATATAAAATTCTTAAGGGATTGGACTGGCTTGATGCAGGAAAAATTTTCCTGACGTTGGGGGAGAGCAGAACCAGGGATCACAGTTTATGTATAATGGGTAGGCCATTTAGGACTGAAATTAGGAAAAACTTTTTCACCCAGAGAGTTGTGAATCTGTGGGATTCTCTGTCATAGAAAGCAGTGGAGGCCAATTCTCTGAATGTTTTCAAGAGAGAATTAGATATAGCTCTTAGGGCTAATGGAATCAAGGGATATGGGGAGAAAGTGGGAACGGGGTACTGATTTTGGATGATCAGCCATGATCATATTGAATGTTGGTGCTGGCTCGAAGGGCTGAATGGCATGCACCATTTTACTATGTTTCTATGTTTTATTCCAATCCCAGCTATGATGAAGAGGCTTAAAACTGAAACATTTTCTCACCAGCGATGCTGGCTGACCTGCTGAATGTTTCCTATGTTTCCTGCTTTTTTTTCAAATTGCCTCTGCAGTATTTTGACTTAAAAATTATAGACGGATACTGTATGGAATACGATTTTTCCCACATTTTACATGCACTATTTGGCCTTGAGTTGTTTCTGCGCCAGTATGTCTGATAATATATTCTCACAGTTGCTTTTGGCTGTGTTAGCATTCCTGGGTTTCTCACCTGCAGGACGTCTCCAAACCATAGTGTCACAAACCCAAGGAGTCAGAACAATGAAACAATCATAATTTTCCAAAAGGGATTTAAGTAAAATCATGAATGTCATTTATCCAGAACAAGGTATTTGTCTGTGTGGATAAATATATATATATTAGGTCAAACTGCATAGATTTTGCAGTTTGACCTAATTTTCTGAATTTATTAAAAAATATGTAAAACCAATAGCTCCAGATGTTTGAATTAGTGGGATGGCATTTCTAAAACTTGATCCTGTACAGTGTGGTTTTACTTTACGTTTGGGACTTGCTGTCAGGAGTCTTCTGCAGGTAAATGGTGTCACCATGCTGGCTCAGAAGCCAACAGAATAAAGGATAATCACAGAATGGCAAAGCAGGTAGTTAAAGAAAAAATCAAATGTTATTCAAATTTGATTTATGTACCTACACATTTCACAAAGCAAAATAAATCATGGGCCTATGTATAAGATTGAAATATTAAAATAAATGTCCTAAACAGGCTACAAAATAATGAAAAATGTTTTATTATTTTGAAATCTTTTTTTAGCAAATGTGATGTGGGAAGTGTGGATATTCAGTAAGACGCAGAAACATGGAAAATAAGTGCAGGAGTAGGCCATTTGGCCCTTCAAGCCATTCAATGTGATCATGGATGATCATCCACAATCAGTACCCTGTTCCTGCCTTCTCCCCATATTCCTTGAGCAGCAATTGGAGGGAGATAGATGACCTTCCATTAGATCATTTTGGCTCCACTTCCAATTATAAGCTATCCTGTAAATAGTCAGAACTTTTCATGCAAAACACTTTGCTGCACCCTGAAATTCATAGTTTTCATTATCACCCCATTTCCCCTTCCAATTTTTTCCTTTAATTGTGTTTCTTTCTCCACAGATGCTGCTTAATCTTCTACAAACCCACTGACTCCCATGGCTATCTGGACTAAACTTCTTCCCACCCTGCTTCCTGTAAGGACTCAATCCCCTACTCCCAATTCCACTGTCTGTGCCGCATCTGCACCCAGCATGAGGTGCTCCAACTAGGGCATTGGAGATGTCCTCATTCTTTAGGGAATGGGGGTTCACCATTTCTACTATAGATGAGGCTCTCAACAGGGAATCTGCTACATCCCACAGCTCCGCTCTCACTCCCCATCCCCCTACTCATAACAAGGGCAGACCCCCCCTTTGTCCTCATCTTCCACCCTACTAGCCGTCGCATACAACATATAATCTTTCAACATTTTCGCAACCTCCAATGGGATCCCAACACTAGCCACATCTACCCATCTCCTCCCCTTTTTGCTTTCTGCAGAGACTGTTCCCTCCATAACTCCTTGGTCAAATCGTCCCTTCCCACCCAAACTACCCCCTCCCCTTGTGCTTTCCCTTGCAACCACAGGAAATGCTACACTTGTTGCTTTACCTCCCCCCTCGACTCCATCCAGGGATCCAAGCAGTCTTTCCAGGTGAGGCAGAGGCTCATCTATTGCATCTGCTCTTCCAGGTGTCAACTGCTCTACGTCGGTGAGACCAAGCACAGGCTTAGCGATTGCTTCGCCCAATACCTCCGCTCAGTTTGCAATAAGCAACCTGATCTCCCAGTGGCTCAGCACTTCAACCCCCTCCCATTCCAAATCTGACGTTTCTGTCCTGGGCCTCCTCCATGGCCAGAGTGTCCCACTGCAAATTGGAGGAACAGGACCTCATATTTCACATGGATAATTTACACCCCAGCGGTATGAACATTGACTTCTCCAATTTCAGGTAGTCCTTGCATTCCCCCTCCTTCCCCTCCCCTTCTCAGCTCTCCCACAGCTTACTGTCTAAGCCCTTTCTTTTTCCGCCCTTCCCCCACACCCACATCTGTCTGAAGAAGGGTCTCGACTTGAAACGTCCCCTATTCCTTCGCTCCATGGATGCTGTCTCACCCGTTGAGTTTCTCCAGCTTTTTTGTCTACCTGCTTAATTTGATGCGTGTTTCCATCATTTTTTATTTTTGCTTCAGTTTTCCAGTATCCAACATTTTGCTTTTGTGTTATTCTGATTCTGATAAACATTCTATTATTCTGATAAAAAAATCGATTTTATGCTCTATGCATAAAATCAATGTTTTTTTCTAAGGCCAGAGAGATTGTTTAAACATGAATTTGTTGAAAAGAAGTTACATTTTATTGAGCAACAATTAATACTTTCATTTTGCAATCAAGATAATTTGCAAAATATTGGTCAATCATCTGCAAAAGTATTCAACAATACAGCTGAGGATGTTGATTATCACTGACTGCAACATCAAGATTTTCATTTTTGACTGCGTTTGTTTAGGTGCTGGAGATTTCTGTCAGTTTTTCATTGTAATGGGTGAATGCTGACAATTTCACCAAGATTACAATTATAAATTCCTGGCTAATTATTTCAATAGCGCCTCTTGAGTTGTTTCCAAAATATATTTCTTCATTTTTCTTGAATTTCCTGTGGAGTTAATTTTAAATATTGTAATAATGCAGCTGACAGATAAACGGTACCAAAGGGATCAGTTAATTTGCCAAGTGCTGCAGCACTGATTTATTAAATAATTAAAGTTATGCTGTTTTATGAGGTCATCAGTTTTAACAGCAAACAACCTTATTCAACAAAAACTATGTTTATTGAGGAGATATTTTTTTTAATAAACTGATTAGCAAAGCAATGTCATGTGGTTGACTTTCAAGTGTCCAACAGATTAAACAGTAACATTGTACCATTTTCTCAATGGGGGCAGTGTGCTGATTCATGTGTTTGATTTAATATGTTATTCAATGAAGTCTTTAGAATTTCCCATCAGTATCCTCGAAGGACCTAAAATGAGTTTAAGAACTTCTTCATAATGTAATAGGAACCAGAGAGGGACATGATCTGATACGACTATGTGTGTATTTATTGTGCAACTATTCATAAAATGCATATATTGCAAATGACAGCATTGGTTCCTGCAGCACCATCTGTGTGCTGTGTTGAGGCACAACAGATGAGAGCACCAGCACAAAGTAGGCAGTAATAGCTACAACCCCCATTGATGTGCCACCATTGTTAAGCAAGAAATTTCAACGCATTGCACAAATATGTTTGTAAGCAAAAAAAAACTGAAATATAAGGTAATATAAAATATTCTTAAGGGCTTTGATTCCCATGCCTGAGGTCACAAAAAACAGGAGTCAAAGACTCAAAAGTAATGTGGCCATATAGAACTGATACAAGGAGACATTTCTTCTTTGGAATTCTCTATCCAAGATGGTTGAGGAGACAGTCTCTGAGCATATGCAAAACAGAGTAAAATACATGTTTAGATATTCAGAGAATTAAGGGATATGGTTATTGCTGGAGAGTGATGATGAGTTAAATTAGGACCTGTGATTTTATGTTGAGTGGCAGGACTGATTAGGTCAGATGATGAAAATCAGTGCCTTAAAGTAGTTTGAGATATGTAGTATTTTAGGAAGGTAGCTCATTGGCTAGGATCATAGTTGCTGAAATTATATCGAACAGCAGGTACGTCCAATGAAGATCAAGAAGCCAAAGCTGGAAGATCACAGATACTTTTGAAAGTTTTAAGTCTGGAGGCCTGTGCCAAGATTAGGACGAGAACTTAAATCATAGGGGGAAAGTTTTATCTTTAAAATGGTGTGTTAGTTAACTATGCATTAGGCATAAAGGAGATACATTTAGTCAGTACTATGACTTCTCTGCAATTTAGACCATGACTGATCTGAATCCTAGCTCTATCTTGCTTTATTTCTATGTCTGTTCATCAACAAATTCCACCTTAACTCCAAATGTTCAAATAAAATAATCCAGCCTGCTCAATGAAAGTGACAAAAATTATGAGTCATGGCAGTATAATGCACTACGGTTATATCATTGTACAGGAAAGATCAAAAGCCCCTACAGATCAAATTATTTATGCGAGAAACTGATAAAATAAAGTTAATAGATAAAATAATAACTTTAGATTGCATACAATAACAGGAATAATTTGAGATTTCACCTCTGGTATCTGTTTATTGGCGACCCGTGAGAAATGCACACACATGGTGAAATCCAACTTTATTCTATTATGTAAACAGGAACGTTCAAATAGCCTGCTGCCCGCTTCACTGGCTTCACTGGCTTGTGAACGAGAGAGAGAGAGGGAGAGAGTGAGAGAGTCTTTGTGTAGTACCGTAATACCATGTTAAGGGTGGCATGCACATATGTGTGGTGAGGGTTATGAATGGCATGAATTAATAAGGGTCAATCTACATCGTTCCTCTTAAAGAAGTAAAGCATAAATAGTGGTTAGTGGAGCATATATAAAATACCATTATAAGGTGCAGCATTTATTATTTTACTGCATATGAGAGCACATAAAACTAAACAGGTCATGCACACTTCAGGTATAGCTAGTAAATTTCCCAGTTAGCGGGTTTGGTTTGCAGACACGACCTGCACGTGTATGATAATAACCTCCAGCAGACACCTCATCTTACGATATGGAAGCAAGTCCCTTATCGGGTGAATGCGGAGGAGAAGACACCGGTGGAGATTGGGGCACCAGGGAAGGCAGGAATGGCACCGGCACCAGCAGAGGAATCCCTGAAGCAGCATTTGCAGAGCGTGAGGGAGTATACTGGCAGGCTGGTCCGGGTAAGGATGTGGAGGTGCCGATTCCTTAACCGGGAGGAGGTGTTGGCGGGTTCGCCGATAAATGCCGTTCACCAATATTGACCAAGTACGAGCGTGGTTCTGCAGTGGACCCCAGAATGACACCGAGGCGGTCGTAACCTCGGAGTGACCGCAAACGGACAACTTGTCCCTTGTTGAGCAGTTGAAGTGGAGAGACAGTTTTATTGTAGTATTTTCTTTGTATGTTGCGGCAGAGTTGGAGCTGGGATTAAATAACTGATGGCTTTTTGGCTGGTAAAAATGGACCAGGAACCAGCTTGGCTAAAGATGGAAATGGAAGACTATTTTCCAAGTTCGATTCTTCTTGTTCCAAGTGAAGTACAAAAAAAAACTTACGGGGATAACCCTATAATGTATAGCAATATACGTACTTGGAAACAAATAGTTAAGACTTTACATCTGGATAATATGTCACTGTTTATCAATTATGAATAATCCTTTATTTAAACCTTCTATATTGGAAAAGGGGTTTAGACATTGGAAAAAATTAGGAATTATAAGGATAGAACATCTTTACAGGAAAGGAAAATTTCTATCATTTCAAGAATTAAAAGATATCTATGGATTACACCCAAATAAATTGTTCAGGTATTTACAAATTAGAGACTATATCAAGTCAAACATGCAAGACTATAAGAATAGAGAGCCAGGATTATTGGATGAGTGGCTTAACAAGCACCCAAATATAGAAAAATTAATAGCGTGCATATATAATACTCTTTTGGATAGGGAAGTCCCAACAACAGAATCATACCGACAGATATGGGAAAATGAAATAGGTGTATCTATAATGAAAGACATAGGCAACTAGTCTGGAGCCCTTTGCATCGTCTTGTAGGAACCCAGTCCATACTTGGTGATGGCATCATAGGTGAGGGTGACGGGAAACTTGGCATCAAAGTATGCGAAGGTTGGAGCGCAAAACATTAGTTGTTTGAGGGTTTCAAATGCCCTCTGCTGGTGTTGGTGCCAGGACCAGTGTGTATCCTTGTGGGTCAGATGTCGCAGGGGGGCTGATAGCTCACTGAAGTTTGGGATGAATTTTCCAAAATCCATTTAGCCTATGAATTGTTGTGGAACAGTCATGCCGTAGGTGCTGGCATTTCATTGATGGCAATGGTTTTAAGCGGGACTGGTTTCAGTCCATTGTTGGTGAACACGTGGCCCACATAAGTCACTTTGTCGATCCGATACCTGCACTTGAGAGGGTTGAGTTTGATATTTATCTCCCTGGCACGATCCAGGACCAGTTTCAGGTTTGAGTCATGTTCATGTGCATTGCGCCCGGTGACCAAGATGCTGTCCACGATTCTGTAACATGGGCAGCTAGCAAAGAGTTGTTTCATAGTACGCTGGAAAACTTCACTGGCTGAATTGATGCGTCCGAGGATAACACGGAGTATGCATGGTCTAGTGGCATTTGCCAAAATTAGTTATTTGCAACTAGGACAGAAAAAACTGTGGTTTTACCCAGGTTGGTAACGACTTCTTCCACCATCCGCTTCGGGTGGTGTGGCGGTTTGATGGCAGTATTTAAATCGCTAGGATTGATGCAGATCCTTATTTCATCTTTGTTCTTCTTGATTGCTGCAACCATGGTGGAGACCCAGGAGGAGGGGTCGTTGACAGGGGCTATTACACCCAGTGATTCCATTCTGTCTAATTCAGCTTTGACGCGGTCCTTCATTGCTTGCGAGATTTGGTGAAGAGAACGAACGACAGGTATATCTTTGTTCTTCTTTTGCTGCAACCATGGTGGAGACCCAGGTTACAATGTCGGTTACAATGCTGTATTCTGAGGGGAAGCTTGCCCAGCTGTTGTCAAAATGGTATTTGTATTGTTTGAGTAGTTATTGGGTAGGGCTTTGAGAGGTCGACAGCTGGTGCACAGTTTTGCCGAAGAAAACTAGGTTCCTATACTGGCATGCATCATTGCCCAGAATGAGGGGCACTTCCCCTTTTACGATGAAAAATTCCAAGTTGTAAACTTGAGGCGCTAGAATGCATTGTAATGTAACCGTACAAACTGGTTGCAATTCCCCCCCACCAAATGGATGTAAGTTCGAGATTGGTTTCAGAACAATTTTTTTGTTGTGAATTCTTTGGAAGTCTGCCAGAGAAATCACATTACATCTCGTTCCAGTATCTATCAGTGTGGGGTGATGCTGCAGGGTGGGCAGCATCAATGAAAATCACGAATTCCACCTCGAAGATGTGCCACCATCCAGCAAGATCACTGTCAAACACCAAAGGATCTGGTCTGCGTAAGGAACTATCCATTATACAATGTAAAAAAATAAACAAAAATAAATTCAGTCAAATTAGTTGGAGACATGATTCAAGACTCTACACGGTTTATCGGCGACCCATATGAAATACACACACATGGTGAAATCCATTAAGTATTCCATTAAGTAAATAGGAACATTCAAACAGCCAGGGGAGAGGGGAAGAGAGGGGGAGAGAGGGGGAGAGATTACCTCTGAACATCACCTAAAATACCCACTTTCAGCTAAGTTGCCAAAGGTTGCAGGCAAGTGGGAGGCCTAATTCTTCTTCAAACACAATAAAACATAAACATAAATCAGCTGGTCAATGCATCTGCATCTCTCAGAGCTGCCAAATCTCACGCATTGAGCATGAGACTCATGCATTTCGCCCAATTCTCACGCTCTCACGCTGATCACAGGATTTCTCACGCTCTCTCATGAGAAATTCTGTGATCAACGAGAATTTCAAAACTAATATCAACTGCTTGTGTGCACATCTGTTGACAAGACAATAGCATTCTTACTCTATGTTATTCTCACTTGACCGAACTGTCACACACCTCCAATCCATGTCCCCATGCAAATTTACATGAAAAGACATGGACTGGGCAGTGAATGAGTGTCACCCAGTGCAGCAAGTTAGGCCATGTTCTGCTCCCGGTGGCAATCTGAATTTAAGGATTTGCGAGAAGCGGCTGACATGAGCGAGTTTGGCGAACGGCAGGAAAGAGGTGTTCACATGGGCCGCGAATCTGGGGGGGGCTGCAGCCCCCTCACTTTTTTGGCTAGACATGTTTCAATATCTCCAGCTTTGGACGAGGCACTGCTGTGCTCTAAGCAACCTGGTCGTGGGTGTTGGAGAGCCGGAGCGGAGGGAGGGATGGAAGCAGAAGCCGTGTCAGGGGCAGATGTGGATGAGGAGCTTGGACTGGCGAGTGTTTGCCGGGCTGGCGAGTAGCTCTCTGCAGGTCCGGCCATGTTGAAGCCTCAGAGCAAGAGTCCCAGGCCGTCGGAAGCATTGCGTCGCTGCCGTTAGAGTCTCTGTGCCGAATTTGCCCTGGTGACTGATGTGGACCAGGCTGCGGCTCGGTGCATCCTGGAGGACAAACAGTGGTGGCTGGAAGTAGGTACTAAGCACTGGATAGAATCTGTGGAAGATAGTGACCTTCAAATGGGGGTAGTTGGAGAAAGCATCCTGCTTGCCTGCTAGATTTTCACTTACTGTAACTGCAGGAAAAATGTTCCTGGTGTTGGGGGAGTTCAGAACCAGGGGTCACAGTTTAAGAATAAAGGATAGGCCATTTAGGACTGAGATGAGGACAAACTTCCTTCACCCAGAGAGTAGTGAATCTGTGTAACTCTCTGCCACAGAAGGCAATGGAGGCCAATTCACTGGATGTTTTCAAGAGAGAGTTACATTTAGCTCTTGGGGCTAGCGAAATCAAAGGATATGAGGAGAAAACAGGAAAGGTACTGATTTTAGATGAACAGACATGATCATATTGAATGACAGTGCTGGCTCGAAGGGCCGAATTGCCTATTCCTGCACCTATTTTCTATGTTTCTATGCGTGAGTATATGGCAATAAAAGTTGACCACTTGATTTTGAAGCATTCATGCATGGTGGAGGTATAATGTAGTCATAGAGTGATACAGTGTGAAAACATGCCTTTCAGCCCTACTTGCCCACACCCGCCAACATGTCCCAGCTACACTACCTGCTTTTGGTCCATATCCCTCCAAACCTGTCCCATCCATGTATCAGTCTAACTGTTTCTTAAATGTTGGGATAGTCCCTGCCTCAACTACATCCTCTGGCAGCTTGTTCCATACATCAATCACCCTTTGTGTGGAAAAAGTTACCCCTTAAAATGTTACCTCTTAAAAATAATTCAAACAAAAAACATTGAAATCATACTTCTACTATGCACTAAAACATGATTTTAATACTTCAAATTTCAAAAAATCCCTACCGTGGGACTCTCACACCCTCGGTCACTCCATTCCCTCGTCGGGTACCCCCAAGGCCAGTGATCAGAGATCGATTAGCCCCCCCACTTTTAAAAATGCACCGCGGGCCCTGGAACTTCAGACAGAGAGAACTGCCAGATGTGAGCGGGGAACTGAAGCCAGTTGTCCGTGATGTCTGGATCCCAATGCTCAGCGCTTCGTGTTTCGGAGTTGGCTAATGTTAGTGATTTTTATTTAGCCAAATTTGTAATTAGTTGACAAAACCTTAATTTATTAATCCAGAATATTCAGGGGGATGGGATAAGTGTAATATTAAAATCACATGCAAGGTGTCAGGTTGTCTGTCACACCATACAGCCCCAATAACCCATTATTTCCTTCAGTTAAATATCAGGAAGGTAGCACGATTGTCATTTGCCACTCAACTATTATGTTTGTTTACCTCACTGACTATTTGTAAACCCCCCCCCCCCCCCAAATTCCTTTGACAGGTTGAATAGAAATGTACCCAATCTAGTTGTTATATTAATTGAACACACAGATGAACATCCTCAAGGAGTGTAATCAGATAGAAACTGATTCAGATGCGATGTTTAAGAACTTGCTCAAAGAAGGGGCATATTTAAAAGGAGTGACAGAGATACTTGCAGGGGAATGTGTGAGGAGGTTATTATTTGTCTTTAGTTTTAGCTTGAACCAGGACATCTGAAGATTCAAAGTTTAATATAGTAATTGTGCTGATACTGACTCCAACCAACCACGTAATGAATATCATGCATTCCGGAGGTTTCCTTTTTTCATGCCATTTAAACTTCACTTGGATTTCAATCATGTCAATGTAAAAGTATTTGGGAATGCGGAGCATGGAACAAAATTTGCCCTCGGTACATATTAACTGTAATATAATAATGTATGCATGTTGGTGGGTGCAATCGACACAAATATCTTTTTATCATTGTTGTGTTTTGAATACCACAGAAAATATTATGTACTCTCAAAATCACATTAAATAGAATATTATTGCTTAAATATATATTGCTATTGGACTTTGCATTTCGTAAAAGTCGCAGCTGAGAGGAAGACAGCAAAATACTGAAAAAGTTTGGTTGAAAATGACTTCAGGCCAGTATGTTAGGAAAATGAAGGAAATGGTAACATAATACATATACAGCTGAGTGAGTATAATTTTATGGATGAGAAATTGTGTTCAACCAATTGATGACTTATTTGACAAAGTAACTAGCATGTTAGGTAATTTCAAGCTGAAAAATGCAAAAGCTATGTACCAATGGGATGGGGACACTCCCTGCCACTCCCTCCCCCCCTCGCACACCTTCCCCCCATCCCACACCATCCCCCCCCCCCCACACCATCCCCCTTCACACCATTCCCCTCCCCCACACTCCCCCCCCCCCCCCCCACCCTCGGTCACTACGCCCCCTCGGGCTTGATCTCTCACAATTTCTCATTCCCAAATCTCACCTAATGTTGGCCGCCCTGATATCTTCATCATCTATAATCATAGATATTCTCTGGTGCAATGTGATGTGCATTTTGCCTAAAACCCTTATTGCTCTATGAGCAGACAAAATGTCAGCACATTGCACCCTTCTTTAGTTTCTGCACTGGTCCTAGGTGCATATGAGGGCAAATGCATTGGTGGCTCTGGTCACATACAGTGACTTGAAGGTTTTGATGATGGAATGGTTAAGCTACCATCTAGTAACCAGCAGTCCAGACCATTTATGAAGGGACATGGATTGGCTGGTGAAGGATTTAAATTCAAGTCATCAAATAAATCCTGCATTAAAGCTTTCCTCAGTGACTAACCACAAAACTTTTAGCTTGCTGTGAATGTCCGCATGGTTCACTCCTGTCTTTAAGATTGTCATCTTTACCCCTTCTGGCTTATATGTGATGTAGTCACACCAATGGAGTTTGAATCTTAATCAACTGCTAATTTTAAAGATGGACCAGAAATATTGGTTATGTACCTTCACATGCTGCAAAAAAACAAAAAAGTATATACTGTATCAATTGCTAACATTGCCTGAATGGGTTTTTTTTAATGACACAGGAATTGATTTTTCTTTAAGGGTTAAATCATGTGGTTGTATTTGTTAAAGGGCTGAACTTACCTCAACTGCTGACAAGAGTCTAATGCCCTTTCAACATAAGCTCCTGTTTGATCTGTTCCTTTGAAATATTCACTTTGGGCCTCACCCGCCACAATACAACTTGCTCTATGATCTGAACTACATTGACAAGAGTCTCCCATCACAATCCCACACATTTCTTTGCAATCGCATGAGAAAACATTGAAGAATTCCTGCAAGCACCCAATAAAATTAAATTCGATCCATTTTAAGTTGGAGCATTACACCATCCCTGCTGGAGGATTAGGTACAAATCCCTTCTAAGCAAGCGGAGCCTGGGAATGAAGTTAAATTCAATGCACAGACATTCAGCATTTGTGAATGGGTCCAGGATTTTTCAAACGTTATGTGAAAAGACTTGCAATTGTTTTTGACCACAGGAATTCATTTCCTCATGATTTAACATGGCAAATCCTGTGTTGAGGAACTGAATCAGTGTGAGATAGAAATGTAGAAACATGGAAAATAGGTGCAAGAGTAGGCCATTCGGCCCTCTGATCAACCAAAATTAGTATCCCGTTCCTGCTTTCTCCCCATATCCCTTGATTCCGTTAGCCCTAAGAGCTATATCTAACTTTCTTTTGAATACATCATGAGGCAGTTTAATCTGTTAAGGTTTGTTGGGTCCTTTCTGTTATCGTTTCACAATGGGAGGGTGCTACTGACAGAAGTGTTGTTAGCATTGGGAATAAATCTGGATATTAGAGATTAAAGAGAATATTAAGCAAGCTAATCATTCTACATAACTGGAAGCTTGTATGTAAGTGAGGCCATTAACTCCTTTAATTCATTAACCCAATATAATCTAACAAGGCAAAATGTTCAGAGTTACATGCTTGTCAGAGCTCTATTTTAGTCACATTTGTACCCTGTATCCAAGCATTGTTGATATCAGAGCTCAGAACTGATGGTCACCAAGTTGGAATGCCACACGTGAGAAAGAGAAAGCTGGTCACTATTGATACCACAGTGTCAAGGGCAGGAATGTTCAAGTTCAAGTGAGTTTATTGTCATGTATCACTGATAGGACAATGAAATTCTTGCTTTGCTTCAGCACAACACAACATAGTCGGCATTGACTTCAAAACAGATCAGTGTGTCCATATACCATTATATAAATATATACACACATGAATAAATACACTGGTAAAGTACAAATAACAGAAAATTGGTTATTAATGTTCAGAGTTTTGTCCGAACCAGGTTTAATAGCCTGATGGCTGTGGGGAAGTAGCTATTCCTGAACCTGCAGTCTTCAGGCTCCTGTACCTTCTACCTGAAGGTAGCAGGGAGATATGTGTGTGGCCAGGATGGTGTGGGTCTTTGATGATACTGCCAGCCTTTTTGAGGCAGCAACTGCGGTAAATCCCCTCGATGGAAGGAAGGTGGACTAGGCAGTGCTTACTACTTTTTATAGTCTTTTCCTCTCCAGGGCGCTCAAGTTGCCGAACCAAGCCACAATGCAACCGGTCAGCAATCTCACTACTGTGCATCTGTAGAAGTTAGAGAGAGTCCTCCTTGACAAACCGACTCTCTGTAATCTTCTCAGGAAGTAGAGGCACTGATGTGCTTTCATGATAATTGCATCAGTGTTCTCGGACCAGGAACGATCTTCAGAGATGTGCAAGCCCAGGAATTTGAAGCTCTTGACCGTTTCAACCATCGTCCCATTGATATAAATGGGACTGTGGGCCCCCATCCTACTCCTTCCAAAGTCCACAATCAGTTCCTTGGTTTTGCTGGTGTTAAGGGCCAGGTTATTATGCTGGCACCATATGGACAGTTGCTCGATCTCTCTTCTGTACTCCGACTCATCCCCATCAGTGATACGTCCCACAACAGTGGTGTCGTCAGCGAACTTGATGATGGAGTTCGCACTATGACCGGCTACGCGGTCATCAGTATAGAGTGAGTAAAGCAGGGGGCTGAGCACGCAGCCTTGAGGTGCTCCCGTGCTGATTGTTATCGAGTCTGACACATTTCCACCAATACGAACAGACTGTGGTCTGTGAATGAGGAAGTCGAGGATCCAATTGCAGAGGGAAGCGCAGAGACCCAGTTCTGCAAGTTTGGTAACCAGCTTGGAGGGGATGATAATATTAAATGTCGAGCTCTAATCGATGAATAACATCCTGACATATAAGTTTTTGTTGTCTAAGTGATCCAGAGCGGAGTGGAGAGCCAGCGAGATCACATCCACCATTGATCTGTTGTGGCAGTAAGCGAACTGCAGTGGGTCCAGGTTTTTGTCAAGGTAGGAGTTGATTTGCGCCATGATCAGCCTCTCAAAGCACTTCATCACCACAGGCGTTAGTGCCACAGGTCGATAGTCATTGAGGCATGTCACCTTGCTCTTCTTGGGCACTGGTATAATTGATGCCCTTTTGAAGCAGGTGGGAACCTCAGACCTCAGAAGTGAGAGGATGAAAATGTCCGTAAAAACTCCAGCCAGTTGGTTCGCACAGCTGGTATACCATCAGGTCCAGGCGCTTTTCGAGGGTTCATCCCTCTGAAGGATTTCCTGACGTCGGCCTCTGTGACTGAGACTGAAATACCATCACAGCGTATGGGCGCTCGGGAAGGCACATCGATGTTCTCCCTATCAAAGCGTGCATAAAATGCATTGAGCTCACCAGGGAGTGATGTTTCGCTGACATTCAAGCTGCCTCCTGATTTCGCCTTGTAGGAGGTGATTGCATTCAGGCCCCGCCACAGCTGCCGAGCATCTGTCTCATCCTCCAGCTTGGAGCAGAAGTCCCTTTTGGCCTTTTTGATGGCTTACCAAGGTCGTATCTGGACTTCTTGTATACCAGATGTATCATCAAAGTTCATCCAAGGTTTCTGATTGGGAAAGTGGATGCAGTCCTCCACATTTCTTAATGAAGTCTGTAACGACTGTGGCGTATTCGTTCAAGTCCATTGCCGAGTCCTTGAACATTACCCAGTCTACAGACTCCAAACAGCCCTGTAGTTGTTCCTCTGCCCCCCAACCCCTCCACCCCCCGACCAGCTCTGTATTGTCCTCACCTCTGGGGGTGCGCTCTTTAATTGCTGCCTGTAGGCAGGAAGAAGCAGCACCGTGGTATGGTCAGATTTACCGAAGTGAGGGCGAGGGATAGAGCGATAGGCATTCTTGATGGTGGTGCAGCAGTGGTCGAGGGTGTTTGGTCCTCTAGTGCAGCAGGAGACATGTTGATGGAAGTTGGGGAGTGATTTCTTTAGGTTTGCCTTATTGAAGTCCCCAGCAATGGTGGTAAATGCCTCGGGTGGTAAGACGTCTGGTGTTTGTTAACCATGGCATGCAGCTCCTCCATTGCCAGATGGACGTTTGCCTGGGGTGGGATGTAGACCGCGGTCAGGATGATGGAGGTGAATTCCCTCGGAAGGTAGAAGGGACGGCACTTCACCGCCAGATGTTCGAGGTGTGGAGAGCAGGGTTGGACAGGACTGCCATGTTTGAGCACCACGCAGAGTTGACCATGAGGCAGACGCCCCCTCCTCTCCCTTTCCCAGATGCCAGTGTACGGTCCATTCGGTGGATGGAGAACCCTTCAGGCTGGAATGGGAGAATGTGTGGAGACATTAGTCTTTGTCAAGGCTGAGGTGGAGGAATTGGGAGGAACAAAGAAGGAGGATTGGGAGTTATATAAGTTAGGAGTGGGATATTAGGGCTACAAAATGAATGGAGGTGGAAGATAGCAATGGAGATTTCTGGGTGGTGGTGGCAAGAGTGGAAAACCAGAAGTTGAGAGAGCAGGAGATTGGGAGTTGGACATTCCAGTTTCTGCAGCTAAAGAAGCTTAAAGGAATAGTAATTAGCTAGGTCCTTTAAACAAAAGATCACCCTTCCAAATTAACATCCAAGGAAGCAGTTCTGATGAGAGGTCATCAACCAGTAATATTAGCTCTGGTTCTCTTTCCACACATGCCGACTGATCTGTGGAATATTTCCAAAACTTGCTGTTTTTATTACAGATTTTCAACATCAGCAGCATTTTAGCTTTCAAGCTAATTACCTTCTAAACCTAGTTTTCTTTATGGATGGCAGCTGAGCACATCAATGTAAATCAAGAATACAGAAGGAATGTCAAACAATAGCCAAACCTGGATAAAGGATATTGCTTGAAGTCTGAAGAAGGGTCTCGACCCGAAACGTCGCCTATCTCCTTCGCTCCTTAGATGCTGCTGCACCCGCTGAGTTTCTCCAGCTTTTTGTGTAACCCCCAAAGGATATTGCTTGCTTGTTCTTGTAAATATGCAGAAGTGGCTTGCAATGCATATGGAGATTTTTGTGCACAATTCAATTTTCCTGTGAGTACATGGTGGTGCAGCAGTAGAATTGCTGCCTTACAGTGCTTGCAGCACCGGAGACGCAAGTTTGATCCCGCCTACGGGTGCTGTCTGTACAAAGATTGTACGTTCCCCTGTGACCGCGTGGGTTCCCTCCGAGATTTCTCCCACACTCCAAAGACGTAAACGTATGTACCATAGGCTAATTGGCTTGGTGTATGTGTAAATTGTTCCTAGCTTGTGTAGGATAGTGTTAATGTATGTGGGGATCACTGCACTGCGTGGACTCGGTGGGCCAAAGTGTCTGTCTCCATGCTGTATCTCTAAACTAAACTAAACTAAGTACAGTTTGGCTTGCTCAAGATTTATCTCTATTACTCCAATTGAATGAATAAGGTCTCTTCTCATTTAACTGCTTTTGTAGCTGTACATCGCAAAGTTTTAAAACCTTTCCGCAAACATGAGGTTTTAATATAATAAATGAGAAGAAACTCTTTCCAATGCAAAATTATTTTCGAACCAGAGTTTATCGGTGGTAAAACAACTGAGGAGAAATAATATTTAGTTTATAACACTGCAAATTGTTATAAGCTGGAATGTTGTACCTGAAAAGATCATGGAAGCAACTCCAGCAGTAACTTTCAAAAGGAGGTAAGAAATGCACTTGAAGGTTAAAACAAACTGAAGAAGGAACAGAGGTGGGAATAATTGGAATGCTCTCCCAATGAGTCGTGACAGATGCAGTAACTGAATGGATGGAAAGATTCAGGTTTCCAGATATGACCTTTCAGCATTCTTCACCTTTTCCCCATTGTACTAAGACTGGCACAAGAAGGTCTTTCACAAAAGTGTTCATTCCATGTTGGATTGTGATTCTGGGGACAAGAGGAGATGAAAGAGAATAAAGAGAAAGTTATGCCCCAAATTAAACTGAAACATTAATGTAATCTGTAGGAAGGAGATTGACACGCAATGCTGGAGTAACGCAGCGGGACAAGCAGCATCTCTGGCGAAAAGAAGAAAAGGAATGGGTGACGTTTCAGGGCAAGACTGTTCTTCTGTCTGTGCCTAGGAACTGCAGATCGAATAGGGTCGAACTAAATGCATAGTGAATTCCTTTCATTGTAACAATAATTTGTCTGTCAATGTTTTTGTACATTGTTGCACAAGATCAGTGAGCAACATGTTCCTTTTGTTAGGACGAGTGCTTCTGTGAACAGAAGCACTTTGTGGAGTTATGAATTGTGATAAAGATTGTCAAAGGACACAGCAGAGTATAGATCAATTGGAAATTTGGACGGGGAAATGACAGATGGAGTTTAATCCAGACAAGTTTGAGTTTAGTTTAGTTTAGAGATACAGTGCAGAAACAGGCCCTTTGGCCCACCGAGTCCATGCAAACCCGTAATCGCCCCATACACTAGCAATGTTCAACACACGAGGGACAATTTACATTTATACCAAGCCAATTAACCCTCAAACCTGTACATCTTTGAAGTATGGGAGGAACCGGAGCACCCGGAGAAAATCCATGCGTTAACGGTTAGAACTTACAAACTCCTTACAATCAGGATCGAACCCGGATCTCTGGTGCTGTAAGGCAACAACTCTGCCCCTGCGCCCCCGCGTCAGCCGAGTTGTTGCATGTTAGCAGGTAATATGCAAGAAGTATGTTTACGGTATTTGGCAGGACCCTTAGAAGCATTGTACTGAGGGATCTTGGAGTGCAAGTACACAGTTACCTGAAAGTGTCAACACAAGTGGATAGGGTGATAAAGAAGGTGTATTGTGCACTCGACTTCATTTGTTGCGCCATTAAGTGTAAAAGTTTGCAAGTCATGTTGTAACTGTATAAAACTTTGGTTAGCAACATTTGGAGTATTGTGTGCACCACTTTTTCACCACTCCATGGGAACGATGTGGAGGATTTGGAGAGGTTGTAGAGGAGGTCAATCAGGATGTTTTGGGATTGCAGTATGTTAGCTATAAGAAGAGTTGAACAAACTTGGAGTGTCAGAGGTTGAGTGGCAAATTGATAGAAGTATGTGAAGTCATTAGAGGCATAGATGGGACATAAGGTCAGAAGGAATAGGAGTAGAATTAAACCATTCGGCCCAACAGGTCTATATCATTCAATTATGGCTGATCTATCTCTCCCTCCTAACCCCATTATCTTGCCTTCTCCCCATGACTTCTGAGACACATTTGAATCAAGGGCAGATAAAGTATTTTTCTCAGGGTTTAAATGATAATACTAGAGGGGAAAGGTGAGGAGAGCAGAATTTTAAAGGGGCTTGTGAGGTGCATTTTTTTTTTCACAGAGTAGTCAGTGCCTGTTAGGGGTGATGGTAGTGGTGCCAGGGGTGGTGGTGGAAGATGCAATTACAATGTTTCAGAGGTATTCAGACAGACAAATAATTAGGCAAGAATAGCAGAATATGGACCATGCTCAGGCAGATGTGATTACTTTAGGTTGGTATCATGCTTGCCGTAGATATGGTGGGTTGAAAGGCCTGTTCCTGTGTTGAACTGCTCTATGTTATAACACATAAAGTTCAAACAATGCTTCAGTGTTGTTGTGACTTGCTTCAGAATGGTATTCACCATGCAGTCTGGGCTCCTGTATTACTTTTTCCTTTGTAAAAACAGCCTTCATTTTTGATGTAATAACTATTTAGTATGGTTATGTAAAGATATAATGGGTGAAATTCCATTGATTAATGCGACTGATTTCCATATTTTATGGTCATGTATTTATTCCAGGCTTATATTGAGTTTCAACAGAAGAAGCTGGGGTATTTATAATGAAACCTCAAGGTATTATTTGGGGAAGGGAGATAATGTGCCTCTGAGATGCTCTGCGATCTACTGAAACTTTAACATATGATCTCTGATCATATATCCTCGCATATGATCATTAAACCAATTGCATGGTGGCATCAGCAGGTTAGACTGCGTGTGAAATTCATTCCATTGAAATCATTATTTAGCTTCTGAAGATCAATATCTCAAGGCATCTCTTTCCACAGCACTGTTCTTTCTGTTCATAAAATATATTTGAAGTTGGATCATTCTGATCCCTGTTGACCAAAATGCAAACTATTTTCCACGATCTATCTTTCAATGTTTAATGTTGCAATTTAAACCCAAAAGTGCAGAAGTTGTGATCTATGGAAGTTGCGGAGAAGCGTTGTCTCAGTGAAATATAGTTAGAGAACCATATTAAATAATTTGAAACCCTAAGTGTATTATAAGAGTATTTCATTGAATTGAAACTGAGATTGGTTGTGGCTGGTGAGATTTATTAATTATTCACCAACACGGAGATGCACATTATTTCCGGCCTTAGGTTTATGCATTGAACAGTGAGGTATGGCTGTATTTTTCCAAAATTATCACCATAACTGAAAGTTGTATTGTCTTTATTTCTGCAGTTTAGTCATTGTGTATTGACTTCAGATGAGTCATTCTTTGCAGTCAATCCCTCAGGATTTTTTGTGGGTTCTGACGTGGCGAATGAGGTCAATCTGGGAACCGCAGACTCTTCCATAGATGTGGCAGTGAGGCAGAATTTTAATTTGAGGTAGTGTATTTTTCCTGCTGGTTATGCTATGTTTGTTTTTATGCTTCAATCCATGACCCTGTGGTCCTCAATACTGCCCTGAATGCCTCTTCACTTTGAGCAGTCTTACGCCAGAGATTTCCAGTGGGATGTTACAATTCCTGAAGGACTTGTACAAGGCTTTGCTTGATCGAATACAAACTGAGTAAAGAGAAATCAGCTTATTCAGACACGTCACATCATGCCCCTCCCTTACCCTATGATGCCACGAAAGATCAAGCTGTTATTGTTGTAACGCTACAACATAGCAGTATCCTTTTTTCTACAGAATGGAACTGGTTAAAATGACTATAAATCATTTAGAATGTGACGTCTTCTCTTTGTGAAACAACAGCAACTTCATTTGTATCCGTTACTCTTTGGAATCCAAAACATGCTGTAATATTGCAGTCTGCATAAATGCATTCAGGGTAGTTTCAGCTGGAGTTTAAACATTTTGGCATATTACGAGATAATTACTGCTGGGCAACCTTTCCAACCCAGAAAATAAAATCTAATTAATGTTCTGAGTCCAAGGAAGTCTAAATTAAAAACAGAAAATGCTCGAAAAATTCTCATCAGCTCAGATTGCATTAGTTGGATGAGAAATTGAGTTACTATTTCAGTTAGAAAAAATTCTGATGAAGGGTCTTTGACTTGAAACAAAAGTTCACATCATTTAAGATATCCATGATATCCATGAATATATTCGCTAAAAAATAACACAGCCACTGATCATTTGTTTCATCTCAATTTCAAATTTTGGTGGTGCTTTATTTGTGTTCTGCAAAATTATACTTATCTTAATATTGTTTACTGCAAAGGAACAGATATAGCTGTATTTTGAGTGATTGAAATGTGAGTAGATGTAAAATGGTACTCTACTTTGCTGCATTTGCCTAGAACAGTTGAACTGAACAAATAGTTCAGCAAAGCCTTAATATCCAGTTAAACCTATGATTTATCTTCAGAACACTGAATGCTGATAATATTAAGGTTCCAAGCCCTGATGAAAAGCCTGACTTTGTGTTTCAGATAATGAAGCATCCCTCTTTGGTATTGCTTGTTTTTTTTAAGACTGGTCTATGCCTCTCATGTCAAACAACAAATGGGTGGAAAAAGGCAGTGTAAAACTCAGGACATGACAGCAGAGAGTGACAACCAAGCAGAAAAATGAGGAAAAGTGATACTGATAGAAATAATTGGTCTTTGGTCAATTTGAGAATCCATCAGTAAGAAATATCAGTGTGTAGGAAGGAACTGCAGATGTTGGTTTAAACCGAAGATAGACACAAAATGCTGGAGTAATTCAACGGAACAGGTAGCACCTCTGGGGAGAAGGAATCGGTGATGTTTCGGGTCGAGACTCTTCTTCAGACTGAAGAAGCGTCACCCATTCCTTCACTCCAGAGATGCTGCCTGTCCCACTGTGTTACTCCAACATTTTGTGTCTGTTTACAGTTAAGAAGTACCATTTGTTTGGTGCTTCAAGGCACAATTAATGAGCAACAATTACATATATATACATATCATTTGCCATTGCCAATCATCAAGCATGGTGGACAACTCATTTCCAGACCATTGCGTTCAGCTAACGTGCTGGGATGGGGACTGTAATGGTATTCGGAAAATGTTTTTCAATTGGGAAGTACTTGAATGGTGACAGCTACTACAGATAACTTGGTTTTCAATTGTGCATCAGACAAGGGCTGCCTGCAGGTTTCCACACAGCCTATAAATCTGCATCGTAGGAGTTACCGCCAGGCTTGAGATGAATATGAGAGGCCTCTACTGATCATTCAATGCAAACAATCTGGTATATTTTCCAAGCACATCTCTGAAATAAAGTTTTGAATATGTATACCTTTACTGAGACGTGCAACTAAAATGTGTCAAAATAGATGTTTCTCCCCTTTCTGGAAATAGAGTTGCAATTTTGCTCTTTTTTGAACAAAACATGGAACTCCAATTTAATATTCCATGGAGACAATGAAGTCTAATGACAATATTTAATGAGGAACAGTTATGGAGTATTCGTAAACAGTCAGTACCCCAAACAAATCCACAAAAATAAACAGATGATCTGTGAACTGTTCATTTACTTCTTGGTGGTGTTGTCACTGTGAGCAATTTTGCTGCGGTGTTTATTATAGTAAGGAACATTGCAATTAAAAAAAAAGTAACTCACTGGAGGAATTCACAATGGGATCCCTGCAAGAGCTTTTGTAACCAACAATGTGATAACTGGTATGCTGGGAAGCAGTGGAGCATTGGAATACATGCTCAACACTGATAAAAATGTAAGCCTGTAGGAGATCAATAAGGAATGAGAGAAATGCACTATGGAACGCACGATAAGTTAGCAGCACACTGAAGAGATGAGGAGTTGTCACAAATCACAGGGGAGAAGCTGAGTGATTTATCAACACCACCCCAGTCTGAAGAAGTGCTGTTGCCTTGAAATGCATTTCAGAATGGGTAATCATTTATAATCCAAGAGAGTTCACTTTCTTGGCTTTTTTCTTTTCATTTTAATCATTGTTGTTTTGACCCCGTTGTGGTGCTTTGAGTGCTGCAAAGCCTGAGCAACTTGAATTCGTGATTTGACCTTGAACCTTGAACAGCCATTGCTCATATTAATAGTCAGGCACCAAAATTATTTGTCAACAAGTAAGCAAACTCCAGTTCATAACAAGAACAATGATGTACTGTAACCTCAGCAGGTTAACCCAGTGCCATCATTTGCCATCACTGTGGGTATTTTCTCACCAACTAAACATTAGTCAGTGATAACAAGGCATTTGACTGAGGGAATTTGAGACCTGCAATTTTAACACTGGGTATTCTGCATTTCAATGGTGCCCATGCCTTTAACAATAACTGTGAATCCTGCCTGAGTTGAAGATATGTTGTTTTGTTAAAGAAGGAACTGCAGATGCTGGAGAATCGAGGGTACACAAAAGGCTGGAGAAACTCAGCGGGTGCAGCAGCATCTAAGGAGCGAAGGAGATAGGTGACGTTTCGGGTCGAGACCCTTCTTCAGACTGGTCAGGGATCAGGGAAACGAGAGATATAGACAGTGATGTGGAGAGATAAAGAACAATGAATGAAAGATATGCAAAAAAGTATCGATGATAAAGGGAACAAGCCATTGTAAGCTGTTTGTAGTGTGAAAATGAGAAGCTAGTGCGACTAGGGTGGGGGAGGGAGATAGAGATAGAGGGAATGCCAGGGCTCGGGGGCTGAGGGAGAGGTGGGAAGGGGAGGAGACAGCAAAGGTTAACAGAATTGAGAACATTGAATTTTCATATTGCATATCTTTCATTCATTGTTCTTTATCTCTCCACATCACCATCTATATCTCTTGTTTCCCTGATCCCTTACCAGTCTAAAGAAGGGTCTCGACCCAAAATGTCGCCTATCTCCTTTGCTCCTTAGATGCTGCTGCACCCGCTGAGTTTCTCCAGCCTTTTGTCTACCCTGAGTTGAAGATATAGTGGCTTCTTGGTCTGTTGCTGTAAGAGATTAAGGTTCATTTTATGCATGTAATTTATGTAGAATTATCCTCCACCTCGTGGCTCCACTTTTTAGGAGAAATAATCCCGCTGTAATTGGGAGAATAGTTCCTAAGAATTGATCTTTCATGTACAAAGCTAGATTTGACAGCTTGAGCTATTATGATTCAGTTCTCAAATGCATCCAGCTTTTCACATGAAAGGAGAAACAATAAATATCCAAGTGATGTCTGCATCGGACCGGCTAAAGGAAATTAACCACATTCATTGCAATAAAAATATTACTAAGATGAATTATATCCACCTCTTCCAGAAGAAAGTATTCCTTCTTTTCAGTTTGCAGATAATACCGGCCAGTAATTAGTTGGCAAAAATAATATTTCTAAATAATTTGGAATAAGTAATGGAAAAAGGTATTATAGATTTGTGTATAAACCTCTGTCATGACTCTGCCTGTTTGTTCACTAAAGTGTTAAAATGGGTTATGGTTAATGATTTGGAGAATTACACAGATACTTTGGGCATTAAGGATCGTTCTTATTTCCACGCGGAGAACATCTAATGAAGTGCAAAGCATGATAGTAGTCATGAAATAGTTCTGAGCAGATCTAATCTGTATGGTAATCAAACATACTTATGAAAAGCATACTGGCACAGATTAGTAAGGGTGGACCTGTTCCATGAGTGATTTATTTTGCATCCTTATCTATACCTTCTGAAAGACAAGGGAGATCTACAGAATGCTGACCTCCTATAGAGTATAGCCAGAATCAGATGTCCAAGTTCAAGTGAGTTTATTGTCATGTGTCCCTGATATGACAATGAAATTCTTGCTTTGCTTCAGCACAACAGAACATCGTAGGCATTGACTACAAAACAGATCAGTGTGTCCATATACCATTATATAAATATATACACAGATGGATAAATAAACGGATGAAGTGCAAATAACAGATAATGGGTTATTAATGTTCAGAGTTTTGCCTGAACCAGGTTTAATAGCCTGATGGCTGTGGGGAAGTAGCTATTCCTGAACCACAGCTCTCTACTGTGAACCTGTAGAAGTTAGAGAGAGTCCTCCTTGACAAATCGACTCCGTAATCTTCTCAAGAAGTAGAGGCGCTGATATGCTTTCTTGATAATTGCATCAGTGTTCTCGGACCAGGAAAGATCTTCAGAGATGTGCACGCCCAGTAATTTGAAGCTCTTGACCCTTTCAACCATCGATCCATTGATATAAACGGGACTGTTTGTCCCCATCCTACTCCTTCCAAAGTCCACAATCAGTTCCTTGGTTTTGCTGGAGTTGAGGGCCAGGTTATTGTGCTGGCACCAAATGGACAGTTGCTCGATCTCGCTTCTGTACTCCGACTCATCCCCATTAGTGATACGTCCCACAACAGTGGTATCGTCAGCAAACTTGATGATGTAGTTCGCACTATGACCAGCTATGCAGTCATGACTATAGACTGAGTATAGCAGGAGGCTGAGCACGCAGCCTTGAGGTGCTCTCGTGCTGATTGTTATTGAGTCTGACACATTTCCACCAATACGAGCAGACTGTGGTCTGTGAATGAGGAAGTCGAGGATCCAATTGCAGAGGGATGCGCAGAGGCACAGTTCTGTGAGTTTGGTAACCAGCTTGGAGGGGATGATAATATTAAATGCCGAGCTCTAATCGATGAATAACATCCTGACATATGAGTTTTTGTTGTCTAAGTGGTCCAAAGCAGAGTGGAGACCCAGCGAGATCGCATCCACTGTTGATCTGTTGTGGCGGTAAGCAAACTGCAGTGGGTCCAGGTTTTTGTCAAGGTAGGAGTTGATTTGTGTCATGATCAACCTCTCGAAGCACTTCACCACTACAGGCTTTAATGCCACAAGTCGATAGTCATTGAGGCACGTCACCTTGCTCTTCTTGGGCACTGGTATAATTGATGCCCATTTGAAGCAGGTGGGAACATCAGACCTCAGAAGTGAGAGGTTGAAAATGTCCGTAAAAACTCCAGCCAGTTGGTCCGCACAGGTTTTTAGAACATGACCAGATGTGAGGGCTTACTAGAGTGACCCTCGCTCAAAACATTATTTCACCAACAACAGTAATATTTGGAGTTCGCTGCCTGAGAGGATGTGGAAGCCTGGAACATTTTCACTCTTGTTGCTAGATTTTTTTTTTAATCGCTGAACTGGGACTGATAGATTTCTGTTTTTCAATGTTAAACGGAATGCAACAGTAAATTTAAGGTACAGCTTAGCCATTACCAAGTTGATTGTGGGAAGAGCTCAAAGGGCTGAATAGCTCTCCATTACTAAGAGCTGTATCTTGCCTCCGTTCTGATGCATCATATTTTACAGATGGAATTCATTTTGGAGGCAGAATGCTGATGGGACTTTTTAGGATATTTAATATCATGAACCAGGGATGAATTTTCTGGACCAACTGATCTCATTGCTGTTGTCACATTTTCACAACATTTTACCCAGGAATTATGAAGTAAAAAATTTGAAACTAATTTTCAGATGTCTTTCTCAAATTAACACAAATGCATTGACGTTAATTGTTTTATTAGCATTGTGTGATTACAAATACCATATCAGATGAGGCATCTCATTAAAAATAGAAAGATTAAACGAGAACTTACCGTTTTAAGTTTGATCTTTATTTTATGAGAAGTTGGAGTGAGAGACTACATGAAGAACCTGCCAGCCCGCATGCGTGTCAATCTTCAAAGCAACTGTATGAAACCACAGACCACTTGCACCAACTTAAACTATAGAATGGGCCGGCGCGAAAACCTGGCTGAAGCTTGAACCCAGGACTAGATGAATAGTTATGTTCTCTGACCTACGGACCTATCTCCTAAGTTGTATTATGGATAGTTTATTCTATCTCTCTAATTTTCTTTTTTTTCTTTATTTATTTTTTCTATCTTTAAAAAAAAAAATAATAATTAGAATCAATGATAATATGTAACCGATAAATAAAGACCCCAGCTTCATTGGTAGCGGGGTCCCTGGAACCCTGAATATTTAATATGTAACCATTTAACAAAGTTTGTAGTGGTTTGGACTATGATATGTGCATGCCTCTAATAAAAATTTAACGTAAAAAAAAACTATCGAAAGTTTAATAACGTTTGACTTACCAAATTATCTTTATGAGATTCATGGTTGGGAGTGGAGGGCACATAGTCTCTCACTCCAACTTCTCATAAAATAAAGATCAAACTTCAAATGGTAAGTTCTCGTTTAATCTTTCTATTTTATATCGAAGTCTCGTGATGAGACTATGTGAAGCCTTCAAAGCTCTGTGGTTTCATGCAGTAAACCAATCTGTATGTGAAACCACTAAACAGATAAACCATAAATGGTAGAAAGGACATGGGCTATTAACAACATGATGCTTATTGCCCTTGCCCTTAATTGGACCACAGTCCCAATTGCCTTTGGGTTAGACAATAGCTCATGCAAGACTGTTCAGAATTCTATCTGCAACCATCCAGACATGTTCAACGAAGTGTTATAACTTCCGAACGTGTGCTTATCTGAGCCTCCAGCTGTTGCAAGAAGATGATGAAAGGGGAAAATCCATTCTATTGGCTGCTAACAAGCCAGCCCCCCTGGTAGGGTGAGACTTGAAATTATTTCAATTCACTCCTGCTTTTAGCTGCTTACACTCTATCCAATTTGAAATATTCTGCAGCAACAATCTCTTGTGAAACTATTAAATAACTATGAAGAAACTATCCTTCATCTCATAGGCACTTAGTAACCTCAATGTACCATTTTACAAAACACCCCCAATCTCTGGTCTGGTGGGTATGCTGTCAACTCCAACTTGTACCCACCCATGCCCAATTTGCTTTTTGAGTTAATTCCCATAAAAAAGCAACCCTTATGTCAGATATGAATGATAGATCTAGACGGAGATTGTGTAAAGACTGTGCTCTTTGTGCTGAAATCAGTTGTCATAAGCATAACTAACTTAAAATATACTGCCTCACCATTAGGAATACAGTTGATGATAATCTGCATAATAATTTATACTGCTACATATTCCACACTACTTTGTATCTAGGCTTTAGAGTGCTCATATAAAAGACCCATCCATAACCTTTGTCAACAGTGGGTGAAAAACCAATCATTTATTGTCCCACTTATAGTATTAGATACAATGACAAAGCAGCAGGGGCAATGTCAATTGCGCTATAACATAGTCGCTTCCCTTAACCCCAAACTGAAAGAAGTCACAAACCTCTTCTACTTTTGTTTAAAAGTAGCTCATATTTGTCTCTTCACAAAACCATGCAGTGCTAGATCCACGAGAAATAGGCTGAACTTGCCACCGCTCGTGTCTTCGAGCAATTATAGGAGCTTCTTTTAGCAGACATGTTTACAACGGAAGCCCTGGTTTAGTAGGCCAATCATGTTGCCTTGTCTTGAATTATCATAGGAGGCATCTACTGATAAAAACCCTGAGTCCTATCTGTGGGTAGGATCTGAGACAAAACCCCTAAATATGTAATAGTTAATGCCGGCTCCAGAATGGACTTCCTGGATGAATAACAAAACCTAGAAATTCTAGGAGAGCCTTGGTTGCTGAAACAGCTCACTATGAGACACCGGATCTCCTTCCTACAATAATCATGTCGTCTATAAACTTCATGACAGAATGCCCTTTTGATCTGAGTAGGGCAGCATTCACTCTCGTGTATTGATATGGAAAACAATGCTTCTTCAAGTTCAATTGAGGCCCCTGAATCCTCTGTAATCAGCTAAATTGCTGAATGACAATTATCCATCTTAAACTGGTTATACCAAGCACATGATCAGACTAGCCAAATCCTAGACTGACTTGGCATCCTCCACCTCCTTCAACCTTGAGAAAATATTAGAAATATACCCCCCTTGTTCTTGGGCAGACTGCTCATCCTTTGTGATATGTCTCTGTTTCAACTTGGATAGCCATAGATTCCTCTTTTAACCATAAGTACGTAAATCTTGGCTTCTCCACTGTGGAGGAAATAATCAGCCAGAAACTGAATCTTTTAACCATTTATGATTTGTAAAATGGAAAAATCGGAGGTTATCTGACCCCACCTGTTTGTCGAACCGTCTCACCTATCTCCGTCTTGAATATCGACAGCACCTGTCATGCAACAGATGAATAACATTTGCATACCTCAACCGTCTTCACATCATTGTCGCTTTTCTGTCCATGACGAGACAGAGGGTGACTGTCGATGTGATCAAGGCAGTTTCTGTGAAAGCACTTGCTATAAAAACCACCAAGGCTGCCAATAAAATAATAGACAAAAGGTGATTATCACCCCCCGCCACCATGATTCACCACCAAAAATGGCCTCAGACGGATGACTAATAGTCAACTGATCCTAGACATGCTCTGTCCCCTTGCTCAGGCATCATGGCCAGCTGGGGACAATACCGAATATGTGGAGAGCGCTGCATTAGGGAGTCTTACCCACAAAGGGTGTATTTACCACACCCACCGCAGCCTTGAAATTATCTTGTAAGTCTTAATTTGCTAGCCCAAGTCTTCTCCAAAAAGATATTAGCAGACCGCACATGCTAACCTAGCACACAATTATCATAAATTGGGTTGACCTCAGGCCTATACCTTCCTAACACAATTGAGTTTGGGCTGCACATTACACAAAAGTGCTACGGCATATACTGAAATTCAGACAGCTGAATTCCCTCTATTAACCTTGCAAAGCCGAATCCTTCCCTGAGAATCTCTGACCTTCTAGGATTAAAGCCTTTGATTTGCCCTCATATAGCCTCAACTGGCATTAACCTATGAGTCTCCAGTGTCTGGCAGAATCAGAACATAAATAATATCCAGCAGTGTCCTGCATGATCTTTTCAATCAACTGATGCAAAGTCAAATAACCAATGCTACTTGCCAGTTTTATCTCTAACAAATCTCCTATCCCCGAAGGGATGGCAAATTAGTCACAAGTGCCAGCAGATCCCTTATGGTGCTTTTGCTTTTATTATTTATATATTCTATATATATATATATATATATTTTTTTCTTTTAAAATCTGTTCCTGCAAGTCAGGTAAAAAATGCTACATGACCGATCGGCTTTTTGCTAGTTAGTTACCTACCCCTCAGGGGATGGCAAATGATGTTCCAGCAAGCTGGCAACTCTATAGCTGATTTTAAAGAATAAGCATGTGTTCAGGGAGTCCTCAAACTACCTCACCCTACTGGGCAGCCTGATAACCTCAATCATAGATGTTGAGGCAGTGTTTCCCTGGCCAATATGATCTAATGAACGGCCAGTTTCACATTTGTCTATCCTGAACCAGGGCAGACAAGCTGTTCCTTCTTGGAACTTACAGAGATTGCTGTGCAGGGCCTGCCAGTGTCTCTGCATCAACTTGCTCTTCTCCAGAGGTAGTGAAGGGTACTAGGCAAACTATGCTGCCAGTATTTCCAAACCCGTTCGACAGGCTGCTCCATTTCAGAGCTTTTACGGAGGTTAGTAAGGAGACCTTACCTGCCAGCGTCTCGGAGCCCAGGTCGACCTCCTTGTTGGAGCTTCAGCGAAGTTCATTTTCAGGCCGTGTCTGACCACATCTTTAACCCCACGCTTGCCAAACAGCTCCCTTTCGGAGATTTAAAAAGACATTGCTGTGCAAGGCGCGATTGACATCATCGCTGAGCCCGGTGGGACAGACCGTTCCTTCACCTTCTGCCTCTTCGGAGCCTTGCTGGAGCTTACTGTGCAGATCGTGCTGCCAGTTCCTCCCAGCCTGGTTTGACAAACCGCTCCTTTGGCCCCTTCTGCTCGTTCGGAGCCTTAGCGGAGTTCACTTAACAGGCCGCGCCTGCCAGTACTCTGAGCCTGATTCGACAGGCTGCTCCTGCGGCCCTACTGCTCCTTCGGAGCATTAGGGGATCTCACTGAACAGGCCGCACCTGCCAGTACTCCTAGCCTGATTCGACAGGCTGCTCATGCAGGCCTTCTGCCTCTTTGGAGCCTTGCTGGAGCTTACTGCGCAGATCGCACTGCCAGTTTCTCCCAGCCTGTACGAGAGGCTGCTCCTTTGGGCCAGCTATTCCTTTGGATCTTTAGCGGAGCTCACTGGACAGGTCACGCCTGCCAGTACTGCAAGCCTGGTTCGACAGACTGCTCTTGCGGGGCCAGCTAGGGACTCCCGCGCGCCTGCTCCCTTTCGGAGCCACAACGGCGGTAGCTGCACGGGCCGTGCTCATCAGCTTCTCAGAGTCCGGCCGCCTGCTCCCTTTCGGAGCCTCAACAGCGGTAGCTGCACAGGCCACGCCTGTCAGCTTCTCCAAGTCCAGCTGCCTGCTACCTTTTGGAGCTTCAACAGCAGTAGCTATATGGGCTGAGCCCGTCAGCTTCTCGCTGCCTTACCTGCCAGAGCAGTTTCGAATTGTACCGAATCTCGTGCCATGCGTTGATGTATTGACGCGCATGCGGGCTGGTGGGTTCTTCACGTAGTCTCATCACGAGACTTTGATATAAAATAATCTTATGACCAAGAAGTCATGGTATGGATAATTAATTTTTAATTTTATGAATCAATTGATCATTCCTTTTCTTTTTCTCAACCACAGTATAATTTTCTTCATCTTCATCTTTATGAATTGAATATAATAATTTGTTTAGTTTAATACAGAAAGAATGAAATGCAGATGTTGGTTTACAAAAAAGAACACTCAATTCAGGAGTAATTCAGCAGGTCAGGCAGGGTTGGACATGGATAGGTGATGTTTCAGGTTAAGACTTCTGAAGCAGGGACATGACCCGAGACATCACCTATCGATGTTCTCCAGAGATGCTTCCTGACTTAGAGTTACTCTGGCATTGTGTGTCTTTTGTTTGTTTAGTTTAATTTTGTTTGACAATACAGCATTGATCAGGCCCTTCAGCCCACCGAGTCCATGCCAGCCATTGATCACCCATTACTCTATGGCGGGCGAATAAGCAAGCCAAGCGTGGTGAATCAAATAGATCTTTATTAATTAAGCAAAGAGATCACACATGTGAATTGGGAAGGCTGACCCGGGGCTCTATATTTATTCTAGAGCACAGCCCTAAACCCCGTGACGACACCTTCCCGCCACTACCCAGTCATATGACCCTACCCCCAACTGTGGAGGGTACGCATAGTGGGTGGCCTACCCACCGGGTGACGCCACAACTTCTTGGGTATTTCAGTTTCTCATCCACTCCATACATATTACTGGGATTTTTTTGCAGAGGCTAATCAACATAAAAATCCACATGTCTTTGGGATCTGGAAGGAAATGAGAACATTCTGTGGAAACCCACGTGGCTATAGAAAGACTGTGTAAATGCCACACAGCCAGCACATGTGGTCAAGATTGAACCTATTCTCTGGTGCAGTGTGCTAACAGCTCTATCAGCTGCACCACTGTGCTGCCACTAATAGGTCAATTTATAGGTACCGTTCATTTTTAGGTGCAAGAGCATCCAGAAACCTCAAGTGGTGCATCCTTTTTAGTTTTAACGTGTGTACGATATACTTCAATCATGGTGGACTTTGTGATTGAACCTGTTCATAACATGCAGATATGTACTTTTTCCACTGGGGAATTCTTGTCTGACATTTGTTGTGCCTGAGCCTTATCCTCCTTGACTTTGATGGTTCAGTTTGCAGCCAAGAGCATTTCAGGCATACATATCGCTTTTCTCCTTTTGAAGCTTTAATAAGAAAATGTGTTGCATTGGTCCGTGGTCACACGACAAAAACTATATTGGAAACTTTGATGAATAGCTACATGAGCCATCAATTTTCATACAACAATGTAGCCCTTAGTTTTGTGGGGAATATTCTACTTCACTCATGCCTGTTACTCAAAGTGAAATCGAGGCTATTGATTTTCAATTTGATTGCTAGATGACAGAAAATAGCAACAAAATAGTGTACAGTTAATATCAGCATTTACAGACTGGCTTTTTTGTAGATCCTCCCACCTTTCACAGGTTTGCCTTTCAAGTGGTTACTTGAATGCTACCATGGATGAAGGTTTTCAGTTATCTGGAGTTAAGGGTGAAGGTGAGTTTGCTCAGAGAAAATATGGACAATAATTAATATGAAGGAGCTGTTCAAAATTGTGAATGATGTTTATGGAGTAAGTGAAGATAATCAGCAGATAATTGGATGCTGCCTTAACCATGAACATCTGGCAAAAACTTATTTACTCATTTGGGTGGTTAAAGCAGGATCATGAAGTGAAGATAGACACAAAGTGCTGGAGTAACTCAGCAGGTCAGATAGCATCTTTGGCAAAAAATGAATAGGTGATGTTTTGGGTTGGAACCCTTCTTCAGACTGGGGTGAAGAGAATATGGAGAAAGGAACTGCAAATGCTGGTATTTACCAATGATATACACAAAGTGCTGGAGTAACTCAGCAAGTCTGGCAGCATCTCTGGAGATGAAGGATGGGGAGTATGGGTGCCTTTTTATCCATGGATGCTGCCTGGCCCACTGATTTACTCCAGCACTTTGTGTCTATCTGGTGTGAATAGAATGTACCCTAATGAGGGTGTGTGTACCTTTGTGAACTGTGTGGTTTTGTGTGGTATGACTCTGCATACATTATTGTACCAGACACTTGTCTTCAGTTGGGAGTTCCTGCTTTAATGTAGATACCTTGATGATGGATCTACATCTGATTCACCTAAGTAAACAACTTATAGACACTGCGTCAGCAACAAGTTTGGGATGTTGCAGCTTGAGAGAGTAGCAGAACTATGATCTGATGCACCATTTATGTAGAGCAGTGATAATGACAGATAGAAGTTGTGATGAAATGTGAGTGAGACAACGATGGGAAAAAGATGCAATGTCCAGACATTTTCTCCTGTGAGATTGCTTAACGTGGATTGGCAAATGAGAGATGCAAGGCAAAACTAGCTTCATTCAAATGGACCACCAAGAGGGAGGGGTTAAGGGATCAGGGCTGACCACAGCTTAATGAAAGCTTCATCAAAATATTCCCATTAACCACCATATCATTGAGTGAGAGAATGCAAGCAGCAGATATATACAGCTCTGCCGAGGAAGGAAGATGTGATGAAATGCACTATGTATACAAATTCTTGATAGGGTTTGTCTTGCAGTTCTCATCCCCACTGCCTTAATACTTAATGCAACATAATATCCTGGGCTGTGGGGAAAAAAAGGAGCATGTGATTAATTTGATAACTCTAAAAAAACAAACACATGCCAAAAAGGCTACATATCCTGATTTTTGGCTAAACCAAGACTTCATTATTTAAGAAGTAGAGATTCATCCTTGGTTGCATATGCTAAGCAGAAATTAAAGTAGATTGAAGTCAACATCAAACTAGGAACCTGTATTGCCGTGGATTGCATTATGCACCTGAAACTGTATCTTACTATATTTAGTAAGCATACAAGGATATTTAACATTGTATCACACAAAAAGAGATACATGGACTTTTGCACGGGCTAAACATAGTTCTTGCTAAGACATGGGACCAGAATTAGACGATTTGGCCCATTGAGCCTGCTGTGCCATTTGATCATGGTTGATCTATCTTTCCTTCTCAACCTTGGTCATTGCCATTAGCTCCATTTAGAGCACTGCAGCTGCTTTTAGCAACCAAGATTTAATTTCTAGGTGTGGTTCTTCTGTTAGAATAGTAAAATATGCAACTACTTACCAACTATTATCCTTAATTATCCAACCATTCGCCTTAAATTCCTTTTAGCAAATTTTAGTGATTAATGGAACACAAGCTTTATAAATCACAATGTGAAAATGGATCGAAGGCCAAAATTCGGCATGGCTGTGAAACACATTATTAGTAGGAAGCAACTGCAGGTGCTGGTTTAAACTGACGATAGACACAAATGCTGGAGTAACTCAGTGGTACAGGCAGTGAAGGAACACATTATTAGCTTCTTTTTGCAAATTCAAATGCATATTTTAACTTTTGGATGAAATCTAGTTTTCCTTAAGCCATGTTATTTCTCCATCGTACCTTGAGACTGATCTAATGGCAATATTTTAGGAAATGGTGGGTTTATAAGATCAAAACAAATATCCCTACTTGTCTCTGCTTATAAGCACTCATTTTTGGAAATGATCACCATGATACTGTGCTTTTGCAAATTCCTCAACCAAAACCCCTGTCTCACGGTGCGAGTCGACCCACGAGTGACACCGAGTTTCAAACAAATTAAGCTCTTGGTAATCATGTACAATTAATGTAGCGGGAACATCGGAACTCGTGGACGCAACTTAGCGACTCGTGGACGCAACTTAGCGACTCGTGGACGCAACTTAGCGACTCGTGGCGCTAACGGCAGGTACCCGGGAAACTTTTTTTTTGTAAAATATTTTTATTAGAAGTAATTACATATTAAGAAGAAATAATATAAGATCAAAGACAAAGAAAAAAATATTATCGTCACATACATTCTTAATATTTTAAACTTTTACAGTCACTCTTATTTATACTTCTATATATATATTTTTTTATTTTATAACAGTAGGAAATAGGTAATAAAAAGAAAAAGAGATAAAAAAAGAGATAAATTAATGAGTGGAGTATTAAACAAGATATTCTTCATTGGAGATATATTCATGATCTATTGTATATAATTCTTCATCTATTCATTCATTCAGGCTTCAGTCATGGACACGAACCGGACCATCTTAACACTTTAAATATTCAATAAATGGAGACCAAATTCCTCTGAATTGATCCAACCTGTCCATCAGGACACGTCTTAATCATTCCAGATGAAGTGTCTCCGACATTTCTGTAATCCACATTTTAATTGTTGGGGAAATGGGACCTTTCCAAAATCTTAGTATTAATTTTTTACCAATTATTAAACTATAACCAATAAAAAATTATTTGTTGTGTTGTTTATATCTGATTCGTTTCTAGTATTCCCAATATGATTAATTTTGAATCTGGAATTAAATTAGCATTAACTACAATTGAGATTATTTTAAAAATTTCTATCCAAAAATTAGTAATTTTTATACATTTTGTAAATGAATGCGTTAAATTAGCTTCTAATTGTTGACATTTATCGCATATTGCGGAAACATTTGAGAAAATTCTATTTAATTTGGATTTTGAGAGATGTAATCTATGTATAACTTTAAATTGTATCAAGGAGTGTCTGGCATTTAATGAACAGTGATGTATATGTCGTGAACTTTCATTCCATACTTCTCTACTAATTACTTGACCTAATTTGTTTTCCCATGCTTGTCTATATTTATCCGTATATGGTAGATCATTTTCCAGTAAGATATTATAGATATATGATATTAATTTTTCTGTATTTGGATGTTTATTTAGACATTCATCTAAAATTTCTGTCTTTCTATTCCTAAAATCTATTGTATTTGATTTAACATAATCTCTAATTTGTAGATATCTAAAATATTCTTTGGAATGTAATCCATAATTGTGTTGTAATTCCTGAAATGAGAGAAATAAACATTCCCTGTAGAGATCGTCAATCTTATTTATTCCATAGTTCTTCCATTTAAAAAAAAACCTTTATCCATCAATGAAGGTTTAAAAGAAATATTGTTTACAATTGGAAGAGTTAGTGGTGTATTCTGTAATTTTAATGTATTTTTTAATTGTTTCCAAATACGTATTCCACTTTCTATTATTGGGTTTCCTCTATAAGTTTTCTTATGTATTTTAGTATTTGCAAATAAAATCGAGCTAATTTCAAAAGGTAGACAGTCTTCTTTTTCCATGTTTAACCAGTTTGGTTGTTTATCTAGTTCTTCCAACCAGAAATTCATATTTTTTATATTAACTGTCCAATAATAAAACATAAAATTAGGCAATGCAAAACCTCCATTCATTTTTGATTTACATAAATGCTTTTTAATTATTCTATGGTTCTTATAATCCCAAATAAAATTGGTAACCATAGAGTCCACGTTCTTAAAAAAAAATTTAGGAAGATATATCGGGATCATTTGAAACAAGTATAGTAATTGTGGAAGAAAAATCATTTTTATCGCATTAATCTTACCTAACATTGAAATAGGTAATGTCTTCCACTATTGAATATTCTTAAGTAATTTATTCAATAAGGGTGGGAAATTAGATTTAAATAAATAATCATATCTTTTTGTTACATAAATTCCAAGATATTTAATTTTTTCATTTGCAATTTTAAAAGGGTATTGTTGTAATATATGTAAGTTATTTCCCATTATTGGCATAAGTTCACTTTTATTCCAGTTAATTCTATATCCTGAAAACAATCCAAATTGAGTTATTAAATCTAACAAGTTAGGGATACTAATTTCTGGTTTCGTAATATAAAGTAATACATCATCTGCGTATAAATACATTTTATTTTCAGTTTCTTTAGTTTCATACCCATATATTTCAGGATGCAATCTCACAGATTTTGCTAGTGGTTCTATTGCAAGTGCAAACAGTAGTGGAGATAAAGGGCAACCTTGTCTGCAGCCCCGGAATAAGTTAAATTTAGTTGTTAACACCTGATTTATTAATATTCTAGCCGTTGGTCTGGTATATAGTAATTTAACCCATGTTATAAACTTCTCCCCCAGCTGAAAAAATTCCATAACCGAAAATAGATAAGACCATTCAATCTGATCAAAAGCTTTTTCTGCATCTAACAAAATAATTGATAAATCCTAATTAATGTTTCTTTTCAAATATATAATATTAAATAATCTTCTCAGATTGTTTGAGGAGTATCGTTTTGGTATAAATCCTGTTTGATCTAAGTGAATTAATTTATTAATCACTGTGTTTAGTCTTTGTGCTAATATTTTTGTTAATATTTTTTGATCAGTATTTAAAAGAGATATAGCTCTATATGACCCTGGATCATCAAGATTTTTATCTAATTTAGGTATAAGGGTTATAATAGATTCATTTAATGTTTCTGGTAATTTCTGTTGTGCATAAATGTGTTCATATAGTGTCTTCAAACGTGGAGCTATCATATCATAAAATATTTTATAAAATTCTGCTCCAATACCATCTGGTCCTGGAGTTTTACCATTTTTTAATGATCTGATAGTTTCTTCAATTTCTTTAGTAGTTATTTCAACGTTTAATAATTCCCTATCTTCTAAATCCAATCCTTTTAGATTACAATTTTTAAAAAATGTTTCTACTCCTATTCAATTTTCTTTTGTTTTAGCTGAATATAATTTTTTATAATATTGCAAAAATCTCTCATTTATATCTTTAGTTTGTACTAGTAATTCCCCTTTATCTGATTTAATCCTATAAATTAATTTTTCTCCTCAGAATTCTTTTGGTTTCTTTAAACGCATTCCGTTTCTTAGAGACCTCTGCTGGATAGTCTCGGTAGATACTGATCTAATCTTCTTCATATTTAAGATTTCTACTTTTTACAACTTTATTCATCATATCTTCCAAAACATAATCATACTGGACTTTTACTATCATTTGTCTTGGAGGAGCATCTTGCTTTGTATAACGTCTCATTACTCTGTGTGCTCGGGCTAGCAAAGGCTTTTCTTCCAGAGATAAAACCTTTTGTAATAAGTTTGCAGTAAACTCTCGTGTATCTTGATTCTTTTCTCTCCCTTCTCGAATACCCACGATCCTTAGGTTCTGCCTTCTCTGGCGTTCTTCCAGCTCACTACACGTATCAGTAACTTTGCCCAGTAAGTTGGATAATTATTGACTTTCTTTGATGAGTGTTTGCGTAGTCTGAGTATTTGTTTGGACTAAATCTTCAAGGTCTTTTATGGATGTTGATTGTAGTTTAATTTCTTCCAGCACTGGTTCCATTTTCTTTTCCACCTCTTTTTCAATTTTTTCATGCAACTCTTTCATTATACTTGCAAATTTTTCAGTCACTACTTCTGTAATTTCTTTTCGGAGCATTTCTGATAAATCCGTAGTCGAGAGATTAATTCCAGATTTTAACTCTTTCATGTCAATCTTGATTTTATTCATTTCTTCCATAAAGTTCATTTTTTCCAATTCCATCTTTAATTCAGACTTCATTTCCTTCTTTAATTCTGCCATTTCTTGCACAAAAAAAAATTTAAGTTCTTCCAATTCCGATTTTTTCTTTCGATTTTTTAGACACATCTTCTAGGCACTGTGTCCTATCTGAGGCCGAGGCTTCAGTCGGGCCTTGTTCCTGTTCAGCCATTTTTTTTTGATACCGGAGTCTGGATTTATCTGGTGGGCTGCGCTGTGTTGACATTACGGTCGCATGCCTGATGACGTCACTCACGGCAGCTGGTGTAGAAACGGCAGATGCAGAAGCAGCAGGAGCAGCAGGTAGGTTTTTTCACCGTTTTCTCCCCGGTTTTTTCTCGTTTCTTCACGGAGGTGGCTGGCATTGCCTTCTAGTCCTCCATAGCGCCGCCGGAAGAGGTACCCGGGAAACTTGTTAACTCTTGAAAAACTTTAAACATGTTTAAAGATTTCCATGAGTCAAATTTACTCTTGAAGTTAACATTTGAAACATTTAAACTTGTTGTAAGAACATAGTAGCCCGTGCGTTTACCGTAGTGATTCGTGAGTCTACCGTGGGCACTCTTTAACTCAGCGGGCAGGCAGCATCTCTGGAGAGAAGGAATGGGTGACGGGATGACGTTTCCAAATTTCTGCTGCGTCTTAATGTTACTCCAGCACCATGTGTTAACTTTTTGTCAACCAGCATCTGCCCTTTCTTGTGTATGACATTATTTGTATCCGTGGCAGTTGATTGTCACTCCCTTCAGTTTCCCAGGGGGTCGGGACGGGACTGGAGTTGGGAGGGAAAGGTGGTGGGGGGGAGTGGAAGGGGGGGGGTGTTGTGGTGACTTAGTACGGAAGACAAGTGTACAGACTGTGTGGGCAGACACTTTGGTAGTGATTGGCCATGGGATTCACTGTCGAGGACTTCACAATGCAAAGAGCATTATAAGCAGTGGAGCGATTGACCCTGGAAAGGGGGGAGACTTCTCTCTGAGTTGGACCCAGGAAACTGAAGCAGGAATTTTCTTGAGGTTATTAACGACAGATAAATGGATGGGAAAGGTTTAGAGGGCTATGGGCCACATGCAGGCAAATAGGACTACCCCAAGACGCCAACTTGGACGGCATGGCCAAGCTGGGCCAAAGAACCAGTTTTTGTGTTGTACAGCACCATGACCAAGGCCTATCCAGTGGGATTGACATGATTTGTATTTTTCCTTTCTAAAGATGCAGAGTATTTTGGTGACTATTGCACACTGCAGACCAGAAGCGCCTTCAATACCCAGATATACCAGATCCACACAAAATATTTTTTTGCGGCACCTGTTAATAATGCTCTCTGCGTTATGAAGTCCTCGACATTGAACCCCACGGGCAATCACTACCAAAGTGTCTGCCCACACAATCAGTACACCTCTCCTACACTTGTCTCCCATACTAAGTCAAAGTGTGTGCGAATAAACAAAAACAAGGAATAAAACCAAAGCCTGGCTTGAAAGGAAACTAAAATTATATGCCGCTTAGAACGAGCAGGCGCGGAGACATCCGTCCACATTCAAAGATTTAATCTCCCGTCTCCCCGCAGTGTGTAGACCTGGCAGTAAATTCAATTACAATATAGCAAACCTCCGCCCGCTGGTCTTCTAACTACGTGATGCGTGTTTGAAACAAATCATAAGTATAACTGCTTTGGTACTGGACGGTGCGCATTTTCCCTTTGTAGGTCATATCAATAGATGCGGCCGCGCTGAATTCTATCTTTAACTCAAAGCCGCAGGATGGAGCTGTCTTCTTTAACACTGTTGCTTTGCCACCACTGCCTCCTTGCTGCACAATGGCAGCGAGTACGGGGCCGAGATCCTGCCTAGTTTTTTTAAGTTCTGAAATTGAATAACTTTCAATACTGAATCAGAATATACTTACTGTATGAGATGCTATCCAGTTCCTCTATTTGATAATTAAAACAGTCCTTCATTCACGGATGGCTCAAGAGTAACTTGGGAGAGGAACTTGGTACATCACAGAAATGAGAAGTAAACGGCAAACTTAGACATACACGTGGGAACTCATTTAAACTCGTGAACATAAACTTGGAATCTCGTAGACAACCATGAGTGTGATTTTTTTCTTTCGCTTGGGATCACTCGTGGGTGGACTCGCACTGTGAGACAGGGCTTTAATGAATCATTCCTCAGAATAAGTGTCAGGAGACTATTTTGTGCCTAAACCTGAGATGTCTACCTGAGATCCATCCTCCCAATGTATACAGCTACAAACTAAATATTGATCTTGAATTTGGAATTTTAAATTGCCTTCTTAAAACCAAGAGCAGACTCTGGCATGTCCAAAGCATCTTTAAGGTAATGAAAAGTCTGATGGAAATTCACAAAGACATTATTAAACATTATATTAGTAACCCTAATATTTACTAAAATCATGGGTAGACACAAAATGCTGG
The DNA here is from genome assembly GCA_035221665.1 of Okamejei kenojei. Taxonomy (NCBI): domain Eukaryota; kingdom Metazoa; phylum Chordata; class Chondrichthyes; order Rajiformes; family Rajidae; genus Okamejei; species Okamejei kenojei. Next base: position 60,017,444 of record CM069133.1, read on the forward strand.
AGTAACTCAACGGGTCAGGCAGCATCTCTGGAGAGAAGGAAAGGGTGATGTTTCGGGTCGTGACCCTACTTCAGACCCGAAATGTCACCCATTCCTTCTCTCTAGAGATGCTGCCTGTCCTGCTTTGTTCTGCATTTTGTGTCAATTTCAGTTTAAACCAGCATCTGCAGTACCTTCCAACACATATACTAAAATCATGTTGTTCTGAAGAGGAGGAGAGTTGGGGAGATTGGGGGTCCAGTTGATGAAAGGAGTCTCTGGATGAAAAAACAATTCAAATCATGATGAACAAGAAATTTCATAAAAGTTGTAGGGAAGGGAAAATTACAGAGGTAAGACGAGTAAAGGCTGTAGAGATGCAATCCAAGTTTTATTCAGGGTTGACATAGATTTTGCTTCTACAGTTGATTCTAAAGAAAATGTTGCAGAGAACAGGTAGCCTGTTTGACATATTTTATGATTAAAGATAATGGAAATAAAAAAGAGAAGATACACAAAGCAGCCTGTTGGCATGCTATCATAAACATTGTACACATTTTATTACACAAATTCAACAGGTTTCCCATTGGGAACAATTGCAGTGCCATTAATCTCATGCAAACTGAGATCAACTAAATAAAGATCATAATTTAAATTTCAATGGTCTGTCTGAGTCTGTGACATGCTACGAGGTTTATTCACCCACTAATTCAGTAAAAGAGAACAATGTAATCCTGTTTTTAGTGGAATTATGTGGATTAATACATTTCTGTAGTGAATTAAACAGTCCAATTTGTTACTTGAATGTTTAAAAATGTATTGCCAACATTTTCTCGAGATTCCACGTTAGAACAAGGAAAAGAGGCAATTTACTTTGAGATGTAGTTGAATGGTTCAAGCAAACTTAACAATGCTTCATTGTTTTGTTTTTCCTTTCCTGTATATCTTGAAGATTCATGATTTGCATCAATCGCAACTTAATGCACACACTCCTGTGTTCATTATTTTCCTAAATCAGGAGCAATTTGCAGTGATTGCTGGTCATTAATTAAATTGTCCTATCAAGACCTGGAATTCTTCCAAGCTGTTATTTCCTTTGCAAGATGTGATGTTGGTGGCATGGTTCCTATGACAATAGTATGCACACCAATGCCATTAGATTGGAGAATCCAAGCACTCCACAATGAGCTCTCAGGGGGTTAATTATAGAGTGAGGCAGCACCTAAGCTGTGTGTCACTTTAATTTATCACCAATGCTACAGCATTCTTTTGTCCTGCCACGCAATGTCCTGTCACGCAGAAATGTTTTGTGTTTGTGGTTTGACTTACCATTTATCTTTTTTACTAGGTTACTAAGTTCTATGTAAAAAACACTTTGGACCCTGCTCTAATTAAAATATGTCAGGCACCGTTCTGCTGACTGTATCAGTCGGTGTTAGCAAGGACAGCAGAACTGACAAGAGGGACGTGCATTTTTGCAGATTCTAACTTACAGCAGATTTCATACAGAAAAAAAGAAGTAGAGAGATGCCTGACCCATGAGACTAGAAATTTTATCTTGATGTTTGAAAATCTGATGGAGGGAGAGGAATTAATGAGCTGAGTCACTGATAATCGAAGCAGACTGTCAGGGCATGAGATGATGTTTTAAATGTACTATGTCTTGTTTTATTGAACAGAATAGTTTTATTAGTGCAACTCAATGAAAAAGTTTGTATTGAAATATATGCACGATTATGAAGTCCTGGAGCTGTAAAGACTACCAATTTTACTTCGGAGTCACGTGTGTGACCGTGAAGACCCTGCCAGCACGCATGCGCGACATATTGTCGTGCGCATTTGCTCGACAAGCTGGGGGGGGGGGGGAGTGAGCTCTCTCCACCAGCTCCTTCATAAGACCGGCAGGTAAGTACTTACCTTTACTCCCACAGGATGGACAAGGGCAAGCGAAAGGCGACGCTCTCCAGAAGCCGTGCTGCTTCGACCAGCCAACGCCCTTTGTCCCCGGAGCTGCAAGCACCACCGGCAGCTTCAGGACGTGTGGGGGCAAGAATGCGGAAGTCGGGCGCTCCCGCTACTCTAGCGCCCGACTCATCACTTGAATGGTTCACCGCCCCGGAGCCGGGAGACTGCTGATCCAGACTTCGAGCCCCCTTCCCCCAAGAAAAGAGGGGGAAAACAGGTACGTGGGAAGGTGCCTCGCTCATCACCAGCGACCTCACTCCGAGTTCCAGCAGACCCAAGGGGGCTGGGCCGGGGGACAGCTGCACTACAGAGGAGCCCTGCAGCTGTGCACCACCACGTACCACTGCCAGGGAGATCTGCCATAGAGCAGACTGGCAGATCTACTGCTGCATCGAGCAGACCTGTAGGAGCAGGTGCTGCCGGCAAAACACCCCGTCAGGCTGCGGTCAAGGGCGGTGGTGGCAGCAGTAGACGGTCGGTCAGCTTAGCTCTGGGAGCAGCTGACCATGCGCCTCCACGCCGAATATTGGGCGACAGTGGAGGTAAGCCTGCACGGACTCCGGGGAGCCAGGTTCCGGGGGCCAGCGCCGATCCAACTCACCTGCCTTCGTATCAGACAGGTGGGCCGCCACAGTCTGGAAGAAGACAGACTAGCGGAGAGTCCGTGCGGGAGTCGTACGAGCCTACTCAGGTGGTAGGCCACGACGACCTGGCATTGGACCCTAGACAGCACCTTATGGAGGTGTGGTCCGATGGTGGAAGCCCCAGTGATATCGCAGGGCCTGGGGAAGTCGGCTTGTCCCCTGCACATAGCAGGGACAGTCGCACAGAGCGGTTGGAGCTCTTAGTGGAGCAACTCATCCAGCGGGACAGGGACCGGGAAGAACGGGACTCACAGGCATCCACAAGCCGCGGAAGGAGTCCTCTCAGTATCTCATCTTCACCAGCCAGAAGTGCCAGCAGTTGCCCAGCCGCTGTATTTGAAGACGACCCGGGACAGCCAGTGACCGCTGAGCCAGAGCATGAGGAGGATATGCTGGACGTGGTGGGCAAGTTTGCCACAACCACACAAACAGGGGAACCCCTGCACCACAAACTGGCGGACACCATTGGTTACCTGACTACTCACCAACTCCAGTCAGGTACTCAATGACACTATGGAGAAAATAAAACCGCCCGAGAACTGCATCAACCTCAGTGTTCCCCTGGTTAATGCTCAAATCTGGGGACACTTGAGCACGGCCACCAGGATGCAGGATGTCCGCCTCCAGCGTATCTTAAAGGTCCTCTCCATGGGTATAACGGCGTTTGCTAGGACCCTTGACGGGGATAATGTGTCCAGTGAACAACAAGATGCCCTGGCACTCCTATGCAACGCCCAGTATGAGATCAACTGCCTGCGTAAGAGCTCCATAAAGCCCACACTCAACCCCAAATTCGTGGGGTTGTGCCGTCCATCAACCGCTCCACCGCCTCATCATCTGTTTGGAGATCTGTCCAAACAAGTGAAGGAACTAGACGAGGAGGCCAAAACAGCTGGCCTAATGAAACCTCCTACGACTAGACTTCACCCATTCCACCGGCAACAACCACACACAAACTGGAAACCGCGGCTGCCGGACAGGACACAAAGGACCTATCCACCTCCACTTCCCCAAACACAGCGGCCTTTTTTAGGACAAGGCCAACAGCACCTGCATGGAAGATGCTGCCGCCATCCCGACAACCTCCACAACATCCACCCAAAATGACATACGCCAGGAACTGTCGTTAACCATGGAGGTAAGGGGGCCTGGTTCCTTTCAGACCATAGCATCCCTTCCTGCACAAATTGGTGGGAGATTGCGGGCCTTTTTGGGAATATGGAACACTATCCCCACAGATGAGTTTATTTTACAAAGTGTTCAAGGCTATGTTATAGAATTCATTGGTGGTAAAAATCCCCCTACCCAGCATTCGCCTCATCGGAAATTTACACTATCCCAAAATGAGGTGGAAGCAGGACATGCTGAAATTATACGGCTAGCAGCAAAAGGGGTGATTGGCAAAACAACGCACGAACCCCTTGAGTTTGTGTCCAACATTTTCACCAGAATTAAAAAAGATGGGGGGTGTCGGATTATAATAGACCTAACTGAGCTGAACACCTTTGTACAATATACCCACTTCAAAATGGATACCTTTGAAACAGCCAAGTATATGCTTTACCCGGGGTACTTTATGGCATGCATCGATTTAAAAGATGCATACTATACGGTGCCCATCACTGAATCTCACAGGAAATTTCTAAAATTTGTCTGGAAGAAACAATTATGGGAATACAAAGCATTGCCCAATGGAATCACCACAGTTCCTAGGCTATTTACAAAATTAGTAAAACCTATATTGGCTCTTCTCCGACAACAAAATTACATGGTCATGGCATATTTAGATGATATCCTAATAGTGGGTCGGACCCTCCAATTGGCTACACGGGCAGCGGCTGCAACCAAGGCTCTGTTCGAGAAGTTGGGATTTCTAATCCATCCAGACAAGTCAAAATTGCACCCGGTACGGGTTATGGATTATTTGGGGTTCACCCTAGACACCAACTTAATGATGATTACCATCCCAACCAATAAAGCTACTGCTATAAAAGAAGAGTGCCACAGTCTTGCTTGCGCCAGGGTACCGACCATCCAGCAAACGGCAAAGGTAATAGGGAAATTGGTAGCTACATTCTCAGCTGCACAATCTGGACCGCTACACTACCAAAATTTACAAAGAACAAAGATCGCAGCATTAAAAGCTCATACCTGGATATAGGTATAGGCTCAAACCACCTGATGTCTAAACTCATGAGGGGAGTGTTCAACACCAACCCTCCACGACCCAGATACACCGTCACCTGGGATGTCGGGATCGTTCTGACCCTACTGAGGAGCTGGGATCCAATGAATGAGTTACCACTCAAACAGCTCACCCTCAAAGTGGTGATCCTGATGGCACTGACTACAGCCCAACGAGTCCAGACATTACAAAAACTGCGGCTGGATAGCATGGTTGCCACCCCTGATCAAATAAATTTCTTTGTCCAGGATTTATTGAAGCAGCACAGGCCAGGGGTTCATGGGCTGCAGTTGGAGTTTTGGGCATACCCTGTAGATGCCACTTTCTGCATAGTCACCCATCTCCACCACTATATCGGAATTACAAGAGCCATCAGGAAGAAGGAGCAGGGGCTCCTCCCCAGCCACAAACCTCCGCATCATCGGGTGACTGTACAGGCTATCGCCAGGTGGCTCAGGGTGGTGTTGGATGCAGCAGGAGTTGCTACTAACATTTTTAAATCTCATTCCAGTAGGGCTGCATCCACATCAGCAGCGACGGCCATGGAGATGCCCATGGACCATATCCTCGCCACCGCGGGCTGGGCCAGTGAAGAAACCTTCCAAAGGTTCTACAATAAGCCACTGGTCACCCCCGTGACATTCGCAGAAGCTGTGCTGGGAGCCGCTCAGTGAATGTCTGTCCCCGAGTCAGGGGTTATTTGTTTGTTATTATTTGATTAATAAATTGTATTATTTTTTCAGCCAGTTTCGATTGAACTGCATTAACAGCCTTCCTCCATCAGAATTGCGGCAGTGTGATAGCATGGACGTTGTCCAGGGCGTGAAATCACAGAGCTTTGAAATCTTCACGAAGTCACTCACGTGACTCCGAATTAAAATAGTAAGATTATACGAGAACTTACCAAGTTTGAAGGTTGATCTTTATTTTACGAGGAGTCGCAGTGAGGGATTTCGTGTCCCCGCTCCCACCCTCTATCATAAGGTCAACTCGGACATTCTACGTTCTTCATCTTACTATTTTCAGTCATGGTGCGTTCCACACTGCTGCTTTGAAGGATGTTGCACATGCGTGCTGGCGGGGTCTTCACGAAATCCCTCACCGCGACTCCTCGTATAATAAAGATCAACCTTCAAACTTGGTAAGTTCTCGTTTAATCTTACTATTATTGTTAATGAAAAAGCAAATGCCACATTTGCAAGCAGTAACAAAAGCATCTGTATAGCTATTGCTTTTTACTGGTATTAAACAAGACCTATTGCAATCTTACTTTTCAATTTGTTATCTCACTATTACTTAGATTAACGTGGCTGATGTAAGATGTATGATCAAGGAAATTATGTGGCATATTTCAGAGTGAATGCCATTTAATTTAATTGCTGTGTTACAAGAATCTACAAGATTGAGCAGCAGAGTAGAAATAATATACAGCCATAATATAACCTTGATACTGCATTGTTAAGATTCAGAGGAAAGTCCCATAAAAGCATGGGTATGTTAAAGTAAAAGTACATCTCAGGACTTACAAGAAGATAGCCAGTCACAACTGTTCAACTGCAGGAAATGAGTCTCACCTTTTTTTCAACTCAATTGAATTGTTCTGAAGTCAATTTTCGCTTGAATGTTAAAGAAGTTTGACCTTGGTAGCAGATGTTAAGTTTACAATACAGCGGCTAATAGGTGTTCAATTCTGCTTCTGAAAAACTGGGTGCTTTCTACGTCAAAGGAGCCAAATTTCAAAAGTGGAATACAAATTACATATTTGTGTTTAGCTTAAGACTGAACATAATTTTCTAACTCCAACTATTAACTACATAATAGCTGAGTTCCATCCTGAGTCATCAGTATGAGGTAAGAATGAATCTTTAGTTAAAAAATGATGAAGGTTTGGTGACACTTGCAGAGAAGGATGCTCGTACAACCATCCTTTGTTGCTCCAGCTCAGAATAGCGTCCACAGTGGAGATGCATAGGAGCTTCTGGTTTGTGGGATGGTCACCGTCCATAATACAATGCACATAGGCCATAAAGAACATTAACTTTGGATTTTCATCATGCAGCTGCTTTGTCGAGCTCCATCTGGCTCTCCACACCATTTTATAGCCTCATGCAAATCAAGTATCCCGTGAACAGGATTTCCACACCTTCTGGGAAAACATATCAGAGCATCTGTTTTCAGTCTTCCTTCCATACTCTATTGATATCACCGATTTCATCCATCTCCCCTGTTGGATTCTTAGACGGATCCAGGCAGTTTGCTTCCTGCACAGCGATGGACAATCAGTATCCTCTCCATCACTCCAAAGTTTGCAAATGCAAATCTTGATTCTAAAAATTCTTCTCATGTTATCCAGTCTTTCTATGGCATTGTCCCTCTCCATGACCAGTTCCACCCTTCCACTGTTTGGTGCTCCATTTCTGGCTTCTTCTCTGTCTATCCACTGGAGACTGTGTCTTCATCTCACTCAGTTCCAACGACAAGATCACATTGAGTAAGAGAATCGGAATGGTGCCATGACCGTGAACATGGAATATGATCATATTGGTGGATGATATGTTTGTCAAATATCTTGAATGTTTTGTTTAATATATTACTGGCACTTAAAAATGATTTCAAAAAAACTTTTACAATTCAATAAAACAAATGAACAAATGTTAGGTTTCATATTACTAAATCATCTCATAACCCATAAAATACTGCCAAGTAATTAAAATGTTAAAGTAATTACTGTTAAAAGAAATGTAAATTATTTTATGTTTACTAACCTCCCTCACATCTGTTCCTGACCATTCAAGAGGGTGGACTTGCTTAACTTGCATTAAGCTTAATCAGGCAATTCTCTCCACATAGTGTTGGTGAATTCATAAGCTTGTATTCTGCTACTGGACTCCAATGGTGAGTGCAGCCAAGATAAGCATAGCCTGCCTGACAATTTGGGATTCTGCTTTGGTACAGAAATCTTAAGACATGCTGAGCTAAATTTGCCAACATTCACTTTCAACTGTCAAATATTGGCAAATTGCTTTTAATATTGTTTTCAAGAGAGAGTTAAATTTAGCTCTCAGGGCTAATGGAATCAAGGGATATGTGGAAAATGCAGGAACGGAGTACTGATTTTGGATGATCAGCCATGATCATATCGAAGGGCCTTCTGCTTCTAATATCTTTCAAACACTTCTTATGCATATGCATAACTATATAAATACATCAGATTTCTAGGACAAACAGATTTGCATAATCTGACAGATTTGGCATTTTTCAACTTTTCGAGTTGTAGCTACATTATGAGGCAAGGCCTATCATAATCAAGTTTTCAGATAATTGCCAATACACTTCAAAGCATATTGCCTTATATTTAAAAATATGAAAAAAAAAATGAACATTGTTATATAAATATAAGCTTCAGGATTTGAAGAAATCACAAATGTCACATGAATACAAAATCAAAATGAATTGGAACTTGGTTGGATGACTCAGAGCTAAATAAAACCTAGATTGATTCAGACATCTATAGATATCTCTGTGGGACATTGTGGACTTTTGTACCTATACTCAGTGACAGATTATGGCAGCTACCCGCAGAGTTGAACACGGATGATAGATTGAGCTGCGAGAACATGTGCCATAGATGTAGAAAAAGTTTTTAATTCTGAAGACTTTGTAGATATTACAAGCATTCACATAGGGAGGTAGACAAACCTACACCCAAAATGGTGCAATATTTCTGCACACAACATAAACATAAAAGAACAAAGAGCAATAAGACTAATGTTGTTTTGTCTCTTGTGTCTTTATGTACTTTAAGCACAACCTTTGGAGCAATGTTTTATATATATACTGCAAGCATGTCTCCCAGATTAGAAGAAGATGATACATTTTTTTCCAGATTTTATAAGAAAATAATTACATCTTGAAAAATAATTCAATAACTGAGTGTGCTTAAACCTGAAAGTACATGTGAATTTGTCATATCATATTATTTTGCACTATTCCGTTACTTGCAGTATATTGCAATGTTTTCTCCATTGACATGTTATTTTCTTTTCCAACCTGCCCAATTACTTATTTATGCAATTCAAGGAAAGGCATGCTATCATCAATCTCTGCTATAAAACAACTTGTCCCATTACTGCTTCAATCCCAAGCACTGTGCCTTTAGTAACAGTGATGCTCGGAGTTGTGACATTCTCATTGGCTTTGTTGCTGAGTTTGTGTTACGATCTTTCAAGGGACTCTTTTTCTGATGTTACAGGAACAATTATTTTATTATTATTTTATTATTTGATCAGCCTTTCCTGACAGAGATGGCTCGTGCACATTTGTGGTGCATCTGCAACCTAAATCCATTGTTCCCTTGAGTAAATAGAAGTGGCAACTTTAACAAAGCTTGTTCCAAATTGGCCACTGACACATCATGCAGTGTGTTACAGCTGGACATCAATAGAATCATAACAAGGCTTGAATAAGCCTCATCCACAATACTGCTTGGAGAACTTTCACATCCAGCTAGGCTCAAGCTTCGTTGGCTACCAAGTTTATCAAAAATGATGAAGGTTTCTGAATAACTCACTTATGAATCTATCCTGGCCATGTTGCAGCAGGCAGATCCTCTTGCTGAACTGCTAAGGAAGTGCAGAAGATAACCAATAATGGACCACATTCTGGACACCACTGTTGTGTACCTGGCAGAAGTTTCAGATACTGTACTTGCATTTGCTCACACTTATATATGACTTTGGAGTTTTGAGACGATTAAAGATGGAAATGCCAGCACATCCTTTAGAATTCCCAGCCGTTCTCAGGAAAATTCCACTTTTCACATTTGAGCTAAGTCAAGGTGAAGGTCTTCGACAATGGAAAGAAATTGAGGGATGATGGGAGTGGGCCATTCATCCCTGCAAACCTGGCTAGCCATTTAGTTGGATCTGGGGATGAACCATGAACCTGATTCCATTTATTTACCATTGTTCTGCACTCCTTAACACACTTGATAACAGAATTCCTTCAGGCAATAGCTTCATAACTGAAAATTGGCTCCCAGTCCTGACAGCTTTCTGTGGGGAAGATTCCAGAGTTTCAGTGTAAACTATTGCAAGTTTGTGAGGGGTCCTCCTTGTGAACCCTCCAGAATGGATGGTTCTAATTTTAAGGTTGTGCACCTATGATCTAGACTCTATCTCGGTGGAATGGTTGTCTCATTCCGTTTTTACTATTGTTTCAGTGGTGACAACCCCTTTAATGTCCTCCAGTCCTAAACCTTCTGCCATCGTTTTAACTCAATTTTGTTAACCTCTGATCATTCCCAGTTTTTATGTTATAGTAACTAATTATCCAACACTCTGAAGTGCACCTGCGCTTCTTTGTGGATGTTATTCCTCATCCTGCACATTGAGAAACATTTGTAAAACCTACATTAAATGTCCTATTATCCTTTTACATAGTTCAGTGCCAAATGTTGTTGATAAAACGCCATGAAAAACCCTGGGCTGTTGTATTATGTGCTATGAACAAAGTGTGTAAAATATGAACCTATACTGTAGTGATGGGGGTGGTTTTAAGCTCAAATTCATTCTGGGGATTGCATTTTGCCTTTGGTGGACAGGACTAAAGTCTGAAAAAGGGTCCTGAGCCAAATGTTGTCAGTCCATGCCCCCCACTGTTGCTGCCTGACCTGTTGCGTTCTACCAGCACTTTGTTTTTCTGTAAAAATAAGCATTATAATAGTACTAGTCTAAGTGGAACTCGTTGGATCCCTGTCACGCAGGAGGCTTGGTCCCCCATCACAATATTCCACCACTCACCTATAGCCCCCAACTGCAGAGGCGCAGCTCATTTCCCCTCATCCCTAGCACTCTCTCCCCCTCCTCTTCACCCTCATTCTTCTTTCCCCTCTCCTTATCCCCCCTCACTTCCCCTACTGTCCTATCGCTCTATTCCCCACTACCTACCTCGCCGACTCCCCCCTCCTCTACTCCTCCCTTCTCTGCCTCTATTCCCCCACCTCCCCAATCTCCTTCCTCACCTCCTCCCTCTTCTTTCCCAACTCCTCCTACCCTCCCCCTCCTACCCTCCCCCCTCCTACCCTCCCCCTCCTACCCTCCCCAATCCCTCACCTCTCCTTTCCCCTACCCTCCCTCCATCCCTCCCACCCTCCCTCCCTCCCTCCCTCTCTCCTTCCCTCCCTCCATACCTCCTCTCCCTCCCTACGCCCCTCCTCTCCCTCTATCCCCTCTCCTCCCCCATTCTCCATCCCCAGGATCTTGAGGTTGCCACTCCTCTCCCTTCTTCCGTGCCCCGGAGGAGCATCAGCCATCGGCACCCTCAGAGCCAGGCAGTTGGAGACCTCCGCCAGCCACCCTCTGCTCCAGTAAAGAGATGATGGCATTGGAGGGGGCAGACTGTCCCGGGAAGCGACAGGGGAAGTGACCAATCCACGCAGAGCTGGCTAGCAGCAGAGGAGATCGATCTGCGCACGCCGGTTTTTTTAAACCTCGCTAACTTTTACAACATACTACCGATCGGAATGAAACTTGGTGCACTTGCAACAAAAGAGGACGGTGAGTGAGCTGACAAAAAATCATAGCTCTATCGTGTACCGTGTTTGCGCAAATAGAAAGACCGTGCAATCGGAAAAGCACAAGATCAGAGTTTTAGTTATGAATAGATTGTCGTGATCCTGGTGACAACCTACAACTGCACCTATGTCAGGGGAAGTCAAGCTATGCTCATTGGCGTCAAACCCACTGTCGCCGGAAACTTTTCAACATGTTGAAAATTTAGCGGCGACCAGGAAGACTTTTGCGCGAGTGAGGAGACTACTCCCGGCGAGCAACAGCGAACATGTGGCGACAATCTAGTTGCCTGTAGTTCCCTAAAAAATCGCCTAAGTGGGATAGGGCCATAACTCTATGATAGACAAGGTGGAGCAGATGGAAATGTTTATCGGATCACTAGCTTTGTGATTATGTATCCCTAAATGCTTGTTGAAATACTGGAGCAAGGACTAACTGAAGATAATTTCCTACAGGAACCCTTAAAATAAGATCTTTGTTTGTTCTTCCTCTTTTTCCCACTTCAATTAAATATCATTGTGCTGCATGTACAGTCTGTTATTCTGAGAAAGCCCAGCAAACCTGTTGAATCAGGCGTGCTCATCAGGCAGCCAATATTTGGGAGCTGTAATTTCCCCATCAGTCCAATGCTTTAATCCACAGCAGTTCTTCTCTGGTGGTTCTTTGGGATTGAGGTTGTCTTGCTACCATTGTGAAGTGATGAGCCCAAAGTATGATCCACGGAGTTCCCAAAGGTGGGGCAGGAGGTGCCTGACTTTGTGTGGATGATTAGCATGGGATTTTACACTCATTAATCACCAACTGCTCCCTATTAAGAAATTCAATGCCTTCTTAAAGACATCTTCTACATTTTGATGACACATAAGCCAGAGAATTAAATGAGTTGGAGTAAATTTGTTACAGTATTTCTAAGTGAGTCTAGCAGAGCTCGGTATGTGGTTATAAATTAATTAGTTATAAATAAGCTTTATCAATATCAAGAGATTATATTAGACTGAATGGGAACAAACTTCAATGTTTAGTCATTTTGAGCCACCAAATATTAAATCCGTTGCTGGCAAAGTAGAATGTGTGCATTAAAAAAAAGGAACAAAGTTAGAGATGTGGTTAAATTTGAATATTGTCAGAAAACCAGCTATATTAAAAAAAATTGTAGTAACAAACAGCCATCGATCTGACAGATCAGATGATTTGAGTGGAAAAGCATTGAGGAATATTTTGTGAATACAAGTGGTTTGCAATTCTCCGTGTAACAAAGATGGACCAACCTAATCAGATTAATTTTTTTCTGTCACTAGAAAAGACCAAAGGACCTTTGCAATGTAACACTTTGAAATTTTTGAGTTGCCCAGCGAGAGACAACCCACATCAATATGATGTTTTGTTAAAGAAGGAACTGCAGATGCTGGAGAATCGAAGGTTACACAAAAGGCTGGAGAAACTCAGCGGGTGCAGCAGCATTTAAGGACCTGTCTGAAGAAGGGTCTCGACCCGAAACGTCGCCTATCTCCTTCACTCCTTAGATGCTGCTGCACCCGCTGAGTTTCTCCAGCCTTTTGTGTAACCCACATCAATATGAAATTTGTGATGACTTTAAAATAGTCGTTCACATCTTAATCAAAACCAATTTATGAACCCTCTAAACAGAGAATTAGCCCTTCAATTTGTAGACCTCTTGTTGCAAGTCTGCTGCATAAACCTGTGGCAGGGAAAGTTGGTAAGGGGTTTTTACATGATATACCTGTAATATAAAAAATGAAAATGTTGAAAACCTGTGTGGCAGCATCTGTGGAAAGAGGAAACGTTAACGTTTCAAGTCAGGACTGGGAAAGAGAGAAACATAAATTAGTTTCCAGAAGGAAAGTAGCTGGGGAGAAATGTGTACAACAGAGTAATGGCTCTGACAGACTGTCCAACTGGCTTAATGGAGTCTATTACCAGAATGTTACTTACTCTTGATTTTAGTTTGATTCACCATCTGCCTTCACTACATCTACTACATCGCTCCTTCCATAAGCACCCTGCCCTGTCTCCTCACCCTATCTCCCCATAAATGTTGTCCTGGCACGGGGATGCTCACATATTGAAGGATATGGCAGTTCAAATTACTGCTGCTTGAGAGACAGGATTGCTAAGGAAACAGATGGCCAAAATCAGCAGGGCATTGGACAAACAGGTGGTGAATTAATATTTAACTAACACTTTGCCATAAGTTAAATTTAAATATTGTGAGAGATATAATTACTATATGTGGGATAATTAATCTAAAATCAAGCATTTAATCAAAATCAGTGCAAGAGATATGGCAGATAGACAGGGAGATCCTAAGGCCAAGGCATCTGAAAGCAAGGGCAGCAGTAGTGGAGCGTTTAAAATCAGCGATGCACAATAAGTCACAATTGGAGGAACACATAGTTCTCAGTGGACTGGCTGACTGTCAGAAGTTATCGTAATTGGGAATAAGACATCAAGAATTTCAAAAGCAGGGTTGAGGATTATAAAAACAGACTGCTGCTGGATTGAGATTTGATCAAATGATCACTGCAAGGGACCTTGGTACATTTGGAGTGTAAGTCATCCAAGGTTCCTACTCTAGGATGTTTGATAGCAATGGAGTGATATATGTAACAATGAGGCCAAATCTGTGTCAGAGTGGTTGCCATAACTTTGAGATGGATGAATGTCAGAAAGAGAAATTACAGATTATTGTTTCCTTTGTCCCATGGATTAGATTTTATTTCTCATTGTGTTTTTCACTAGTCTTTTTTACAGTCTCCTTTTTCTTTCTACTATTATGCATTTCCCAACTGTCTTGAGGAAATTATTCCTCCATCTCACATTACTTGTGCATATGACAATAAAGTCAACTTGACTTAAAAAAAACCACTGAGATATCTTGGTTTGGGAAAAAAAAAACTATATTTGAAAAGTAAAAAATTAAGAGATTGACTCATAATCTACATTTCAATTAGTAGCATTGTATTGCCAAACTGAAGAACAACAGGCACGTGGTTAGTTCAGTTTTACCATAACTGGTTAGATGAAGGCAATAGTTATTCTAGAACTAATAATAATCTCAATGGAAATCTGAAACAAATACAGAAAATGATAGGCATGCTCAATGGATCAGATCGTATCTGTAGAGAGGAACATGTCAGGTAAAACTGTTTCATTGGAACTTCGAAAAGTTAAAAATCTATCTTGTTTTTCGAAAGTGGAATGTCTATGATAGGATTGATTGAATGGCTGATTTACGGAAATAATTTTGGGAAGAAACAAGTAGGTGGGACCAAGGGGAAGACAATTTTGTTGAGTTACTCCAGCACCTTGTGTCTTTTTATGGAAACCAGCATCTGCAGTTTCTTGTGTCTACAAAATACCGTGGATTGTTTTTTTTTCACTATAAAAACTTATTTTATAAGTAAGGTAGATTAAACATTCAATTTTAAAAAACTACATATGCTACAATCTTGGAGTATCTCACTGGGTCAAGCAACACCTCTGGAGGACATGAATAGATGACATTTCAGGCCAGGACCCTCCTTCAGACTAGATGGTACACCGGCAATTTGATGTAAACAGGTCCAGAGAGGGTAAAAGGCTGGCAGGAGGAGTCTGCGAGGCAGAGGAATGATGGAGATGGGAGTTGGATCATCACTAGGAGGTGAGGTCTCCTTGCCAGAGAAATAAGCTTGGAGTAGGAGGCTCGACATCATGACTGGTTTGACGCTCGTTGAAATTGGCCATAGGGGTACAAAGGTAAAGTCTCTACAGAGGACAGACCATTCTGCATTGGACTGTGGAATGTTGCGGGGGGGGGGGGGGGGAGGGGGGGGAGGGGGTGAGGGGGGGGGGGAATCATGACAACATGAAATGGGTTAGGACTGGGATCGAGCCCAGGCACTGAAGAAGACAAAATAAGGGAAGGGAGCACCAATGGAGCTACCATGGATGGAGGAGAGGAGACTCAGAGGGGAGAGAAATATGCGGGATGATGAATGGGGTGGGGGGGAGGGGGAGGGATGGGGTGCAGGGGTTGTTGAAGAAGTGGTGTGGTTAGCATAGGACGAAAGACAGTAGGTCCCAGCATTGCTGGTTTGGAATCAACAGGGTGTCTGAAGAAGGGTTCCAACCCAAAATCTTTCCTATCCATGTCCTCCAGAGCTAAATCAATAGAGAATTAATTACCAACACAGTGTCAGCCAATTAACCAGAGATGGAGTTTAATATATGACTGGTAGAAAAAATCTGCAGTGCAACCGAGTTATTGTACTCAATTTGTTTAAAGGGCAGAGGGAACAAACTACAGCAACTTCTCCCAATACAAGTAGAGTACTTTCTCCAGAAATATATAGTGATTAAGATAAAGTCGCAAATATTTTATGAGCATGTGGTTGATTTGAGGGCATGTAGCACTGTGGTTGCAGTGCTAATTTACAGGGAAATTACCTAACCCTTCCCACGCTGCCAGGCTCATGTTTGTTTCCATACATAGCCTTAGGTCAATGTTAGCCACAGGTACAGTTCACTCAGATGATGAATAGAAACATTTCCAATCATCGCTACTCAATCAGGAATGTGACTGATGCAGATTCTCCATCTGAAACGTCGGCCATCCTTTTGCGTTCACAGACACATCTGACTTGCTTGGCTCCACAGCAGTTTGTTTGTATTTTGCTCTAGGTTCCAGCATCTGCAGTTTCTTGTGCCTCATTGTTACTGTGCTCACCGTTACTGTTGGTTTTGATCCCTGCAGATGTTGTAAGAAGAATTAATCAGCTAAAATGTTCTTTTAGGTTTAGGTTTATTATAGGCATGTGCACCGAAATAGAGCAAAAAGCTTTGTTTTGCATGATACCCAATCAAATCTGATAATACATAAATAAAATCAAACCAAACTCAAGTTCGATAGGTAGAGCAAAGGGAATGATACAGAATGCAGAATATAGTTCTCAGCATTGTGGCGCACCAGTTTAGAGGCAAAGTCTAATGTTTGCATTTGGGTAGGGATGAATCAAATAATACCCTAGCTTGTGGAAGGACTGTTCAGAAGCATGATAGTAGAGAGGAACAGGTTTTTCCTTTCTCTGGTGATGCATGCTTTCAAGTATGGAAGCAAGGAGAAAAGGAATGACTGAAATAGGGCAAGTTTTTGATTATTTTGGCAGCTTTCCAAGGCATTGAGAAGTGGGGAGTCTCTGGTCTGTGTGATGGACTGGGCTACATCCACTACTTTCTGCAATTTCTTGCAATCTTGGGCAGGGCTGTTTGCAAACCAAGCTGTGATACAATTCAACAGTCTGCTTTCTAAGGTGCTTCTATAGATGTTTGTAGGAGTCATTGGAGACATGCTGAATTTCCTCAGTCAGTCTGTTGGTTGATAGTTTCCCAAGCTGATGGAAATCAAATCATGACAAAATGTACTTCAGATGCAACCTACTGAGGATGAGCTGCTTGTTGAATGTGTCAAGAACCCACATTGAACTTAGTTGGTTCTGTCTAATGGCATAGAACCCAGCAAACAATAAAGGCTTCATAAGAGATTGAAAAATCAGGCATCAAAACAGTTGTTGATAGTCATTCATCAATTGTTACCTTGATATGCAGACATGTAAAATTATAGATCTATGGACTAACCTTGCGATACACCAAATTAAAAATGAAAATAACCACTGTATTTCCCAAAGACCAAGGCGCTAATTTTTATACTAAAATAAGGCCCGGAAATTTTCCTGCATCTTGGAGGCCGAAGGACTTTCTCTCTTTTTTTTCCCTAAAGACTAAATTCAGCAAAAACGCATGATACATCACATCAAAACACATTCAGAGGTGACCCGCGACCAGGGAAGGCCTCCAGAGTCCCGCGTTCCCTCTCCAGGGACACGCAAGCAAGGACGTAGGCCCGGAAGAGGGACAGGCAGCAGACTCTGGCATGACCATCGACCATCTGCTGCCTGGAACCGCGAATGGCCATCTTGGCCAGGCCCAGGAGCAACCCCTCCCCCGATCTCTCCCCGATTGTGTCCAAACACTAGAATTGTGGGACAAAATGCAACCAAAACTTGAGGAACAACTCCTTCAGATATTGGTACAGGGACAGTCGAGGCCCTTCTTCAGACTGAGTCAAGGGAACGAGGAACAAGAGATATAGACGGTACTGAGGACAAATGAATGGAAGATATGCCTATATCTCTCATTTCCCTTTCCCATTATGTCTGTCTGAAGAAGGGTCTCGACCCAAAATGTCACCTATGCCGCTCTATGATCTTTGCTTTCGTCCGTCTGCCCACGGGTTCGCTCGCTCTTGGTGCTGGCGCTTCTCCCCTCAGACTCCGCCAAACACACACACACACACACACACACACACACACACACACACACACACACACACACACACACACACACACACACACACACACACACACACACACACACACACACACACACACACACACACACACACACACACAGCATGTCCTGCAGATTGGTGCAGGCCGAGACCAGGGCGAAGGATGACATCAAAAGGGTCATGGCAGCTTTCGAAAATGTCGACCCGAAATATCACTTATTCCTTTTCTCCAGAAATGCTGCCTGATCCGCTGATTTACTCCAGCCTTTTGTGTCTGTCTTCGGTTTAAACCAGCATCTGCAGTTCCTCGCTGTACAAGGTGTGTGCCGTTTTCGTGTGTATTAGCGTGTTTCCAGTCAGATTTGGCTTCCAGTCAGATTCACAATCATGCAAGTTTCCACACACACACCTACTTCAGCAAATAGTGACCAAGGCAGTGATGGGGGAAATTAGTGATGGTTTACTGCATTTAAAAAGAAAATTTGAAAAATACATTTAAAACATTTAAAAACACACAAACAGTTCCCCGCAAAGCTGATTACACTACGAGTGGCATAACTGATTGGGTCGGGTTTACTGAAATGTTAAGTGAAATGAAAAGTTACGCTCCGATGCATACTGCACGTCAGATGATTGGATTTCGCAGGAGTGGACCTTCTTGCTCCGCTCTCAGATCTTTGCTACTGACTAAACCAAACCCTTGATCCTCTCCCGCCAGCCTTTTTCCAAA
Organism: Okamejei kenojei; assembly: GCA_035221665.1. Classification (NCBI taxonomy): domain Eukaryota; kingdom Metazoa; phylum Chordata; class Chondrichthyes; order Rajiformes; family Rajidae; genus Okamejei; species Okamejei kenojei. Next base: position 60,035,868 of record CM069133.1, read on the forward strand.
ATTTATCAATTGAAAATGGGGGTGTGTCTTTGACGCAGGTGCTCCATCATTGCCAGGAAATACATTTGGAATTTTCCAATTATTTAAAGTGGCCAAATGTACTTATTCCATTCAATGCACACAGATCCAAATTGATCCCACTGGAAGGAGGCTTGACAACACACAATTGGTAAGTGAGCCAAAGGGGAGGTGTGGAGAACACACTTATTTAGCGAGCTATTAAGATCTGGGATGCACTATAAATGAGTGGTGAAGGCAATGATACACCTAATGGAAACAAAGAAATGGCAATAAGCCATGTCTGCCCTCCATCTGCTATGTGTTCAAGGAGATATTGCCTGATACGGACATTCAAAGCTGTCAGTATACCTGTAGATCCATGCAGATAATGCTAGGAACATTCATAATTGATTTCACAACCTCCCTTTACCCTTCTCCCTGCTAGCTAACTCCTATTTCAAAGCCAACAGTCGCCATCAATTTTAAACACTTCAGATTTTATTTGCAGCTTCTTGCATGGAATTTTGTCAGATGCCTCCAGAAGTCCATACAAAATCCCACTCATTTCTACCACATTTTTACCTGATTAATTCAATGGATGTGATTTACCCGTTCCAAATCTATGGAGCCTTTCCTGTAATTGCTTAAATATTTAATGAGAATATGCTGGAATATGGTGAAAGGTAGAAGACTTCCAATATACCAGAATGATGGGATGAGTGGCTACTTTTAATGCTGCATGATTCTAAAAAACGCTTTAGTGTTTACTTCTTCTGATTTCTCTAGAACTAGAAGAGTTATTTCTAAAGGTCATTTTGCAATAAAGTAAACTAGAAAGATTAAATGAGAACTTACCGTTTGAAGTTTTATTTTTTCATTTTATTCTCATGAAAGATCTTTATTTCATGAGAAGTTGGAGTGAGAAACTACGTGAAGAACCTGGCAGCCCGCATGCGCGTCAATCTTCAAAGCAACTGTATGAAACCACAGACCACTTGCACCAAATTAAACTAGAGAAAGATTAATAATGCTTGACTTACCGAATGATCTTTATGAGATTCAGGGTTGGGAGTGGAGGGCACGTAGTCACTCACTCCAACTTCTCATAAAATAAAGATCAAACGATAAGTTATCGTTTAATCTTTCTATTTTATATCGAAGTCTCGTGATGAGACTATGTGAAGCCTTTGAAGCTCTGTGATTTGATGCAGTAAACCAATCTGTATCTGTATGGAAGGATCCAAGGTTATCTGTTCCCACCTGTTTATGAACAGCCTCAATCTACCTCCAACTTGAATATCATCAGCACTCCTCATGTGACTGATGGAATAACATTCACCAACCTCAACAGCCATAGGTGGTTGATCAATAGAGTCAACAGACCCTAGATTTTGTTCTGTCTCCTCCCTTTCACTCCGGCATCATGGCCTGCTGGGGAACGAGACTGAATATGTGGAGTGAACTTCCTCCATGGTGGGCGCGATGGGCCTGCGCCTTAAAAAGCCCTCTGGCTTGGTCTTAATTGAGTAGGCCTGGTGCTCCAACCAGCCTCAGAGTAGCTACTCCTGCCTGCTAGCTATATAGGGATGATATGCCCGCCGGTAGACTGGAGTCTTACCCACAAAGGATGGTTTTACCACACCCGCAGCTGCCTTAAATTCCTCCTGCAAGTCTTTGACTTACTTACTCAAGTCTCCTTCAAATAGATATTTTGCAGACTGCACGTTACTGGCCTTGCATAAATGAGCATATTTAGGATTTATCTCAGGCCTTATAGTATCCTTGCGAACGCAATTAAGCTAAAAATGCGTATTACATAGAAGTGCTAATGTGTCTTGCTACAATTCTGACAGCTGAGTTCTATCTACCGACCTTGCAAAAGCCATAATGCCTCTTGTGAGAAGTCTTTGGACTCGCTGTAATTTTAAGTCTTTTGACTTTGTTTTGCCATTTAAATTATGGCATTGACTTTCGGAACATCCAAAGTCTGGCAGTTATCAGGACTGGCATATTTCCCAGCTGTATCCTGCATGTTGTTCTCATTTTGCTGATGAGAAGTCAAATAACCGATGCTCTTTGCCAATTCTTCCTCCATAGGTTCTCCTATCCCCGATTTTTTCACAAGAGCCGGTAGCTCCTTCTTAGGCTAGAACTGCAGCATATCATCCACTTGTTCAAGGGATTCAAATTCCTTATCGATATCCCCACATTCAGAGTCATCCATGTAATAATCTCCAATGCTCCCCTCCTCTGAGCGGGAGATATTATAATGCAACCCTGAAACAGGTGTTGCTTCCACAGGCATCTGCCTGGAGCTGCCTGTAAGGGCCTCCTATGTATGGAGTACATGCCCTTCCACCAGCCTCTCAAACAGATGTTCTCATTTTGAGAGCCAGCAAATGGCATCATCCACAGATGTTGAGGCAGTACCTTCCTGCCCAGAGTTTTCCTTTTGGACATTTTTCTCTGATTTGCCCTTGGTCTTTCCCAAACTCGGGGTTGCCAAACTGCTCCCTTTCGGAGCTGAAGCGGAGGATGCTGTGCAGGCTGCGCCTGCCAGCGTCTCCGAGATAGATACCGACGGCCACCGACCTCTTCCGTCGCCGCGGTTATCTGCTGCTGATTTTTTCAACTGCCCGTTTTCCTTTGATTTTAGGTTTCTCCATTCTGGAACCTAAAAAAAACATTTGAAAATTGACAATTCTACTTTTACTTACCTCCCAGCTTTTAAATCCATATCGCTGGGGTGTCCCGACGTCCATCCCCATCCGAATCTCGCGGCATGCGTTAACGTATTGACACGCATGCGGGCTGGCGGGTTCTTCACATAGTTTCATCAAGAGACTTCAAAATAAAATTTATATTGGTTCAATAGGAAATTGTGTGGGTGTTTCACAAAGGCAATTGTTGTATTCACTTAAATTAAACTAAATATCTGAAATTTGCATGTCCCCAGCAACTCTCACCAACATCTACAGATGCACCATTAAATGCATATTATCAGGATGCATCACAGCTTGTTTTGGGAACAGCTCCATCCAAGACCACAAGAAATTGCAGAGAATTGTGGATGCAGCCCAGACCATCACACAAACCATCCTCCCTTCTGTACCTTACACTGCCTCAGCAAGGCCAGCAGCATAATCAAGGATGACACACTCCCTGGTGACTCCCTCTTCTCCCCTCTTTGAAGGCCATTAAAATAGAAGCAGGAAAAGCTTCTTCAAACCTACTCTCACGTTTAATAAGATCATGATTGACCTGTTACCTCAGAACTGTTTAGTTTAGTTTAATTTAGAGATACAGCCTGGAAACAGGCCAATTGGCCCATAGAGTCCGCGCTGACTGGTGATCACCCATACACTAGTTCTATCCAACACACTAGGGACAATTTACAGAATCCAATCAACGTACAAATCTACACGTCTTTGGAATTGGGGAGGAAACCGCAGCACCCGAAGGAAGCCCATGAAGACACAGGGAAAAACCAACAAACTCCGTACTGACCCAAGGTCAGGATCAAATCTGGTTCTCTGGCATTGTCAGGCAACAACTGTGCCACTGTGCCTTATACACGAATCCTATAACTCTTGATTCCCTTCCTGTTTCTAAAACTATTGACCTTTGTTTTGAATATACTCTGCAACTGCACCTCTATAGCCTCAGGAGAGAATTCCAAAGAATTACACCATCTAAATCAAAAACATTCTTCTTATCGCTGTCCTGAGTACCTTTTGAGTAAGATCCCTTATGTTGAAAAATTTTAGATCTGGACATTCCAGCCAGCTCGAACATCATCCCCACATCGGTCCCTTCAAGGGACAAAAAGTTTCAAAGAGATCACATAGAATTTGTTTTAAACTCAAGAGAGCCGTTTTACCATCCAGAAATTATTTTTTCGAACACTGGTCATGTTGCCTCAATCATAAGGAGTGTGACAGAGGTGTGCAAAGATGCATCACACAGGAGACAATGCTTGTTCCAAGAGAGTGATTTTAACTGCTTCTGCAGAGAAGGTAGAGATGTGCAGACATTTTCAACTAGATATAATTTCCAAAATAAATGTTATAATGATTGGAGGTGCTGCTCAAGATAAGATGGTTTTATTTTGACATAATTAATTAATAGAGAACACAACTATATTACGGAAAAATACAATAAATAAAAAGTATAGCTGCTGCCTTTTATGATTATACTAGACTCTGCAGTCCCGTTGGGTCTGCACTCCCAACACAATATTCCACCACTCACCCATTTCCCCAACACGACTCGTTCCCCTAACACAATAATCCACCACTCACCGATAGCTCCCAACTGCGCAGGCACAGCTCATTTCCCCTCTTTCTCCAGCACTCTCTCTACCTCCTCTTCATCCTCCCTCTTTGTTCCCCTCTCATAGAAACATAGAAACATAGAAATTAGGTGCAGGAGTAGGCCATTCAGCCCTTCGAGCCTGCACCGCCATTCAATATGATCATGGCTGATCATCCAACTCAGTATCCCGTACCTGCCTTCTCTCCATACCCTCTGATCCCCTTAGCCACAAGGGCCACATCCAACTCACTCTTAAATATAGCCAATGAACTGGCCTCAATTACCCTCTGTGGCAGAGAGTTCCAGAGACTCACCACTCTCTGTGTGAAAAAAGTCTTTCTCATCTCGGTCTTAAAGGATTTCCCCCTTATCCTTAAGCTGTGACCCCTTGTCCTGGACTTCCACAACATCGGGAACAATCTTCCTGCATCTAGCCTGTCCAACCCCTTAAGAATTTTGTAAGTTTCTATAAGATCCCCTCTTAATCTCCTAAATTCCAGAGAGTATAAACCAAGTCTATCCAGTCTTTCTTCATAAGACAGTCCTGACATCCCAGGAATCAGTCTGGTGAACCTTCTCTGCACTCCCTCTATGGCAATAATGTCCTTCCTCAGATTTGGAGACCAAAACTGCACGCAATACTCCAGGTGTGGTCTCACCAAGACCCTGTACAACTGAAGTAGAACCTCCCTGCTCCTGTACTCAAATCCTTTTGCTATAAAGCTAACATACCATTCGCTTTTTTCACTGCCTGCTGCACCTGCATGCCTACTTTCAATGACTGGTGTACCATGACACCCAGGTCTCGCTGCATCTCCCCCTTTTCCTAATCGGCCACCATTTAAATAATAGTCTGCTTTCCTGTTTTTGCCACCAAAGTGGATAACCTCACATTTATCCACATTATACTGCATCTGCCAAACATTTGCCCACTCACCCAGCCTATCCAAGTCACCTTGCAGTCTCCTAGCATCCTCCTCACATCGAACACTGCCCCCCAGCTTAGTGTCATCCGCAAACTTGGAGATACCTCATCCAGATCCTGGGGTCCCAGCACTGAGCCCTGTACCCCACTAGTTACTGCCTGCCATTGTGAAAAGGACCCGTTTACTCCTACTCTTTGCTTCCTGTTTGCAGCCAGACTGAACCCCTAATACCCTTAAGTTTGTATACTAATCTCTTATGTGGGACCTTGTCGAAAGCCTTCTGGGAAGTCCAGATATAACCACATCCACCCCAACCTCCCCAAAACCCCTCAATCCCTCTACCCCCCACCACCCCACTCCTCACCTTTCCCGATACCCCCCACTAAGGAACGACATTCTTGCTATTGAGGGAGTGCAGCGTAGGTTTACAAGATTAATCCCCTGGATGGTGTGACTGTCATATGCTCAGAGAATGGAGCAGCTGGGCTTGTGCACTCTGGAGTTTAGAAGGATGAGAGGGAATCTCATTGAAATATATAAGATTGTTAAGGGCTTGGACACACTAGAGGCAGGAAATATATTCCCGATGTTGGGGGCGTCCAGAACTAGGGGCCACAGTTTAAGAATAAGGAGTAAGCCATTTAGAACGGAGACGAGGAAACACTTCTTCTCACAGAGAGTCATGAGTCTGTGGAATTCTCTGCCTCAGAGGGTGGTGGAGGCAGATTCGCTGAATGCTTTCAAGAGAGAGCTAGATAGGGCTCTTAAAAATAGCGGAGTCAGGGGGATATGAGGAGAAGGCAGGAACGGGGTACTGATTGTGGATCCACTCCCCACTCCCCCCTCCTCTCCCTCTATTCTCCCTCCTCCCTCATCACTCCCTCCCCCTCCCAGTCACCCTCCCTCTTCTTTCCCCCCCTCTCCTCTCCTCCACCAACCCTTCCCTCACCTCTCACTCTCCTCATCCTCCGACGGCTGTGGCTGCAGCTGTGGCCGTGCAATGGCAGGCGAGGCGAGTGCAGCCTTTCCCTTTCACGTAATATTCTCCTCTCTGTGGGTCATGTATTTGACATGAATTTAACAGTTAACATTGAGACAACAAAAACTTTAACAAAACATTAGTTGAATATCTGATACGATCAGGTTATACATGAAGTAAAAAGGGTGAGTTTAATATAATGATTCTTTTCTTGTTGCTACCATATGAATCAAATCATGGATGAATCATAAAATGTTGAAATTTGGTTTAATTTGTATTGGGGATTGGGGAATTGGGTTCATTGGATGGTGGAAGCACTGCAAGGAAAATCTTTACTCAAACCTTTCCTCAAAGAATTAAAATGATTTGGCAAAACTCACTGCAGAGGATGTTGTACCTGGTCTGCATAAGGAATGGACACAATCAGCTGAGTGGCTTGGTTAAATCATTGACTTCAAGACTTGTGTTTGAGACAGAGAGTGACCTTCCTGAAGTATACAAGATTATGAGGGGCATGGATAAAATGAAAACACACAACCTTTTTTTTCCCGTGATAGAGGATTCTAAAACTAGATGGCTTTGACGGATGTTGAGAGGGGAGAAATTTTAGAGAGACCTCAGAAATAATTTTATCACCCATATGGTAGTCCATCTTTTGAACAAGCTGCTGGAGGAAGCTATAGAAGCAAAGATAATTACAACTTTCTATCTAAATGGCGACAAGTTGGGAAAAGGGGGGTACAACAGGATCTGGGGGTCCTTGTACATCAGTCTATGAAAGTAAGCAGGCAGTGAAGAAAGCAAATGGCATGTTGGCCTTTATAACAAGAGGAATCGAATATAGGAGCAAAGAGATCCTTCTGCAGTTGTACAGAGCCCGAGTGAGATCACACCTGGAGTATTGTGTGCAGTTTTGGCCCCTAATTTGAGGAAGGGAATTCTTGCTATTGAGGGAGTGCAGCGTAGGTTTACAAGGATAATTCCCGGGATGGCGGGACTGTCAAATGCTGAGAGAATGGAACAGCTGGGATTGTACACTTTGGAGTTTAGAACGATGAGAGGGGATCTCATTGAAACATATAAGATCATTAAGGGCTTGGACACACTAGAGACAGGAAACATGCTCGCGATGTTGGGGGAGTCCAGAACCAGGGGCCACAGTTTAAGAATAAGGAGTAAGCCATTTAGAACGGAGTCGAGGAAACACTTTTTCTCTCAGAGAGTGGTGATTCTGTGGAATTCTCTGCCTCAGAGGGTGGTGGAGGCAGGTTCTCTGGATGCTTTCAAGAGAGAGCTATATAGGGCTCTTAAAAATAGCAGAGTCAGGTGATATGGGGAGAAGGCAGGAACGGGGTAGTGATTGGGGATGATCAGCCATGATCACATTGAATGGCGGTGCTGGCTCGAAGGGCCGAATGGCCTACTCCTGCACCTATTGTCTATTATCTATTGTCTATTGTCTATAACTTTCAAAATACATTTGGACAGATATATGGATCAAAAAGATTTAGAGATATATGGGCCAAATGAAGGCAAACAGGACCAGTTCGGAATGCTAACTTGGTCAGCATGGACAAGTTAGGCTGAAGCTACTATTTCCATACTGGAAAGACCTATATCTATACAGCTCTCTGACTAAATTGGGAATATTATGGAAAGATCACAGATTGTCCATCTCCTGCTGTGTGTTATGACACATAGTTAAATTACCTCCTTCACATTCTTCATTGTGCTTGAAAAGAACTACATTATATGAAGCATTCAAAATATATGAATTCATCAAACATATTGCTGTAAGATTAAAGAAGTGCTTTACAAGGGAATAAGTGGCTAATTCTGTTCATTTTTTGGCATCCAAGATGGATCCCACAGTTCTTCTAATGAGTATGTGCTGAGTGTTTGAAGTACATTTCCTGGGAGTTGTTATTTTAGGACCTATGCTCTTTTTGATCTACATATACAACCTGGCCATCACACAGAAGGCATCATTTCAAAGTCTGCATTTAGTACACAGTGAGAGAATTGGTAGCAGACTTCAAGAAGATAGAGACAGGCTGCTGAAATAGCAAATGCATGAAGAATAATGCCGAGGAGTATATGGTGATACTTCTTGGAATGTTGCCATAGGAACCGAGATACCTGTGGGCTTCACTTAAACAAACATTTGAGGCGGGCATTGCAAGTTGATAAAAGATTCAGGCCTTTGCTTTCTCAACAGAGGCATCAATCCGCACGCCCAGGCATGATGGTAAACATTTGGAAATTAATGCTGGAGTTTATTGTTTCAATTCTGAGGACCACTTCTTTAAGACTATTGTTGATACCACACTTTACTGTAAGTGTGTTATTAAAATGTCAGATCGGGGGTGAAGCACATAGGCATTAGAGACAAGTCGTGTTAGTCATATCAGTTAGATGGCGATTACAAGGAATTGGGATTGGTCGTCAAAGAAGGGAAGTAAAATATATCTGTATATAAAGGGAAACATTCAGAACCTTAGTATATCTCAAATTAAGGAGGAACAAAGTCAAGCGGCCGATTGGAAGGGCAACTAGTGCCAAAGAATGCCTCTCCAGCTTGCTTGCATGACTACCGACCGGTGGCCCTCACCTCGGTGGTCATGAAATGCTTTGAGAGGCTAATCAAGAACCACATCTGCACCTTCCTCCCTCACAACATGGACCCGCTGCAGTTCGTCCACCGTCCGAACAGATCCACGGATTATGTGGTCTCCCAGGTTCTGCATACCGCTCTCTCTCATCTTGACAGCCAGAAAGGGGGTTATGTGAGGATGCTGTTCATTGACTTTAGTTCAGCTTTCAATACCATAGCCCATACCAGACTTGTTGAGAAGCTGCTGGAACTGGGGCTGAACACTCCCCTGTGTGCCTGGGTCCTGGACTTTCTCACTGCCAGGTCCCACATGGTCAATATGGGGAGAAATACATCCAACCACCTCACCCTGAACACAGGATCCCCCAGGGTTGCGTCTTGAGCCCCCTACTGTATTTCCTGTACACACATGACTGTGTGGCCAGGTTCAGCTCCAACTCCATCATCAAAGTTTGCCGATGACACGGTGGTGGTGGCCTGATCTCCGACAACGATGAGAAGGGATGCCAGGAGGAGGTGGCTGATCTGGCACTCTGGTGTCAGAACAACAGCTTCCTCTTGAATGTCACTAAAAGTAAGGAGCTGATTGTGGAATTTAGAAGGGCACAACATCCGAGGGTGTACACATCATTGAGGATAACTGGGGGTACTGCTTTAAATACCTGGGACCCACATCACAGAGGATCTGACATGGACTACACACACTGCGCACTGGTGAGTAAGGCAAGGCAGCGCCTTTACCATCTCTGGCAGCTGAGGAAATTCAGAGTCTTTCTGCTTCTACTTTGGGGCTGTAGAAAGCATCTTGTCCAGCAACATCATTATCTGGTTTGGGAACAGCTCTGCCCAGGACATTAATCATATATTAATGATTTGGACGAGGGAATTAAATGCAACATCTTGAAGTTTGCGGATGACACGAAGCTGGGGGGCAGTGTTAGCTGTGAGGAGGATGCTAGAAGGCTGCAAGGTGACTTGGATAGACTGGGTGAGTGGGCAAATGCATGGTAGATGCGGTATAAAGTGGATAAATGTGAGGTTATCCACTTTGGTGGCAAAAACAGGAAAGTAAACTATTATTTGAATGGTGACCGATTAGGAAAAGGGGAGATGCAACGAGACCTGGGTGTCATGGTACACCAGTCATTGAAAGTAGGCATGCAGGTGCAGCAGGCTGTGAAGAAAGTGAATGGTATGTTGGCATTCATAGCAAAAGGATTTGAGAACATGAGCAGGGAGGTTCTACTGCAGTTGTACAGGGTCTTCGTGAGGCCACATCTGGAGTATTGCATACAGTTTTGGTCTCCTAATCTGAGGAAATACATTCTTGCCATAGAGGGAATACAGAGAAGGTTCACCAGACTGATTCCTGGGATAGCATGACTTCCATATGCAGAAAGACTGGATTGACTTGGCTTGTACTCGCTGGAATTTAGAAGATTGAGGGGGGATCTCATAGAGACTTACAAAATTCTTAAGGGGTTGGACAGGCTAGATGCAGGAAGATTGTTCCTGATGTTGGGGAAGTCCAGGACAAGGGGTCACAGTGTAAGGATGAGGGGGGAGTCTTTTAGGACCGATATGAGAAAATCATTTTTCACACAGAGAGTGGTGAATCTGTGGAATTCTCTGCCACAGAAGGTAGTTGAGACCAGTTTGTTGGCTATTTTTAAGAGGGAGTTAGATGTGGCCCTTGTGGCTAAAGGGATCAGTGGGTATGGAGAGAAGGCAGGTACAGGATACTGAGTTGAATGCTCAGCCATTGAATGGCGGTGCAGGCTCAAAGGGCCGAATGGCCTACTCCTGCACCTATTTTCTATGTTTCTATGACAGGAAGGCTCTGCAGAGAGTAGTGCATTCGGCTGAATGCACTATGGAAAGTACACTCGCCCCCCTGCACCTATACACCAGGAGATGCAGCTCCAGACCCAGTAACATTATGGGGGACCCCTACCACCCCACCAATGGACTGTTCCAGCTGCTACGGTCAGGTAAACACCTCCGCTGTCAGAGAGGATGAGACCGAGTTTCTTCCCACAGATCGTCAGGACTGTAAACTCCTATCTCACCAGGGACTAGTTTACTATACTAATTTACTGTTGTGTTGTGCCTTTTTAATTTTTTAATTTTTCTAACATGTAAGTATGATTCTGTTCTATTCTGTTCTGTTGTTTTTTGCACAATCCGCAGTTGTCTTGACTTGACAAAGTTGACTTGACGACTTGAAGTGTCACAAAATGACTTTGGTGAATCAGATTAAAGAAAACCCCAAGGCTTTTCATACATTTAAAAACATGAGAATAACCAGGGAGAAAGTAGGACCACTCAAGAATAAAGGAGATAATATGTACTTGGTGTCAGTGGATGTAGGCAAAATACCAAATGAGGACTTTACATCTGTTTTCACCGTGAAAAAGGACAAGGAGGTTAGTGAAATCAGTGTAGAAATTCCTAATCTGCAAGGGAAGTTTGAGATTAAGATGGAGGAGGTGTTTGGGTTATTGATGAGCAGTAATGTGGATAAATCTCCAGGGCCTTTTGGGATATATCCCAGGTTATTGATAGAGGCAAGAGAGGAGATTGTGGGCGCTTTGATAAAGATCTTTGTGTCTTCTCTAGCCACAGGCAAGAGGACTATACATTGGCTAAAATTGTTCCTTCATTTAAGAAGGGTAGAAGAGTTAATCCAGGGAATTATAGGCTGGTGAGCTTCACGTCAGTGGTAGGAAAGCTATTGGAGAGGATTATTTGGGGAGGATTTAATCCTGTTTGGGTTAATTAGGGACTGTCAACACGGCTTTCTGCACAGCAGATCATATGTATATATATATTGTCTATATGTGTGTGTACATATATGTGTGTGTGAGGAAAGCCGTCAAAGCATACATCACAATCTGGTTTGCGAACAGCTCTGCCCAGAGGGCGGTGGAGGCAGGTTCTCTGGATGCTTTCAAGAGAGTGCTAGATAGGGCTCCTAAAAATAGCAGTGTCAGGGGATATGGGGAGAAGGCAGGAACGGGGTACTGATTGGGGATGATCAGCCATGATATTATTGAATGGCGGTGCTGGCTCGAAGGACCGAATGGCCTACTCCTGCACCTATTGTCTATTGTCTATAGTTATACAGCGGGATATAGATCAGCTACAGAAATGTACAGAGAAATAGTGAAGATTATCCCTAGCAAGTATAAGGTGTTGCACTTTGGGAGGTTGTATATAAAGGCAAAAAATACAATATAATTACAAGAGCCTTAACAACATTGGTGTACTGAGGGATCTCAGGGTTCAATCCAACAACTCCATGAAAGTGACAACACTAAGAGTGGTAAAGAAGGCATATGGTCTGCTTGGCTTCATTGGTCAGGGCACTAAGTATGATAGGAAGGCTTGATGCAGCTTTAAAGGACATTGGTTAGGCCGCATTTTGTGTATCCTGTGCAGTTCTGGCTGTCCCTTTGCAGGTAGGATGTGCAAGCTTTGGAAAAAATGCAGAGGAGGTTTACCAGAATAACACCTGGATTAGGGGTTATTAGCCACAGGAAGAAATTCAACTGGCTTGGATTATTTCTCTGAAATGCCTGATGTTGAGGGGAGACTTTATAGAAGTGTATAGGATTATGAGAGGCAAAAATAGAGTACACAGACAAAACCTTTTTACTAGAATGGCATTCTTTAATACCAGAGAATTTAGCTTTAAGGCGAAAGGGGCAGCTTGAATCTTTGTTTTAGTATCCCATCTGAAATTGATGAACTATGCTGTGAGAGGCTTTAATAGCTTGTGTTGGGAAAAAAAAGTTCTCAATGGTCGAAAGGAACCAGAGGTGTCTAATTTATCATTGCCACTGCCATGTATGGGAATGTTTCTTTCTTATCAAGGTGCTGTGAACTAAAACAACTAAAACAGGAAAAAGAGCAGTGATTAACGGGTCCCTTTCAGAATGGCAGGCAGTGACTAGTGGGGTACCACAAGGCTCGGTGCTGGGACCGCAGCTATTTACAATATACATCAATGATTTGGATGAAGGGATTCAAAGTAACATTAGCCAATTTGCAGGCCTATTCTCTGGATACTTTCAAGAGAGAGCTAGATAGGGCTCTTAAAGATAGCGGAGTCAGGGGATATGGGGAGAAGGCAGGAACGGGGTACTGATTGGGGATGATCAGCCATGGTCACATTGAATGGCAGTGCTGGCTCGAAGGGCCGAATGGCCTACTCCTGCACCTATTGTCTATTGTCTATTGTCTATTGCCTGAGAAAAAGTTGGAAGCACGCTCAGTGGCAACATTCAAGTTGAATCTATACTTTATGCAGAAAGAAACAGTGCCAGGGAAGAGGCAGGGGAATAGAATCAATTGGCTGTTCTTAATAAGAACAATCTTAGTCTGATGGGTTGAACGGCCTCCTTCAGTTTCTGTTCATGCCAGAAGCACATTTAACTTTGCAAAACAAAAGTTTTCTTTCATCTTTAAAAATTCAATTTCTTTAAAAGTGAATTGTGTATCATCTTGCTTTTGAGTATTACAGAATTTAATTTCAGTCGAGTAAAACATAATAAAAAATTGGCACCCAGCTGCTCAAAATTTCCAGTTTGCCTTCTGGTTCCTCCAGGTGTCTGATGCTAATGCAAGAAGAAGCACAGAAATAAACAGTAATACTTGTATTGATGCTACTCTCAGGATTTCTCTCCACGGATTACACAATCTAGTCGCAAAGAAAAAGCCTTCACGCCACTTGCAAAACCTTGTTCAGTGTTGTTTAAAGGAGAATAAGAACAGAAAACATTGGAAATACTCAGCAGGTCAAACTTCAATTGTGAAGAGAGAAACAATTAATGTTTTAGTTTGATGATCATTTAACCAGAACCAGGTTTGATTTTCATTTCAGATGTCTAGCCCCTGAACTATTTTGATGTTGAATTACTTAAATAGGATCTATCTTGAGCAATCCTCAGTCCATGGAACCCAATCCTGAGAACACTTCATGAAACGGTCTTGTTTAAATAGCATACCTACCCTCTTCTCCTTGAGGTCTCCCCCATTTCCATACCTGACGATAGCAACTCCTGTTATCTCCTCAACCACGAGTGCTTATAAGTGTAGCAAAGCCCAGTGCTTGCAGCCCACCACCAACATCTCTCTCTGGTGGCAAACTAGTTCCTTTGTATTCCTTTGCAAACTTCACATTGCTGATACCAGTAAACGAATTGCCTTTCTTAGAATCTCTTCAATGGCTCCCGATATCATGAATCTAGTCAATGGTAGATTTTCCAGTGGTGGGTCTTAGAACAAATTACTCACAGAAAGAGCTGCTGATGGTGGTCTGGCACCTATGGTATTGTACACAATCAGAGACAGTCCAACAAGCACTATTAATTCTTAAGCTAATTTTTAACTTTTCAACATTTTGTGGCCAAATCCGAAAAATATTACTGTCCACACAAACCATTAAGTAGCTATTTTTAATATTGTTCCCACAATGCAATTTAGCATCAAATATACCACATATTGAGGCACCAGTGTCCACGTGGTGACAGGTGCAATTGAATATTTGTCTGAAAGGACACTAGTGCCTCAATATTTAGTGTTGTGTTGGATTGTTCTAATGCGTGAACGAACAAGGAGATTAAAGCTTGCCCTATCAATTCCCCCATGTCCCATCAATTACCTCATGATATATTTGCTCGGGTGTTTTATTTTCTGCTGGTGTTGTTGAAACAGTAAAGAGTTAATAGCTGCAGCTCAGCCCTTATTCCCACTCTAGCCACTTCTTAACCACTGCTGACATTCAGACAGTAAAACCAAGATGGCAGTGACCATTGGTAGTCTGTCTGGTAGCGGGCTGATTTATGGTCCTAAGTTTGTTCAATTTGAACACTAGTAAACTAATTTCACACTTTCATTGAAAGTGTGAGTTATTCTGATGGAAAGAGGCAGGCAGCCAACAGAAAATTGACATCTTATATTGAATGTTTTAATATTTGGAATTATTATCCATTGTATGAAGACTGTCCTTATCAATAACCATTTATTATGTCTTATTTTTATGATACATGCACTTTTTCAATGCTTCTTTTCCACAAAAACTATAACTTTATAGTTCTCTTTCCTGACAGTTACATATTTAGCCACTGGACTCTAAGCCCCAAAGGTATTCCTGTAAATGTTTTCCCTCTCAATTCTTTCTAAGATGTGATGGTATCATATTTATTGCAATAATTTGGGGAGTAGGTGCCATAGAAATGTAATATTTTTTGCTATCAGTTTACAAATCCTGGCTTACTTAAAGGTTCTAGGTTAAGTATTGCATGCCTAGTAAGCACTTCACAACCACAGCCCAAAGTACATAATAAAATTCCTCTCAAACTGAATAGCTACAAGGCGATATGGATTATAGGATCTCATAGCATTGCACTCAAGTTACCAGTCTGAACCATTCATCTAGAAGCTGGTCATATAATGAATCTTAATGAATTAACATAGATGGATTTAAAACACATCTTGTTAATGGCATCTATTAAATGACTATATCATTGTTAACAATCATCTGTATCACCAATATGAATACAATAAAATATGGGGGCAGGAGTAGAGAATTTGGGCCTCACAACACCATTGCTGCATTCAATGATCATGGCTGAACTGCCCAGGTTCTATCTCACTCTTTACTGCCAACTTCTCCCTTTACCTCTCAATTGCATGATCTTTAAGGCTTTAAACAAAATGATCTAACTTTAGCTCCTCGGTAAAACTAATGACCCACCTCCTCAAACCTTCAGCATAGAGGATTCCAGAGATTCACCACCCTCTGCAGGATGTTCCTACATACGTCATTTATAAAATAATAGTTGTACAACACAGTAATATGCGCCTCATTCCACCATGACTACGCTATCCATCTTGCCCATCTTACACTAATTCCATTTGCCAGCATAAGATCCATATTTTTTGAAACCTTGTCTATTAAATGTCTCTTAAATGTACAGTAGTAAATGTATATTGAAAGTAAGCATGTAGGTACAGCAGGCAGTGAAGAAAGGCAATGGCATGTTGGCCTTCATAACAAGGGGAGTTGAGTATGGCAACAAAGAGGTCCTCCTGCAGTTGTACAGGACCTGAGTGGACCACACCTGGAGTTTTGGTCTCCAAACCTGAGGAAGGACATTTTTGCTATTGAGGGAGTGCAGCGTAGGTTCACGAGATTAATTCCCGGGATGGCGGGACTGTCATATTTTGATAGATTGGGCAGTGGGCTTGATAGATCTGGAATTTAGAAGGATGAGATGGGATCTTATTGAGACATATAAGATTATTAAGGGTTTGGACATGTTAGAGGCTGGAAGCATGTTCCCAATGTTGGGGGAGACCAGAACCAGGGTCCATAGAATAAGAATAAGTTTAAGAATAAGTGGGAAGTGGCCATTTAGACCACAGTGAGGAAAAACTTTTTCACACAGTGAGTTGTGAGTGTGTGGAATTCTCTGCCTCAGAGGGCGGTGGAGGCTGGTTCTCTGGATGCTTTCAAGAGAGTTAGATAGAGCTCTAAAGGAAAATGGAGTTAAGGGATATGGAGAGAAGGCAGGAATCTTATAGAAACTTACAAAATTCTTAAGGGGTTGGACAGGCTAGATGCAGGAAAATTGTTCCCGATGTTGGAGAGGTCCAGAACAAGGGTCACAGTCTAAAGATAAGGGGGAATTCCTTTAGGACCGAGATGAGGAAAACATTTTTCACACAGAGAGTGGTGAGTCTCTTGAAATATCTGCCACAGAAGGTAGTTGAGGCCAGTTCATTGGCTATATTTAAGAGGGAGTTAGATGTGGCCCTTGTGGCTAAAGGGATCAGGGGATATGGAGAGAAGGCTGAGGTAGGGCAAGGATACTGAGTTGGAATGATCATATTGAAAGGCGGTGCAGGCTCGAAGGGCCGAATGACCTACTCCTGCACCTATTTTCTATGTTTCTATGTTTCTAACAGAGTATTGATTGTGAATAATCAGCCATGATCACATTGAATGGCAGTGCTGGCTCGAAGGGCCAAATGGCCTACTCCTGCACCTAATGTCTATTAGCTCCAATAGCTCCTCCCCCAGATATCAACCACTTTCTCCGTGTAAAACCTTAAAACTCATTCCTCTCACTTTCAACCAATGCTCCCACGAGGAAACAAATGATCATTACCATCTACCTTATATATGCCTCCTATAATTTTAAATATCTCTCTCGTCACCTCTCAGATCTCACCCAAGCCCTTGTGTTCCAGGCATAGATTATCCATTTGGTTCTTAATGATCTCCACTCTTTCCATGGTTACCCTCCTGTTTAAAAACGTAAAATATGCATTTGGATTTTCCTGACTCCTTTTTCCCAGTGACATTTTGTGCCCCTTCTTTGCCTTTTCCTAATGCCTAATTCCTTTTTTATTTGCCCATAGAATCATTGACAGATACTGGACAAATCAAGTCTGGTGAATCCATGTCATCCATCATTAACAATTGACATTAATCTTACTTTGATACCATATTTAATTATATCCACATTCTTATTAACTGCTCCCTGGTTCTACCACTCATTTATACACATAGAAGGAAACACAGATGATCAATGTGGGGGGGGGGGGGGGGGGTTTAACACTTCACACGCACAACAAGCTAACCATAGGGTAGGATCAAACACTGTAGCTTTATTAACTGAGCCACTGTGCCGCCAAAATACAATGCCATTCCCTTTAAATGTCTATACTCCCGAAGGGCTTTTCTGGTTTAAAGAGTCAAGAATTTTTAAGTATCATACGTACCACAATGGAACAATGAAAATCTTATTTTGGGCAGCAGCATGGCAGGCCTGTAATACACATAGATCATATAATAATAAAAAAGATGTAAATAAAATCAAAACCCGCAAGCCCTTTCCAGACAGCATATATTGAATCTCAAAGGCATCAAAAATACACACCCAACTCCACTGGCAACCCCCATTTGCTCAAAGAGCCATCCCCAAGGGTCATTCATCTAACATTTGCATTGCTCTTTCCCAAGGTTTGGATGTACTATCTGCCCTAACCACGGGGGTCGCGCCGCTGTGGACACATTAATACACAAACTATCTCTTTTGGCCAACAAAACGATTCCCACAACCCACTTGTAAAACCATTCCTCCATAATCTTCCAGCATCTAATTATTCAAAATCCTATAACCCCCTGGCATGAATTTATTGAAATGTTACACAAACACACATCCTTCGATTTTTCCAGAATATTCCCCGTTGGTCCCGCTTTCTAATCTCATAACTAACATCTCCATCCCACAAAAACCCGTAATACAAAAATCCACAACAAAGTAGGACCTCCCCATCCATTCCCACACACCTCGCTACCTAGTGAACCCTTCTCTTTTTGCCACGCCACACTCTCCACCACCACTTTCAGACCACACTGATAACTTAAAATACTTCAAAATATGTTCCTCCCAGTCCTGGTTATCCACCACGACATCTCCGCAATAGCTTAGATCATTCCCTTGAATTCATTACTTGCACGCAACATGCGAACATGCATCTTAAAGTCTTAAACCATACAATCGTATTGCTCAACATCCCCAACGCCCGCCCAATAATCATAGCCAAATAACTCACCTCCAGTCAAGCATATGCATGTTCATTTGTGTCCCTTGGCACTAATGTTTCTCACCACTTAATCTCTTTCTTTTTTTTTTTTTTTCGTTTTCAAAAACTTAAACTTGTTTTTTTTTAATTTATATTTTTATTAAAAGCAGTGTACAAAAGTATAAACCGCGGCATATGACATAATACATTTATTGTGCAGCTTCCATTTTAATTTTAGCAAAGATGAAATAGAAAAAGAGAGGAAGAGCAAGAAAGAACGAGTGAAAGAGAAAGTGAATGTGTAAGAATAGAACCCCTAAACTATCAAATTAGTGTAGTCAAAGAGTGAGTAAGTAAAGACTTAAAGATATAAAGACAAAAAAGGAAAAAAAAGTGTTAATTTACCTGCTTCATTTCTCTCCCCACCCATCACCCAATCCGTAAATCGGTTTAATTCCAAAGATGAGTCGGAGTACAGAAGAGAGATCGAGCGACTGTCCATATGGTGCCAGCACAATAACCTGGCCCTCAACACCAGCAAAACCAAGGAACTGATTGTGGACATAGGAAGTAGGATGGGGACCCACAGTCCTGTTTATATCACCGGGTCAATGGTTGAAAGGGTCAAAAGCTTCAAATTCCTTGGCCGTGCACAACGGAAATCTTCCCTGGTCCTAGAACACAGATGCAGCTTATTAAGAAAGCTCATCATGCCTCTACTTCCTAAAGATTACGGAGAGGTCGGTTTTAGTCAAGGAAGGGACCTCTATAACTTCTAGCAGGTGCAGCAGTTGGAGAGCTTGCTGACCATTTGCACCGTGGCTTGGTTCGGCAACCATTAGTGCCCGTGGAGAAGAAGAAAATACTACAAAAAGTAGTAAACGACTGTCCCAGTTCCCCTCACGGCTCTGACCTTCCTTCCATCGAGAGGATCTACCACAGCCCGCTGCTGCCACAAAAAGGCTTGCAGCATCATCAAAGACCCAGCACCCGACCCTTCCCACTACACGCATCTCCCTGCTACCTTCGGTAGGAAGGTACAGAGCCTGAGAACTGCTGACCCAGTATCAGGAATAGCTACTTCCCCACAGCCATACAGGCTCTATAAACCCTGGCTCGGACAAAACTCTGAACATTAATACCCCTCCATACTGTTATTTGCACATATTATTAATTAATTAATAATTAATTGTATTATATATATAATTGTAGTCAATGCCTACTATGTTCTGTTGTGCTATGCAAAGAAAGAATTTCATTGTCCTGTCAGGGACACATGACCCATGGAATCATGGAAAACTTTATTGTCATTCGGACCTTGCGGTCTGAACGAAAATTTCGTGGTCTGCATTCATACATATAGTAAATAACAAAACACACAATAAACACATATTTAACATCCACCACAGTGAGTTCACCAAACGCCTCCTCACTGTGATGGAAGGCAAAAATCTTGTCTTTGTCTCTTCCCTTCTTGTTCTTCCTCTTCCTCTGCACTGAGGCGATCCAGGCCTCCGATGTTGTGACCGTACTGGGTGATGTAAATAAGTCCCGCGGTGAACCGCGCTCCGCAAGCCGGCCGGTTCAACTCCGCGGCCCGGGGCGGTCGAAGCTGCTGAAGCTGTCGCCCTCCAGTCCAGCAAACGCAGCAGTTGCCGCGGGAGCTCCGGACAAACAGGTCACCCACCTGTGACCTGCGAGCTCCCGACGATGTCATCCACTGGGCCCGCGGCCGAACCTCCGAAGTCGCTGCCGCTGCCACTGCCACCGGAAAGCCGCCACAGCTCCGAGTCAGGCCGCCGGAACGCCGGAACGCCTGAACCCGCCACAGCCCCGAAGTCGGCCAGCCCCGCGCTGGTAAGTCCTGGCTGGCTCTGCCTCCGGAGCCTCGAGGTCAGTCGCAGTTGGAGGCTGTCAGCTCCGCCATTAGGCCTCAGCGCAGACGGAAATGGAGACGGGGGATACGACAATAAAAGTCGTGTCCCCCACAAAAGGAATAGACTAAAAACGTTTCTCCCACCCCTCCCACATACATACACTACATAATAACTCAAATTAACGCTAAAACAAGACAAGAAAACAACAAAAAAAAGAAAAACAGATGGACTGCAGGTGAGCCGCTGCTGCCAGGGCAGCGCCGTCACTCCCACAGACCCCCAGATGACAATAAACTCTTTTGACTCTTTGACTCTGTTTGACTCGCTATACTATCCTTGTAATGAATCAATGAAAGGAATTCATATCTTTGAAAATTGCTCTGATTTTCCTGGTAAGACAAGTCTCATATCTTCAAGATGTAGCGTCTCAGACATGTTTGTAATCCACATTTTAAGAGTAGGGGTAGATGCATTTTTCCAAAATGTAAGTATAAGATTTTTTGCCATTATCAGGCCATAATTAAGGAAACGTCTTTGAAATATTGATAGCTCTGTGCAGGCTTCTGCTGTTCCAAAAATAATCAGTTCCGTGTGAGGGTTCAGTTTTGTTTTTAATGTTTTTGAGAAATTTTCAAAGATCCCTTTCCAAAAGTTATGTAGTTTTATGCAAGAGGCAAAGGAGTGTGTTATAGTTGCTTCTTGGAGGAGACATTGTCACAAATAGGAGGTACATTTGAAAATATCTTATTCACTTTAGTCTTTGAGTAGCAGTCTGTGCAGTATTTTGAATTAGATTAAAATGTGTCTAACATTAATCAAACAATTATGTATATATAAGAGATATTTTTCCCATCTGTCTTTGGAAAATTTTAGGCCTAATTCCTCTTCCCATTCTCTTCTAATTGTGTGTGATGATGGAATTTCTATATTTAGAAGGGTATTATACAAGTATGATGTTTGATTGTTTGACTCTCAGTTTCTATTCATAACTTTGTCTAATATATCTGGCAGCAGAGTTTGATAATCATGGGTATATGTTTTCAAATTATCTCAAATTTGAAGATATCAAAAATATTGATTAACTTTCAGACTGCATTTCGAATGTAATTTCTGAAATGACAGGAGATTTCACATCTCGTACAGATCTCCAAACTTTTTAATTCCTAGTCTTTCCCAATAAATAAACGCTAATGTAACCCCACTTTTTTAAAAAGGGAGGGAGAGAGAAAACGGGGAATTACAGACCAGTTAGTTTAACATCGGTAGTGGGGGAAATGCTAGAGTCAGTTATTAAAGATGGGATAGCAGCACATTTGGAAAGTGGTGAAATCATTGAACAAAGTCATCATGGAATTATGAAAGGTAAATCATGTCTGACGAATCTTATAGAATTATTCGAGGATGTAAGCTAAGGGAGAACTAGTGGATGTGTTATATCTGGACTTTCAGAAGGCTTTCGACAAGGTCCCACATAAGAGATTAGTATGCAAATATAAAGCACATGGTATTGGGGGTTCAGTATTGGCTGGCAGACAGGAAGCAAAGAGTAGGAGTAAACGGGTCCTTTTCAGAATGGCACGCAGTGACTAGTGGGGTAACACAAGGCTCAGTGCTGGGACCCCAGCTATTTACAATATATATTAATGTTCTGGATAAGGGAATTGAATGCAACATATCCAAGTTTGTGGATGACACTAAGCTGGGGGGCTGTGTTAGCTGTGAGGAGGATGCTAGGAGGCTGCAAGGTGACTTGGATAGGTTGGGTGAGTGGGCAAATGCATGGCAGATGCAGTAAGATGTGGATAAATGTGATGTTATCGACTTTGGTGGCAAAAACAGGAAGTAGACTATTATGTGAATGATGGCCAATTCGGAAAAGGGGAGATGAAACGAGACCTGGGTGTCATGGTACACCAATCATTGAAAGTAGGCATGGTGAGGCCACACCTGGAGTATTGCATACAGTTTTGGTCTCCTAATCTGAGGAAAGACATTCTTGCCATAGAGGGAGTACAGAGAAGGTTCACCAGACTAATTCCTGGGATGGCAGGACTTTCACATGAAGAAAGACTGGATAGACTCGGCTTGTACTCGCTTGAATTTAGAAGATTGAGGGGGGATCTTATAGAGACTTACAAAATTCTTAAGGGGTTGGACAGGCTAGATGCAGAAAGATTGTTCCCGATGTTGGGGAAGTCCAGAAAAAGGGGTCACAGTGTAAGGATAAGGGGGAAGTCTTTTAGGACCGAGATGAGAAAATCATTTTTCACACAGAGAGTGGTGAATCTGTGGAATTCTCTGCCGCAGAAGGTAGTTGAGGCCAGTTCATTGGCTATATTTAAGAGGGAGTTAAATGTGGCCCTTGTGGCTAAAGGGATCAGGGGGTATGGAGACAAGGCAGGTAAGGGATACTGAGTTGGATGATCAGGCATGATCATATTGAATGGCGGTGCAGGCTCAAAGGGCCGAATAGCCTACTCCTGCACCTATTATCTATGTTTCTATGATTCTATGTTTTATCTATAATAGATGGCTTAAACAATGGGATATTAGCTATTGGTGAAAGAAGAGATAAATTTCTTAGTTTAAAAGTTGATTTTACTTGTCTCCAGATTCGTAAAGTGCTGCGAATAATCAGATTTTTCTCATATATCACATGTTTTTCAACTATATTGGGTAGAGAAGAATCGCGCCTATATTAAAAGGTGAGCAATCCTCTCACTCCATTATTAACTAGTCTACCTGTAGGCATGAGTTATCCAGCCAGTAAATTACATTTTTAATATTCATTGCCCAATAGTAGTATAAGAAATTGGGGAGCACCAATCCGCCCATTTCTTTGGGTTTACATAGATGTCGTTTATGAATTCTATGTGATTTATAATCTCAGATAAAGTTTGTAATCCGGGAATCAAGATTTAAAATATATATATTTTAGTTTGGTATATTGAAATAAATAGAGAATTTGTAGGAGAAAAATCATTTTTATGGCATTTATTCTGCCTATTAGAGACATCAGAAGTGTTTTCCAGAATTGAATAAGAGCGTTTAATTTATTAACTATAGGCAGAAAGTTTGCGTTGAATGAAGAAGTATATTTTCTGGTTACTTGGACACCCAGATATTTAAATTTTTCTGTAGCAATTCTGAAAGGATATTTTAAAAGTTGTGTTGGCTCTTGAGGTTTTATTGTCATAATTTCACTTTGTTCCAGTTTATTCTATATCCTGAGAAGGAACCAGATTCCTCTATAAGATTTAATACATTTGGAATACTAACTTGAGAATTGGTGATATATAATAATACATCATCTGCATATAATGATATTTTGTTATTGGAATGTTTAGTATTATAGCCGTGAATGTTTGGATGTACTCTTATTATTTCCGCTAAGGGTTCAATCGCAAGGGAAAATAACAGGTGTGATAATGCACAACCCTGTCCATTGCCCATGGATAGTTGACATTTCTGAGAAAGTATGTGGTTGGTCAGTATTCTGGCAGTAGACCTATCATATAGTAATTTTATCCATGAATTAAAATTATCTCCCATCTGAAATGTTTGCAGTACTGTGAAAAGGTATTAACATGCTACTTGGTCAAATGCTTTTTCTGCATCTAATGAAATCATTGATGTCATCTTCTTTAATTCTGTGTGAGTACATTATTGTAAAAAGGCGTCTCAAATTATCAAATGTCTCTTGGGTATGAACCCCGTTTGATCCGAATGTATTAATTTATTAACGTATTTACATAATCTTCTTGCCAAAGTTTTCGCTAATATTTTCTGATCTGTATTTAGCAAGGCAATTGCTCTGTATGAACTGGGGTCTTCTAGATCTTTATCTTTTTTGGGTTTAAGTGTGATAGTTGATTCAGCTAGTGTCTGTGGCTTTTCAAAAATTTTATTTGACACAGTCATATGATACAATACATCAAAACATAATCAGAAATTACACTATAACAAATAATCCTTATCGTACAACAGTGCATTCATTGTTTACAATACTCTCAACCCCACGCGGTGACCAGCGCCCACGGAGGGTCTCCAGAGTCCCCGTGGACACCGCGTGTTCCCTCTCCAGGGACACACGTGCACGGACGTAGGCCTGAAAGAGGGTCAGGCAGCCGGCTCTTTAGGCTGACCATTGACCGACCACTGCCTAGACCCGTGAATGGCCACCTTGGCCAGGCTCAGGAGCAAACCGACAGGGAAGTCCCACACCCCCCCACCCCCCCCCCCCCCCCCCCCCCCCCCCCCCCCGATCGGCTCTCCCCACTCCCTGCCTTGTGTCCAAACACTAGAATCGTAGGACTAAAATGCAACCAGAACTTGAGGAAAAACCCCTTCAGATATTGTTACAGGGGAAGTAGCCTCTCACACTCCATATACACGTGGAACACGGTCTCTTTCTCGCCACAGAAAATACAGGCGGCGGACGAGCCCGTGAACCGACTCAAAAGTTTATTACATGCCACCGCTCTGTGCAACACTCTCCACCACAGGTCCCCAATGTAAAGGGGGACAACTCCCTTGTAGAGGGACCCCCACTGGGGACCTCCCCTGCCTTCGGGTGGTAACACCGTCTGCCATGGTGAGTCGGGACGGGAGACGAAGGCAAGGAACATTCTGTACCGTGCGCATCTCTTCGCATCATGAAATGGCATGCTGGTCATCTCAGAAAGGCGGCTCAGGTTGTGTGGAGCCGGTGCCCGAGAAATATCCCGGAGCCTAGGCCCAATGAGCAGATCTTAAGGAAGCGGGTGAAAGCTCAGTCAGAACCACTCTAGGCGTTCGCCTCTCCTCGACACCCACCATGACAGAGTGAGGGCCGGCTACTCCCGCAGCCACAACATTCCCCTCCCCTTGTGCAACAACACGCTGGCTGAAAACAGCCAAATTCCTCACTCTTAGCACATCCCGGTAGAAAACAGACAAGCCCCTTAGGGCGGGTCAACTGATGGCCGACACCGGGAGCCACGAGACCCCCCTTAGGCAACTACACCGACAGAAAAAATACGTGGCCAGAGCGTGTCATCTGGAGGGGGTTCTCTACATACATATACATCAGCAGAGTCCTGAGACGGGTACGCACACATACCAAGGACTGGCTGCCCTCCTCTAATGTGAGACTCAGGACCTCTGCGGAAACCCTGTGCTTCCTATTTCCATAAAATAAATCTACCAGCTTCTTCTGTAAATATGGAAGGTGGGACAAGAGTAGCCAGCCGGTACCATAACATGGAGGCCACCAACTGTTTAATGACCAGCACCCTCCCCTGATAGGAAAGAGCTCCAAGCAGGCCTGACCAGTGCCCCAGCCGGGCGACGACTTTCATCTCCAACTCCTGCCAGTTTGCTGGCCAAGCATCCTCAGTGGGGCTCAGGTGCACCGCCAGATAGAGGAGGTGTGCGGTGCTCCACGCATACATTGTCCTCCGGCAGGGGGTCTACCTGCCACTGACCCACTAAAAGTCCAGAACACCTACTCCAGTTAACTCAGGCAGAAGATGCAGCTGAGAAAATCTTCCTGCAGTCACGCATCCTCCGCAGGTCACCAGGATCAGTGAACATAAGGAATAAATCATCGGCATACGCCGAAAGAACCACCTCCACCCCCAGGCCAGGTAAAGCCAGGCCTGTCGACCTCCTCTGAAGAAGACACAGGAACGGCTCCACACAGACTGAGCACAACTGACCCGACATGGGGCATCCCTGACGGACCCCCCCTTCCAAATTGAAAGGGAGCCAACAACACACCATTAACCTTCACAAGACGCTCCACTTCAGCGTACAAAAGCCGGACCCGGGCCACAAAATGCGTCCAAATCCGAACGCTTGCAACGTCCTGAAGATGAATTCATGCTCTACCCAATCAAAAGCCTTCTCCAGATCAAGAGACAGAAAAGCAGCTGACTGACCAGTACCCTGCGCTAGATGAATCGGGTTCCTAACCAGGTGGATGTTATCCTGAATGGACCGGCCAGGGACTGTATAGGACTGGTCAGGATGAATCAGTTGAGACAGCACAGAGCCCAGGTGATTTGCCATTGCCCGTGCAAAAACGTTATACTCTGTACATAGGAGAGAGACCGGGCGCCAGTTCTTCAACAAGCGGAGTTCGCCTTTCTTGGGCAGCAAGACAACAACAGCCCTATGCCATGAGAGAGGCATTTCCCTGGTCACCAGGCTCTCCCCCAGAACCAACATGTAGTCACCCCCCAGGATATCCCAGAAAGCTCTAACAAATTCTACCGCAAGCCCATCCAGCCTGGGGGACTTACCCCTCCCGAGCTGATGCAGGGCATGAGTCAACTTCTCCAAAGATAAGGGACCATCAAGAAGATCGGCCACCTCCCTATCTACAGTTGGTAGACCCTCCCAAACATCCTGCTGAGCCACCCCGCTGAATCCACCTGCGGAGAAGAGGGACCCATAAAAAGACCTGACCAAAGCACTGATCCTCTGCGGATCTGTGACAGAGGAGCAATCGGCTGCGAGCAGCTCTGCGAGCTGCTGCGGGCTCCCCGCCGTTTCTCCAGAGAGAAAAAGAAAGGCGAAGCTCGGTCCAGATCGTGCAGCATCTGGACCCGCAACCTCACGTGAGTGCAACGGGACCGCTCAAGCAGCAGGTTCTTCAAGGCTTCCTTCTTCTCCTGAAACTCTCCCCATTCGCAGGAATCATCACCAATCCGACCCAGGCGAGACTCTGCGTCCAGTAGCTCCCTCTCAAGCCTCACGACCGCTGAGTCCCGCCGTCCGGTCGACCCGCACGTGTATTCCTTACAAACGAGATGGATGGCCTGGAGAGTTGATGCATTATACATTCAAGAACAATTCTTCATCAATATGCAAGTGTATTAATATGTGGACCATGGGAGATTGATGAGGAGAGTTTGTGTAGAACTGGAGACATATTTGACTAACCTTCCTTTGACTTCCTTTGCACAGCTGTCTCTAGTGCTGTCTAAATTATAACTTAGAAACATAGAAACAAGGTGCAGTAGTAGGCCATTCGGCCCTTCGAGCCTGCACCGCCATTTAATATGATCATGGCTTATCATCCAAACTAGTATCCTGAACCTGCCTTCTCTCCATAACCCCTGATCCCTTTAGTCACAGGGACCATATCTAACCAATGAACTGGCCTCAACTACCTTCCGTGGCAGAGAATTCCACAGATTCACCACTCTCTGTGTGAAAAATGTTTTCCTCATCTCGGTCCAAAAAAGACTTCCCATTATCCTTAAACTGTAACCCGTTGTTCTGGACTTCCCCAACATCGGGAACAATCTTCCTGCATCTAGCCTGTCCAACCCTTTAAGAATTTTGTAAGTTTCTATAAGATCTCCCCTCAATCTTCTAAATTCTAGCGAGTACAAGCCAAATCTATCCAGTCTTTCTTCATATGAAAGTCCTGCCATCCCAGGAATCAGTCTGGTGTACCTTCTCTGTACTCCCTCTATGGCAAGAATGTCTTTCCTCAGATTAGGAGACCAAAACTGTACGCAATAGTCCAGGAGAGGTCTCACCACGACGCTGTACAACTGCATTAGAACCACCCTGCTCCTATACTCAAACCCTTTTGCTATGAATGCTAACATACCATTCACTTTCTTCACTGCTTGCTGCACCTGCATGCCTACTTTCAATGACTGGTGTATCATGACACCCAGGTCTCGTTGCATCTCCCCTTTTCCTAATCGGCCACCATTCAGATAATAGTCTACTTCCTGTTTCTGCCACCAAAGTGGATAACCTCACATTTATCCACGTTATACTGCATCTGCCATGCATTTTCCCACTCACCCAACCAATCCAAGTCACCTTGCAGCCTCCTAGCATGCTACTCACAGCTAACACTGCTCCCCAGCTTCGTGTCATCCGCAAAATTGGAGATGTTGCATTCAATTCCCTCATCCAGATCATTAATATATATTGTAAATAGCTGGGGTCCCTGCACTGAGCCTTGTGGTACCCCACTAGTCACTGCCTGCCATTCTGAAAAGGACCAGTTTACTCCTATTCTTTGCTTCCTGTCTGCCAGCCAGTTCTCTATCCACTTCAACAGATTAATTATGTCTTCCTTAGTGAAGACAGCACCAAAGTAGTTATTCAATTGGTCTGCCATGTCCTTGTTCCCCATGATCAATTCACCTGTTTCTGAGTGCAAGGTACCTACATTTGTTTTAACTAATCTTTTTCGCTTCACTTTTCGATAAACACTTTTGCAGTCAGTTTTTATGTTCCCTGCCAGTTTTCTTTCACAATCGATTTTCTTTTTCCTAATTAAGCCCTTTGTCCTCCTCTGCTGGACTGAATTTTCCCAGTCCTCTGGCAGGCTGTTTTTTCTGAATAATTTGTATGCTTCATCTTTTGTTTTGATAGTATCCCTGATTTCCCTTGATATCCACAGATGCACTACCTTCCCTGATTTATTATTTTGCCAAACTGGGATGAACAATTGTTGTAGTTCATCCATGCAGTCTTTAAATGTCTTCCATTGAATATCCACCGTCAACCCTTAAAGATTCACTTGCCAGTCTATCTTGACAATTTCACATCTCATACCCTCAAAGTTACCTTTCTTTAAGTTCAGAACACTTGTTTCTGAATTAACAATGTCACTCTTGCCCAAGGAGCCATGCACAATAAGACAATTAACTAACCCTTCCTCATTACTCAATACCCAGTCTAGAATAGCCTGCTCTCTCGTTAGTTCCTCTACATGTTGGTTTAGAAAACTATCCCGCAAACATTCCAAGAAATCCTCTTCCTCAGCACCTCTGCCAATTTGATTCACCCAATCTATATGTAGGTTGAAGTCACCCATTATAACTGTTTTACCTTTGTTGCACGCATTTCCAATTTCCTGTTTGATGCCATCCCCAACTCCACTACTACTGTTAGGTGGCCTGCACACAACTCCCACTAGCGTTTTCTGCCCCTTAGTGTTTCGCAGCTCTACCCATATCGATTCCACATCCTCCAAGCTAATGTCCTTCCTTTCTATTGCGTTAATTACTCTCTAACCAGCAATGCTACCCCACCTCCTTTTCCTTTCTGTCTATCCCTCCTGAATATTGAATATCCCTGGATGTTCAGCTCCCAGCCTTGGTCACCCTGGAGCCATGTCTCCGCGATCCCAACTATATCATATTCATTAATAACTATTTGCACATTCAACTCATCCAGCTTATTACGAATGCTCCTTGCTTTGAGACACAAAGCCTTCAGGCTTGTTTTTACAACACTTACCCCTTGTACAATTATGTTGAAAAGTGGCCCTTTTTGATTTTTGCCCTGGATTTGTCTGCCTGCCACTTTTATTTTTGCCTTGCTACCTATTCTTTCTACCCACATTTTACACCCCTCTGCCTCTCTACTCATGCTCCCATCCCCCTGCCACATTAGTTTAAATCCTCCTCGACAGCACTAGCAAACACTCCCCCAAGGACATTGGTTCCATTTCAGCCCAGGTGCAGACCATCCTGTTTGTACTGTTCCCATCTCTCCCAGAACTGGGAGAACTCTCCCATAAATCCCCAGGGCCAGATAGGCTGCATCCCAGAGTACTTAAGGAAGTAGCTCAGGAAATAGTGGATGCATTAGTGATAATCTTTCAAAACTCTTTAGATTCTGGAGTAGTTCCTGAGGATTGGCGGGTAGCAAATGTAACCCCTCTTTTTAAGAAGGGAGGGAGAGAGAAAACGGGGAATTACAGACCAGTTAGTCTAACATCGGTAGTGGGGAAACTGCTAGAGTCAGTTATTAAAGATGGGATAGCAGCACATTTGGAAAGTGGTGAAATCATTGGACAAAGTCAGCATGGATTTACAAAAGGTAAATCATGTCTGACGAATCTTGTGGAATTTTTCGAGGATGTAACTAGTAGCGTGGATAAGGGAGAACCAGTGGATGTGGTATATCTGGACTTCCAGAAGGCTTTCGACAAGGTCCCACATAAGAGATTAGTATACAAACTTAAAGCATACGGTATTAGGGGTTCAGTATTGATGCGGATAGAGAACTGGCTGGCAAACAGGAAGCAAAGAGTAGGAGTAAACGGTCCTTTTCACAATGGCAGGCAGTAACTAGTGGGGTACCGCAGGGCTCAGTGCTGGGACCCCAGCTATTTACAATATATATTAATGATCTGGATGAGGGAATTGAAGGCAATATCTCCAAGTTTGCGGATGACACTAAGCTGGGGGGCAGTGTTCGCTGTGAGGAGGATGCTAGGAGACTGCAAGGTGACTTGGATAGGCTGGTGAGTGGGCAAATGTTTGGCAGATGCAGTATAATGTGGATAAATGTGAGGTTATCCACTTTGGTGGCAAAAACAGGAAAGCAGACTATTATTTAAATGGTGGCCGATTAGGAAAAGGGGAGATGCAGCGAGACCTGGGTGTCATGGTACACCAGTCATTGAAAGTAGGCATGCAGGTGCAGCAGGCAGTGAAAAAAGCGAATGGTATGTTAGCTTTCATAGCAAAAGGATTTGAGTACAGGAGCAGGGAGGTTCTACTTCAGTTGTACAGGGTCTTGGTGAGACCACACCTGGAGTATTGCGTGCAGTTTTGGTCTCCAAATCTGAGGAAGGACATTATTGCCATAGAGGGAGTGCAGAGAAGGTTCACCAGACTGATTCCTGGGATGTCAGGACTGTCTTATGAAGAAAGACTGGATAGACTCGGTTTATACTCTCTGGAATTCAGGAGATTAAGAGGGGATCTTATAGAAACTTACAAAATTCTTAAGGGGTTGGACAGGCTAGATGCAGGAAGATTGTTCCCGATGTTGGGGAAGTCCAGGACAAGGGGGTCACAGCTTAAGGATAAGGGGGAAATCCTTTAAGACCGAGATGAGAAAGACTTTCTTCACACAGAGAGTGGTGAGTCTCTGGAACTCTCTGCCACAGAGGGTAGTTGAGGCCAGTTCATTGGCTATATTTAAGAGTGAGTTGGATGTGGCCCTTGTGGCTAAGGGGATCAGAGGGTATGGAGAGAAGGCAGGTACGGGATACTGAGTAGGATGATCAGCCATGATCATATTGAATGGCGGTGCAGGCTCGAAGGGCTGAATGGCCTACTCCTGCACCTAATTTCTATGTTTCTATGTTTCTATCTCTCCCAGAACTGGATCCTATGCCCTAGAAATTTGAATCCTTTTCCCTTGCACCATTTTTCAAGCCACGTATTCATCTGCAATATCCTCCTATTTCTAATCTGACTAGCACGTGGCCCTGATAGTAATCCAGAGATTGTTACCTTTGAGGTCCTACTTTTAAGTTCATCACCTAGCTCCCTAAATTCACCTCGCAGAACCTCATCCCGTTTGTTACCTATATCGTTGGTGCCAATGTGCACCACGACAACTGGCTCTCCCCCTTAAGAATGTTCTGCAACCATTCAGTGACATCCCTGACCCTAGCACCAGGGAGGCAACATACCATCCTATAGTCTCGTTTGTGGCCGCAGAAATGCCTATCTATTCCCCTTACAATTGAATCCCCTATTACTATAGCCCTTCCACTCTTTTTCCGCCCCTCCTGTGCCGCAGCCACCCATGGTGCCATGAACTTGGCTGCTGCTGCCTTCCCCTGATGAGCCATCTCCCCCAACAATATCCAAAATGGTATATCTGTTTAGACAGGAGATTACCGCAGGGGACTCCTGCACTACCTGCCTTCTGCTCTGCTGGAGAATGGCCACCCATTCCCTTTCTGTCCGCTTAACTTTTACCTGCGGTGTGACCAACTCACTGTACGTGCTATTCACGACTTTCTCAGCATCGTGGATGTTCCAGAATGAATCCAACCGCAGCTCCAATCGTTCACTGTGGTCTGCCAGGAGCTGCAGCTGGACACACTTCCCGCAAACGTAGTCACCAGGGACACCGACCATATCCCTAATCTCCCACATGTTGCAGGATGAGCAAACCATGGGGCCGATCTCAAATGACATGGCTTAACCCCAAATTAAATCAACTCACTAACACTATAAAAATCTTAATCCTTTAAACTGTACCTTTATTAAAAGCACTGTACCCTTCACTCACTGTTCCCTTAACTCACTGTACCCTTAACCAGAAAGCAAAAATGCAAACCTGGTGTTGCTCCCAATCAGCTGCTTCCCTAGTGCGCTTCCACCAATCAGCGGCTTCCACCAGACCACTTCCTTTGAAGTGTGTTGGAATGTTACAGATTGGGTACTCCTCTCGCTCCAACTGCTCCTGGGCCTCTGTGGAGGAAGACCCCGCACTCGCTTTTACAACTCACCACCTGGAAACTCCTCCTCTCTCTCCAACGGCGCCTGGGCCTCTGTGAAGCAAAGCCCCGTGCTCAATTTTGCAACTCACCACCCAGAAACTCGTCCTCTCGCTCCAACGGCTCCTGGGCCTCTGTGGAGCAAAGCCCGCACTCGATCTTTCAACTCGCCGCCCGGAAATTCCTCCTCTTGCACCAACGGCTCCTGGGCCACTGTGAAGCAAAGCCCCGCACTCGAACTTTCAACTCACCGCCCGGAAACTCCTCCTCTCGCTCCAATGGCTGCTGGGCCTCTGTGGAGCAAAGCCCTGCGCTCGATTTTTCATCTCACCACCGGGAAACTCCTCCTCTTGCTCCAACGGCTCCTGGGCCTCTCTCCAACGGCTCCTGGGCCTCTCTTGGGAGAATTTGTCAGTCTGCAGAACATTAGACCAAGTAATTGTTCAAAGGTCTCAAAGGTCTTTTATTGTCTGTGTACCAATTAAGGTACAGTGATATGCAAATTACCATACAGCCATACTAAAAATCAACAAGACACACAACCCCGCGTTGTTAGGCCACAGTGTGGATAGAGATACGATATGGAGAAAAATCACATCTCCATCGAGATAAGAGATTAGAAAAAGTTTCCCCAACCCTCCACATAAAACAAGCTAAAGAACACTAAAAACATACATTTAACACATACTAAAAAGCCAATGAAGAAGAAAGGGACAGACAGACTGTTGGCGAGGCAGACATTGCTGGTGCCACCCGGTGGAATCAGCGACTAACAATAAGCATACACATGATGTGGGTGAAAAAGATTTCCATTATTAGGACTCAGTGGAAAAGCAATTAATGTGCATTGAATCTGAGCATGACAGTTGTTAAAATGTATGTATTCCTTAATTAATTGGAGCCATTGGGCATCAGTGCGCAAAGAAGAGCATCAATCAAGGCAACATTCTGGGGCTGAGTAAATTTAACCTCATCACAACCTAACATCAAAATATAGTTTAGTAGGAGGCGTTCATTTTTCCAAATGATATAAAAAACGGCATATTTATTCATGTTCAAGAGAATAGCTGTTAATAAAATGATTTAATTGTAAGTTCTCACTGACTACCAAAATATCTATTTCCAATTGATTATGAATATGATGGTAGCTCTAAACTTTATGACACTCAAATTTCTGTACTACTTCCTCATTTTAAGTTGCAGGCAGACATTTGGCCTCGGGTTGGTACATTCAGCAAATATACGAGTTTCCACTGGATCTCTCTCACTCTCAACTGTTTTTTTTACTAATCCACATGGTGTCTGCACAAATGCCAACTCCTCGTAGCGGTTACATTGATTTGTCTCCTTCCATCTCTTGGTGTGCTCTCTGTCTCTTAGTTGCACAAATTTATTTTGTTTTCATTGCAAGTCAATTGCAGGGCCCGGATCCAGAAAAGGCTCAAACAGTGATCAGGTTTGCAGAATGCTGAATACCCCGGACAGCAATGAACTGATGACACCACTTTCTCAGAAATTAATTTGGCTCATGCATAATTTGTTTACCTGAAGGCCATTATATCAGACCTCCAAACATGACAAGTCATTTCCCCACAGGGAACTTACCGAATCTCTGCATGTCGTGACGTTCTTAATAGCCAATATAATGCAGCTGAGACACAGTAACTGTTGAAAATATGAAATATGCACTTTTCATAGTATCCCAAGGGACTTTACAGCCAGTGAATTATTCTTACAATTTGGTTAAGACAGTATTGTGATGTAGCAAATACAACAGCAATTTCATGCACAGGAAGCTCCAATAAATATCAACGTGATACCAGACAGATAAAATGATTTTGGGCGATCATAAAAGTGATAAGTACTGGACATTTAATTGGAGGAATCTGCAGCCTCTCCTCGCCCATACGCGCACATACATATACATGCACACATGTGCACACACATGTATGTAAACATAATATTTTCTTAAATAGTGATCTGCGATTATTTGATTGCCACAAGATAGTAGACGGGGCTTTGTTATAACATTTCATCTGAAAGAGAATAGCTCTAACAGCATAGTGTCCCTACAGTACTGCCCTGGAGTGTTAGCAGAGTATTTTTGTATGTTCAAGTTTCTAGAATGAATCTTACACCCACAGTTCTCTGATTCAGAAGTGATGCCTCTGACTGTACTATTTTACTAACCATTTTAATGATGGAAAGCCCCCCAAACAACTCTGTGATAACGACTATATATATATAATTACGATTTGTCCATTGAGGGTTAAATATTGTGCACGTCACTGAAGATAACCTCTTATTTTTCTTTGTTAGCATCTATCAAAGAAGATCAACAAAGGCTCAGAAAACTCTCGAGTTTACATGGTCAAATTGCTGGAGCCAAATCCTTTGCTCATGGAGTTACTGAGAATCCTGACAACAAACATAAGTAGAGAGAAAATGAGTACAAGAGTCATAGAATTTCTCAGATTTTTCACGGTCAGTCATGCTCAAAGTAGACTTGACTTAATCTCCCTTTTTTCTAACATGATTCACTGTTATAGGTTATTTGTAAGGACTATTTTGTGGGTATTGTAAGGATTTGCTATGCCAGTGTTTTATTTAACGGCTGTAGTGTGATTCTTCTGGGATTTTTTTGTTAAATTTTAGTGAGAGAATTTCAACTAGAGAAAAATGTTTTTGTTTATTGAAATTACAGCAGGACAGTGGAACTTAAAACCTACATGCATCATCGCCAACTTCTATTTAAGTAATATATTGGGCTCAGTACAAAATCCCTTGAAGCATTATAAATCACAGGGTAACATTATAAATCATAGGGTAACATTATAAATCGTAGGGCAACATTAGACCTCACAGGATACATATAGTAGAGCACCAGGATAGAAGTTGGTTTCAAGATGTAACAAAGAAGAAAGAGATTGAGAGAGGCAAAGTGGAGTGGAGAGGCAAGGAAGACTCTGGGCAGAAGAGCATAGCATTTTTAGAGTGGAGATTTCAGAATTTCCAAGGCAAATTAATTAAAGATGCAAGGGAGTGATCAAAATAAGAGGAGCTCAATGGATCAAAATTAGAGAAGTGCTGAGGTCTTGGAAGAATATAGGATTGGAGGAGAGATCAGAAGTTGTGTAGATATGGATTGGAGTGCTTGGAAAACAAGAATGAGAATTATTATTGGGACACTGCCACATGAGTATCAGTGATTATGGGAGTTATGAATCAATGGAATTTTATACATGTTAAAATATGTACAAAGAACTTGTGGATAACAAGTTTATGGAGAAAGGTACATCTTAAAACAGTTTAGATGTCATTTAGCACACAGACAGTGAAAGGAAAATGTGGCTTATAGCTTCCTCACTTGGTATGTCTCAGATATGTAGCCAAGAGCCCATATCCAACCTGTATGACTCTATGTTCATCCGAGTAAAATATTTATTTGCATTCATGCAAACCCTACATTTCTTTCAACAGAGCAATGTTTGTAGTTGTATGCATTCCTGTTAACGAAGTCAAACTAACTGCAGTTCTGCATGTAATTCACTTCATTTACTTTTGCAGAAACATGGTTGTTGCAATTTCCATGAACATTCTCCAGTGTTGAGAGCAATCCTTCAAATGTAATTACCCACCACAAATCAGAGCAACGCATAATTCTTTCATCCTATTTAAATGTATTTTGTGTGATTTATATTTGAGAGCCATTGGAGATTATATGGTTGAGTGCTGGTAGATAGGGAATAAGAATCTAAATCAAAACCTGATGATTCATTTTCAAAATCTGAAATCACACCCAAAGGAACTTACTTTCCTTATAACCAAGCTGGTGAATTGATCAAGCAAGGGTTAGATATAATCTTTTCAAGAAAAACAGCAACATTTGCTGATGTGTTATGAAGTTGTATATAATAGGGTTAATTGGAATGTGTATCGAAAGCATAAGTGGGTATATATTACAAAATTGCCACCTGCCCATTTTGTAAGGTTGAATAGTAAGATTAAACGAGAACTTACCAAGTTCGAAATTGATCTTTATTTTATGAGGAGTTGCGGTGTGGAATCACAGAACGCACCATGATTGGAAATAGTAAGATTAAGAATGTAGAACATACCAGTTGACCTTATGATAGATGGTGGGAGTGGAGGGCACGAAATCCCTCACCGCAACTCCTCATAAAATAAAGATCAACCTTCGAACTTGGTAAGTTCTCGTTTAATCTTACTATTTTATTTCGGTGTCACATGAGTGACTTCGTGAAAATTTCAAAGCTCTGTGATTTCACGCCCTGAACATCGTCCATGCTATCACACTGCCGCAATACTGATGGAGGAAGGCTGTTAATGCATTGCAGATTGAGCAGGCTGAAAAATAATGCATATTTATTGCACAAATAACAAAACAAAAACCCCTAACTCGGTGACAAACATTCACTGAGCGGCTCCCAGCACGTCTTCTGTGAATGTTGCGGGGGCGACCAGCGGTTTGTTGTAGAACCACTGGAAGGTTGCTTCACTAGCCCATCCCGCAGTGGTGAGGATGTGGTCCATAGGCACCTCCATGGCCCTCGCCGCTGATGTGGATGCAGCCCTTGTAGAGTGAGATTTAAAAATGTTAGTACCTACTCCTGCTGCACCCAACACCGCCCTGAGCCACCTTGCGATAGTCTGCACAGTCACCCAGTGATATGGAGATATGTGGATGATGAGGAGCCCCTGCTCCAACTTCCGGATGGTTCGTGTAGTGTGGATGTCGAGGCGGAGATGGGTGACTATGCAGAGGGTGGCATCAGTGGGGTAAGCCCGAAACTCCAACTGCCGCCCATGAGCCCCAGGTCTGTGCTGTTTCAATAGGTCCTAGACAAAGAAAGTCACCTTTGCAGGGGTGGAGACCATGCTATCCAGCCGCAGCTTCTGCAATGCCTGGACTCGTTGAGCTGTAGTCAGTGCCCTCAGCATCACCACTTTGAGGGTGAGCTTTTTGAGTGGTAACTCTGTCATAGGAGACCAGCTCCTCAGTAGGGTCAGAGATGAGGTCCATGGCTCTTGGGTGATATGCCGGCTTTGATGAGCGGCCTCTTTAGAACCTGTACGCCAACATGTTTAGGTGACCATGGCACGTGTGACTGTCCCCCGTAATGGGGTTAGTAATCAATTTGGGGTTTTTACCAAACTGAATCCACGGACGTTTCAAAATTTGGAGGCCCACCGGGTACCATGGCTGAGTAGGCCAGTCGGGTATGATCAAAATGCCAGTTGCAGAATCCAGTTGAATGTTCTGCAATACCTGACTGATGAGGCAGAATGGGGGAAATGCGTAGCAAAACCATTTCCCCCAATGGAGAGAAAAAACATCCATAGTACTGCCCCAGGGTCTGGTTCCCGAGACACATACGTTAGTATCTGATGGTTCAACCTGGAAGCAAAGAGGTCAATATCTGGTGTGCCAAAGTGAGCTATAATTTCAGCAAAAATTTGGGGATTCAACATCTACTAGATGTTATCATTGAACACTCGTGAACTGGTGTCCGCCACTGTACTGAGCTTCCCTGGTAAATAGGTCGCTGTGATCCAAATATTTCTCTCAATGCATCAGTGCCAGATTGTGTTTGCAAATTCATCACAAGATAACAACCTGATACCACCCATATGATTGATATAAGCCTGCACCGTTGTGTTATCTATTTGGAGGCGGACATGTAAATGCCGTGAGTTAGTACAGTAAGCCCGTAGTCCATGGAAAGCCCCTAACATCTCCAGATAATTTATCCCTTGTGTCTGGAGGAGGGTAGACTCGTAAGGGTCCAATCTGCCACCACAACTGGACATGGTGTCAGTTGCACCCCAACCTTGTGCGCTTGCGTCAGTCTGTAGCACGACGGATGGGTTGCTAACAATGATGGGTCTGTGATACTCACTAATATTGTCAATCCACCATCGTAGCTCAGCTCTAGCCGGATTTGGCAACCGTATTGGTCTATCAAAGTGCCCAGCATTTGCATTTAATGCTGCGATCTTTGCTCTTTGTAAATTTTGGTAATGTAACAGTCCGAATTGCGCAGCTGAGAATGTAGCTTCCAATTTCCCAATTACCTTTGCCGTTTGTCGGATAGTCAGCACCCTGGCGCAAGCAAGGCTGTAGCACGCTTCTCTTATGTCTAAAGTTTTGTTGGTCGGGATAGTGATCATCATTAAGTTTGTGTCAATGGTGAAACCCAGGTAATCCATAACTTGAGAGGGGTTCAGTTTGGATTTGTCAGGATGGGTTACAAACCCTAATGTCTCGAATAAAGATTTGGTCACTGTAACTGCCAGCGTAGCCAATTGGAGGGTCTGCCCCACGATAAGGATATCGTCTAAATATGCCATGACGGTATAATTTTGTTGTCGGAGGAGTGCCAATATGGGTTTTACTAATATGGTAAATAGTCTGGGGGCTGTGGTTAACCCATTGGGTAAGGCTTTGTATTGCCACAACTGTCCCTTCCAGACAAATTTCATGACCTTCCTGTGAGATTCTGTGATGGGAACTGCATAGTATGCATCTTTTAAATCGATGCAAGCCATAAAGTACCCCGGGTAAAGCAGCTGCTTAGCTGTTTCGAAGGTATCCATTTTACAATGGGTATATTGTACAAAAGTGTTCAACTGGGTTAGGTCTATGATAATCCGACACCCCCATCTTTTTTTGTTTTTGTAAAGATGTTAGACACAAACTCAAGGGGTTCGTGTATCGTTTTGCCAATCACCCCTTTGGCTGCTAGCCGTAAGATTTCAGCATGTCCCTCCTTTATCTCATTCTGAGAGAGCGTAAAAATGCGCTGAGATTCATGCTGTGTGGGGGAAGTTTACCATCAATAACTTCTATGACATAACCGTGAACACTTTGTAGAATAAACGTGTCTGTGGTGATTGCATCCCAAGCACCACGAAATGCCCACAACCGTCCCCCGACTTGTGCAGGTAGAAGTGCTACTGCCTTAGAGGAACCAGACCCGCCTTACCTCCATGGTTAACGGCGGGTCTTGGCATATGGCGTTTTGGGGGGACGTTGCGGTGCTTGTCGTGGTGGTGGCTGCATCTTCCATGCGGGCCTCTGCAGGCCTTGCCCTAAAAAAGGCCGCTGCTGTCGGGGAATTGGAGGAGGATAGGTCCTTGTTGTCCTATCCGGCTGGCGCGGTTTCCAAGTAGAGTATGGTTGTTGTCGCTGATATGGGTGAACTTTAGCCGGTGGAGGTTTCATAAGGCCCACGGTCTTGGCCTCCTCGTCGAGTTCTTTGACTTGCTTGGAGAGATCTTCCCAAACAGCTGATGAGGTGGTGGAGGGGTGGAGGGACGGCACAACCCTGCAAATTTCGTGTTTTTGGGCTGGATGGAGCTCTTGCGCAGGCAGTTGATTTCAAACTGGGTGTTGCAGAGAAGTGCCAGGGCATCCTGCTGCTCGCTGGTCACATTATCACCATCGAGGGTCTCGGCATGCGCCA
The DNA here is from genome assembly GCA_035221665.1 of Okamejei kenojei. Classification (NCBI taxonomy): domain Eukaryota; kingdom Metazoa; phylum Chordata; class Chondrichthyes; order Rajiformes; family Rajidae; genus Okamejei; species Okamejei kenojei. Next base: position 60,075,933 of record CM069133.1, read on the forward strand.
TAATGCCTGTCAACAGGAGCTTCAGGATTCGCTGGAGACGGACATCCTGCATCTTGGTGGACGTGCTCAAGTTTCCCCAGATCTGGGCATTAACCGTGGGAACACTGAGATTGATGCAGTTCTCAGGCGGCTTAAACTTGTCCATGGTCTCATTGATTACCTGACCCTGAAGCTGGTGAGTGGTCAGGTAATTAATGGTGCTTCCTAGTTTGGGGTGCAGTGGCTCCCCTGTGTGGGTAGCCATGGCAAATTTCCCCACTACGTCCAGCAGGTCCACATCATGCTCTGGCTCTGCGGCCTCTGGCATCCCTGGGTCTTCATCGAAGGCAGTGGCCTGACAACTGCTGCCACTCCTGGCTGGAGAAGACGAGATGCTGAGCGGTCTCCTGGCGTGGCTAGTTGAGGCCCGAGACTCCCATTCATACCGGTCCATGTCCCGCTGGAGTAGTTGCTCCACCAACAGCTCCAACCGAGCAATGCGACCGTCCCCGCTACTCGCGGCGGACAAGCCGACTTCCCCAGGCTCTGCAAATTCACTGGGGCTTCTACCAGCAGACCACACCTCCATAAGATGCAGACTAGGGTCCGATGGTAAGTTGTCATGGGCTACTGCTCCTGTAGGCCCATACGACTCCCGCACGGACTCTCTGCTAGTCGGCCTTCGAGCGGACTGTGGCGGTCCACCTGCCTGGTAGGAAGGCAGTGGAGATGATTTGGCGCCGGTCCCCGGTACCTGGCTCCCCGAAGTCCGTGCAGGCTGACCTCCACTGTCGCCCAATTTTCTTCGTGGAGGTGCATGGTCGGCAGCTGCCAGAGCTAAGCTAACCGACCGTCTACTGCTGCCACCGGCGCCCTTGTCCGCAGCCTGACGCAGCGGTATGTCGGCATCTCCCGCTCCTGCAGGGCTGCTCGACGCAGCAGTAGCTCTGCCTGACGGCCCTACGGCAGATATCCCTGGCAGCTGTACATGGCGTGCTGCGGCTGCGGGGCTCCCCTGTAGCGCAGCCGTTTCCCGGCCCGGCCCCCGTGGATCTACAACAACACGGGGTGATGCCGCTGTCGGCGGTCGAGGCACGTTGCCATGTACCTGGTTGCTCCCCCGCTTCCTGGGGATCAAGGCACAAAGTCTGGGTCTGGAATTTCCAGCTCCTGTGCGAACATCCATTCGGGAGATAAGTCGGGCGCTGGTGTAACTGAAGCGCCCGACTTCCGCACCTTTACCTCCGGCTGTCCGGTTGTTGCCGGTGTGGCCCGCAGCTTCGGAGAAAGTGTCCGCTGGCTTGTCGGCATCCCGCGGGTCCTGGAAAGTTTCGCCTTCCCTTTCCCTTTGCCGTCCATGCTGTAACCAACTAAAGGTTAGTGCACTTACCTGAAACAGCCTTTTTGAAGGAGCTGGTGGAGAAAGCGCACTCCCCCCCCCCCCCCCCCACTCCCCCCCCCCCCAGATTGTCGATATGCGTGCTGGCGGAGTCTTCACGAAGTCTCTCACGTGACTCCGAAATAAAATCAATCTTAACAGCTCATTCAGTGATTACTATGCGTTTTCTAAAATAAGATGTTACTTAGGGACAACAGCAACATACAACAGAAATAATACAGTACCTTTAATGTAACCATGTTTCAAGATGCATTTTCAGGGGTGGAATCAAATTTATAAATTATTGCTGAAAATCCACTTGTAGAAGTATCTGAGCAGATGATCAAACATGATCAAACAGATGGATTTTAGATAGCATATTGAAGGATTAAAGAGGTGGAATATTGGAAAGATTTTAGTTGGCCAGAATTACCCGCCAAAATAATAATACCAGCCAAAATCTAAAGAGGCTGACTTCAGAAGATTGGAGATGATTGCAGGAATGAAGGTGATTGGAGATATTGGGAGAGTCAGGACCATGGAGGAACCTGAGAGTTGGCAGCTAAGATTATTGTTGCAATACATGCTGCATCCAAATGCAATTTATTCTGTACTTCTAATTTCTATCTACCTCAGTGTTTCTTTCTCTGCTGCTACCTTAGACTTAAGTGAAATCATTTTTTTTTATACAACAGCATTCTGCAGGCATGGTGGACCAATCCTTCGGTTATTACATTTAAAACTAATCAGTATCCACATATTGGTTTTGAAAATCATTGAGCAAGCTATGATTGTTGCATTAATGTCAGTTGCACAGTAAATTGAAGCAATGGCCAGTGTTCATACAAAGATAATTAATTACAGAAAATCACACAAGATGAGGGGTCAATGTATTCTTATGTAATTGAAATAGTCCCCTGTGAAAAGTGGGAAATTGGGTTCTCCATTCAATTGCTTACCTTTACAAAGAGAGAAAATGCTTGTTATGTATTAGCTAATCTCAATATGAGGTATCACCAAGGCTAAATGTGTTAGAAGGAACTGCAGATGCTAGTTTAAACCAACGGTAGACACGAAAAGCTAGAATAACTCAGTTGGACATCATCTCTGGAGAGAAGGAATGGGTGATGTTTTGGGTCGATGTGTTTCGCTGAGTTACTCTAGCTTTTTGTATCTATCTTCGTATTACCAAGGCTACTTCTGCCTGGTGCTGTGATATAAGGAGTAGCCATGATTTATGGACGGCACGGCGGCGCAGAGGTAGAGTTGTTGCCTCACAGCCCTTGCAGTACCGGAGAACCGGGTTCGATCGCAACTACGGGTGCTGTCTGTTCAGAGTTTGTACGTTCTCTGTGTGTCAGCATGGTTTTTATCCGAGATCTTCGATTTCCTCCCACACTCCGAAGACGTACAGGTTTGTAGGTTAATTGGCTTGGTGTAAAGTGTAAAGTTGTCCACAGTGTGTGCAGGATAGTGTTAATATGCGGCGATTGTTGGTTGTGCGGACTCGGTGGGCCAAAGGGCTTGTTTCTGCACTGTATTTGTAAACTAAAAAAAAACAAAAAACTAAAGGAGACAACTATGGCAGTGCTCCCTTCTTAGAAACAATGAAACATAGAAAATAGGTGCAGGAGTAGGCCATTCGGCCCTTCGAGCCTGCACCGCCATTAAATATGATCATGGCTGATCATCCAACTCAGTATCCTGTACCTGCCTTCCCTCCATACCCCCTGATTCCATTAGCCACAAGGGCCACATCTAACTCCCTCTTAAATGTAGCCAATTAACTTGCCTCAACTATCTTCTGTGGCAGAGAATTCCAGAGACTCATCACTCTCTGTGTGCAAAATGTTTCCCTCATCTCGATCCTAAAGGAATTTCCCCTGATCCTTAGACTGTGACCCCTTGTTCTGGACCGCCCCAACATCGGGAACAATCTTCCTGCATCTAGCCTATCCAAACCCTTAAGAATTTTGTAAGTTTCTATAAGATCCCCCCTCAGTCTTCTAAATTCTAGCAAGTTCTAGCCAAGTCTATCCATCTTTCCCTCATATGAAAGTCCTGACATCCCAGGAATCAGTATGGTGAACCTTCTCTGTACCCCCTCTACGGCAAGAATGTCTTTCCTCAGATTTGGAGACCAAAACTGTACGCAATACTCCAGGTGTGGTCTCACCAAAACCCTGTACAACTGCAGTAGAACCTTCCTGCTCCTATACTCAAATGCTTTTGCTATGAATGCCAACATACCATCACGTTAACATTTTACATTTAAACTGTGAAAATTATTCTAACAGTTAAAAGTTTGTCCCCTGGTGCTTGCACTAATCATGTAATATTGAAATACATGTTGGTATTCAGTCTGAAATTCCCTGATGTCAATGGAAATGAGTGCACAATTAGTGTATAAACAAAGGAGCCAGTTCAGTCCTTCGGTTCCATGCATTTGTTTCCTTCTGCAGACACAAAACCAATGGTGTTTCCTCAGCTTTGCAATTATAAGTGGATTTTAAAAGGACAATTAAACATAGAACACTTATAAGAATGATACACAAGATCTGTGTATTATCAACTGCAACAAGTATCAATCTAAAATTACATTTCAAGCACATTGGATCAAGTTGGTGGTTGAGGACAGTGTTGATGGTGAAGTAATGAATAAAATGCACAAGGATGTGAATTTAAATCTGATGCATTGTTGGATGATGTGCCATGTGATCATTGAGCATTGGAGTGATAGAAGATGAGATCGATACAAGCACAGATTCATGGGTCTACTTTAAGGAATATGGATGAGGTGAAGAGGACAGACTTAACAATTGTGCAGGAAGGAACTGCAGATGCTGGGTTACATCAAAGATAGACACAAAATTCTGTAACAACTCAGCTGACAGGCAGTATCTCTATCGAGAAGGAATGGTGACGTTTCACACATCAAGATCTTTCATCTTCTTTAGCCATTGTGTATATTATATTCGCTTACACGATATAGCCTTCATTGAGAAGGTCAGGGTCCATTAACCATACTTGATTGTCCATTGAGAAGGTGCTGAATTAGCCTCCACTTTGTATCACTTCAGTTTTTCTGGCTAAAGGTGTTCCTAATATTATGGGTTAGGGAGTTTCAGGATTAAGACCCATTAATGATGAAGGAACAGGGTTATTTCCAAGCCAGATAGAAGTTGACTTGAAAGGCAATCTGCAGAAGGTACTTTTCCCATCAGCTCTTGTCCTTCTCGGTTGTAGAGATTCCTGATTTGGAAGGTCCCAATAAAATAAAATAGGCAGATGAGGAGACAAGTTCGTCCATCTGTGATGTACTTATCATTATTTTCACCAGTCATTCTCCCCTCCCTTGTATTTTCAATTTTACTTGCTTATTGTGATAGAGAAAAACACCATCCTTCTCATTGGATGCATGCCAGCTCCCAAGTCTCACTAGTCTCACTATTTAATATTGTCATTGCTTGCCCATTTAAAGCTTTAATACACTCTGCCCAAAGTTTCAACATCTTTGCAAATGCATTGTTCCCAAAATTGAACATTCAACTCAGGATGAGGTCTAACTTGCTAAATATTTAGATAATTTCTCTTTTGATTCCAGATCGCCATCTCACATATGTTGTTAATTTCAATTTGCTGACCCTTGTACTAAATTGTTGAAATAAATCCTAAACTTTTTTTTGCCTTCTGTCAGCCAGAGAACCTTATCTCCCTTAAGCTTCCTAAGCAATAATTGCTTATCAAAGTAAGCAGTCCTTGATACTTTCAGAGGCTTCAGCAGTTTTAAGGCTCAGCAAATAATTGTTTGGGGAAAGCAGTAAATGTGTAATTGTATTTCTTTTGCATAAATGTGGTGAAGCCAACCATTCCTTACTGTTCTTTTCTGCTGGGGGAACGATAAGGACTTTCTTCATCTCTCTAATGCTCGCCATTTTATTCCTTTACGATGCCCCAAGGTTAGAAATCACACAGAGAAATGACAAAAGTGCTGCTGATTGTGCAGCCTCATCCAAAAGGAATTAATAATGTAATGAAAAGAAAAGAAAGAAGAAATTGCTTTTAGCCAAGACAAAATTACAATCTTATCTACACCACAACATTTGGTATTAAACAGAGCCTTCCTAGAACGGCAAGATGGTGCAGCTAGCATGAGCTGGTGATTAGATACAGTAGCCAGCTTGGTGATAATCTTCCAGTATCAAACAATGCTTATAGCACCAAGCGTCAACATTCTTTCTCTGTCCCTCCAGGTGAAATGCCCTTATAGCAGTGATTGGACCACCATGGGTGAGGAATAAACCTGATATCTATGCCTCTGATATTACTCAGAGACCCTTGACCCTTTTGAACGCTGGTGGGGAGGTGCCAGGTCCACGGAGAGCTGCGGCTGCACCAGCACCGGGAACACGCTGGTGGGGAGGTGCGCAGGCCCCACGGAGGCACGCAGGCCCATGGAGAACCGCGGCTGCACCCGCACCTGGAACAACGCTGATGGGGAAACATCGCAAGCGGTGTAGCAGGAGGCAGAGAAGGGGAAGCGCGGAGGAGCCTACGCTAGGCTAAACGCGAACCCTCACAAACCGGCGTGCTACAGTCATGTTGGCAAATGTCCGCTCCCTCGACAACCAGATGGACTACATCAGAGAGTGGAGAGCCTCCCAACGAAGCGTGAGGAACTGCTGTGTCTACGTCCTAACAGAGACCTGGCTGAATCAGAACATCATATGCTACGATCCAGTTTGGAGGGACTTATGCTATACAGAGCTGATAGAGTAGTTTGTTAGCTGGTAAGGCAAGAGGAGGGGGACTGGCTGTGTATGTAAACAGATCATGGTGCCGGGATGCTGTGGTGTTTTCCACTTACTGCTCATCCCATGTGGAGCTAATGACTGAAATGCCGACCCTTCTACTTACCCAGGGACTAACGGCAGTCTTCATAACAGCCGTCTATGTACCACGAGCACGGACGTGAAGGATGCAATGACACAGGTCTCAACAACATCAGTGAGCATCAGAGGGAACATCCAGATGCTTTCTTCATGGCAGCTGGGGATTTCAACCAGGCAAGTCTACTTCTGTCCTGCTAAATTCTACCAGCACGTAAACATTGCAAACCAGGAGAAAGAACAAACTAGATCCGGTGTACTCCAACATTAAAGATGCATATAAAGCAGCCCCCCCCCCCCCCCCCCATAATCGGCAACTCTGACCACCTAGCGGTTATGCTCACACCTGCATACAGACCCAGGTGATACAGGACAGGCCAACGGTCAAAGAGGTCAGAACATGGCCACAGGAATACCGAGACACTGCAGGACTGTTTCGAAACCACGCAGAGGGCATCTTCAGAGAGGCAGCAACAGATGACAGTGGCATCAACCTCCAAGAATACACAGATTCCGCATCAGATACATCAATAAAGCATCGAGGATGTAACGGTGGTAAAAACCGCCAGGAGGCGTGCCAATCAGAAACCCTGCTAACTGGGGAAGTGTGTTCCCTACTGAGAATCATGGAATGCTGCATTAAATCTGGAGGCAACGCAGCATACAAACTGGGCAAGGAGTAACCTATCCAGGGGATCAGGGAAGCAAAGAGGCTGTATGGACAAAAACTTAAATAGTCACTTCACAAATGACAAAGACAACACGTCGCTTGTGGCAGGGATTTCATACCATCACTGACTACAAGCCCCCCCCACGCGGATATGCCAAAATGACCCCTCTCTACCCAATGAACTGAACGAGTTTCTACACATCGTTTGAGGTTGTAAAAACAGCACCCAGACACTAGTGCACTAACTGCCATCTCCCAGTGACCAGTCGCTCCAGACTGTCCGCAGAGCCGGAGTAAAAAAGGCCTTTGCCAGCATCAACCCACGCAAAGCCACAGGGCTGGACAACATTCCTGGGGTGTGTGCTAAGAGACTGCGCCGAGCAACTGAAAGATGTCTTCACAGATATTTTAAAACTCTCGCTCAGTCCAGGCAGTAGTGCCCAACTGTTAAGAGTGCCACCCATCGTTCCTGTCCCGAAGAAACCAAACCCAGCCTGGGGCTATAATGACTTCGACCAGTGGCTCTAAACACCGATAGTATTGAAGTGTTTTGAGCGACTGGTTATGCAGCATATCCAAAATAGCCTACCTGCCGACCCTAAACCCACTGCAGTTCGCCTAAAGAGCCAACCGATCCACAGAAGATGCAGTCTCAACAACTCTGAACCGCGTACTGCCACACCTTGATCGGAAAAATACTATGCCAGGATCCTCTTCATAGACTTCAGCTCTGCTTTTAACACAATCATTCCGCAGCAGCTGGTGGAAAAGTTGGAGTTATTCAGGGTTGATGCTGGCACATGTAACTGGGTTCTGAACTTTCTATCACAAACGGCAGCAGACAGTCAGGGTGGGGAGTAGACATCAAAAACCATAGCCGGAGCACTGGCTCGCCCCAAAGGCAGTGTCCTAACCCCCCTGCTGTTTAGTCTGCTTATACACACTGTACTGCTAGACTCAACAACACTTCATCAACAAGTTCGCTGATGACACAACAGTGGTGGGTCCTCATCAGTGACAATGATGAGTCGGCGTACAGGATGGTGGGTGGAGCTGCTCACAGGATGGGTGCAAATCCCACAACCTCATTCTCAATGTGGAAAAAATGAAGGAGATGGTTTGTTGACTTCTGGAGGCGGGAAAACAACGCCATACACCTCTGCACATCGATGGAGCTGATGTGGAAAGGGTCAGCAGTGTGAGTTCCTAGGACTCCACCTGTTAGATGACCTGACGTCCTCGACCAAACACCACAGCACTGGGCAAGAGAGCCCAGCAGCGACTACACCCTCCTCCGAAGACTACGGAAAGCAGGTCCTCCCCACTGCACACCTACGAACATTTTATAGGGGGACAATCGAGAGCACATTAACCTACGGCATCACCTGTTCGGGAGCTGCAAGGAGTACGAACGGCAACCAACTGGACAGGATTGTGAAGACCGCCAGAAGATTAGTGGTGCTCTTCTCCCGTTTATTGGCCGAACAATACAGGAAGAAGATGTATTATAGCAGAGCCATCTCTCCATCATCAAAGACCCCTACCAACCCATCCCATCACATATTCTCCATCCTGCCAGCTGGAAGAGGTAACAGGAGCATCTGCTGCAAAACCACAGGATGCCTTCGCTCAGCTTTCTCCCCACAGGCTATATGACTGATAAACGGACTTTGGCCCCCTGCCAAAGTATCGCGCACCAAATACCTGACACCTGACACACTGAAGCAGAGACCAATTGTCGTGCCACTGCCAATCTAACTCGAGATAAAGTGTACTTTATTCTCTATTTCTATTTTAATTTTACCGCATACTGGTTGAGAAACATTTTTTCGTTTCCTCTGGGTATGTAAGTACTCAAAAAATGACGATAAAGATATACAATACAACAAATCATGTAATAACAGCAGAGATGCTGTTTAAACTGAAGATAGACCCAAAAAATTTGGAGTATCTCAACGGACTGGCAGCATCTCTGCGCGAAGGATGGTGACGTTTCTTGTCGAGACCCCATGTTTTTCTGAACAAATCATGAAACCATTATTGGGGGCCTCTGTCCCACAATGTGATTATTTAAGGCAATTCGCCTGAAAAACGGCAACTGAATTGGCGACTGTTTTAGAGAATAACACAAACCACTCAAAACACACACAAAGGCGGGATCGATAGAGCACTGTAGGAAATACACACAGTGCAAAGCCAAGGTGTTACAGACACACATCGCAAATGAATACCGCTACTCTCTCCAGGAGCGGCAATATTCTAGTAGCCACTAATTTTTTAAATGTTAGAAACAATCACGGCAACCATAATGATGCCACGACTATTTCCCAAAATGCAGGAACTCCATCACAACCAGAAGGCGACTCCTGGCAACCACCCGCAAAACATGTGGCAACCATGTGGCGACCGCATAGTCATCTGCAGTCACCTAAGTGGGACAGCCCAATAACATTCTAATATAGGAATTTTAACCAGGGAATCCAAAGGAGTTTAAATTTGGTGGGTAGTTCCCAGCAACAGGGGAATTAATTATTTCTTGGACAATTATAATCTTTATCTTAATAACAAAAAAGGAAGAAAGGCAGAATAGTTCACAGAGGTAACATTGGACTGAGAACCTAATTTCTACAGCCCTACCTGGTCGGAGATGCGACTTATCTCCCGAGCCGTGTTTTCGCCCCTTTCTCGCGGCCTACCAACAACTGGAGCGGCGTTTCCCTGCCGGGAACCAGCTAGGACTCACTTCAGCTTCGAGCTATCCGCGCGGCACATCAGGGCACCATTGTGGAGTGGGCTATGCCTTGCCCAGGTCGCCGTGCGGTGGGCCCCGGGGCAAGGACCGCGCCGACTCCAACATCTGAGAAGCCTGTGGTCGGGGCGTCCATCCTGGGCATCTCATGCGAGGTCGCCAGTGTCGAGCTCTGACCGGCGCGGCCCGTGGACTTCGGGAGCGCGGTCTCCAGGAGGAAAGCGTCCGCTCCAGACACATCCGGGGGGGTCCGCTGAGAGTGTTATTCACCCGACTCCAGACCTCCATCATCCGGCAAGGAGGGCCGAAGCTCAGCTGCCTAGCGCGACTGGGTGGAGCCTCAAAAGGCCCCGAATAAGGGTGAACAGGGCTGGAACGGATTTTTGCTGCCTCTCCACAGTGTGAACCATTAGTGGGGGGGATGTTTTTATGTTTTATTGTTAAATATTTTAATGTTTGTGGTCCTATGTTTATTGTGTGCTGGCAATTCAAGACACATTTTAACTACACCAATTGTGCATTGAATAATAAATGTCCCTTAGTATCCTTTGTAATCCTTTGTATCCTTTGAATTTCTTGTTAGCTTTTAGCACACCCAGAACAAAGTAGGCACGAATACTGATCAGACAATGTGTCCAAAACCATTGCATAATATATACACACAAGAATAATTAAACAGATAAAAGCATATAAACAGATTATAGACTATTAAGTTCAGAGTTTTGTCCGAGCCGAGTTTACTAGCCTGATGGCTGTGGGAAGCATCTGTTTCCTAATCTGGTCATTGCAAGTTTCAAGTTCCTGTACCTTCTACTGAAGGTATGGGGAGATGAGTGTACGGCCTGTATGGTGTGGGTCCCTTCATGATGCCTGCCAGCCTTTTTGAGCAGCGACTGTGATAGATCCCTTCGATGGACGTGTCAGAGCCGATGATGGACCTGGGCCACTGTTTAACCCCTTTTTGTAGTCTTTCCACTCGCAGAGTCTCAGGTTTCCGAACCCAGCCCACAATATAATCAGTCAGCAAGCTCTTCCACTGGCACCTGTAGAAGTTAGAGAGAGTCCTCCTTGACATTACCGACTCTCCGTAATCTTCCTCAGGAAGGTAGAGGCGCTGATGAGCTTTCTTTTTGATTGCATCAGTGTTCACAGACCAGTAGAGATCCTTCGCAGAGATGTGCACGCCAAGAAATTGAAGCTCTTGACCCTTTTCATCATTGACCCGTAGATATAAACGGACTGTGGGTCCCCCATCCTCCCCCTTCCAAAGTCCACAATCTTCCCTTGGTTATTGCTGGTGTTGAGGCTAGTTTATTGTGCTGGCACCAATATGGTCCAGTCAGTCCGATCTCACTTCATACTCTGACCTTTCCCCTCAGTGATACATCCCACAACAGATGGTTCATCAGCGAACTTGAAGATGGAGATTCGCACAATGAACCGGCTACACAGTCATGAGTATAGAGCGAGTACAGCAAGGGGGCAAAGCGCGCAGCCATGAGGTGCACGCTTTCCCGTCTGATTGTATCATTAAGGCTGAAACCCAAAAAACATTTTTTACCATACAAACTGACTGTGGTCTTAAATGAGGAAGATGAGATCCAATTGCAGAGGGAAGAGCAGAAAACCCAGTTCTGCGAGTTGGTAACGCACTGAAGGGATGGATGTATTAAATGCTGAACTGTAATCATGAAATCACAGCCTGACATATGAGTTTTGGTTTTCAAGTGGTCCAGAGCGGAGTGAGGGCCAGGGGCGAATCACATCCACCGTTGCTCTGCTGTGCCGGTAATCGAACTGCAAAGCTCAGGTTTTTGTTGAGGTAGGCGTAGATTTGCACCATGATCAACCTCTCAAAGCACTTTGTCATCACAGAAGATAGTGGCCTCTGGTCGATAGTCATAGAGGCATGTCACCTTGCTCTGTTGGGGGGCACCGGGGGGGGGGTATAATGCTACCCTTTTAAAGCAGTGGGAACCTCAAACCTCAGAATGAGAGGTTGAAAATGTCTGCAAAAACTCCAGCCTGTTTGTCCCGCACAGGTTTTTAGAACACGACCGGGTATACCATCAGGGCCAGGCCCCATCGAGGGATCACACCCCACTGAAGATTTTCTGTGGCTTGTGAATGAATACCCAATCATCACAGCGAATAATGGGGGCTTGAGAAAGGCACATCAGTGATTCTCCCTATATCAACGCTATGCGTAAAAAAGGCATTGAAGAAGCTCGTCACAGGGAGTGTTGGTTTCGCCGCCAACAATTCGAGCTGCTTGGCCTCCCCCAGATACCTCCAAACCCTTACCCACACCTTGTAGGGAGAGGATGGTAGACACCATTGCAAACCACTCAACACTGTCGCATAAGTGGAGAAGGTCCCTTTCGGCCTTTTTGAGGCCCTTAACCAAGCGTATCTGGTCTTCGTGTAACCACTAAATCATCAGGACATAAGTCCGGTGGCTGGTCTTCAGAGGAGATGTGATCTCATAGTTCATCCAAGGGCTTCTGATTGGGAAACACTTTGGGAAGAGTTGTTGGGAATCATCTCCACAACATTTCATTATAATCTGTAACGACATGCTAATTCGTCATCTGTTGCCGACTCCCCTAACATTGCCCAATCAACAACTCCAAACAGTCCTGCAGTTTTCCACTTCTCCCCCGAACCAGCTCTGTGCAGTCCTCACCTTGATGCTCCTTCATTGCTCTGCCTGTAGGCAGGAAGATGCAGCACCGCAGTATGGTTCGGATTTTACCGAGAGTGAGGCGAGGGATAGAGCAGTACACTTAGGTGGTGAGCTGGTCGAAGGTGTTTTGGTCCCTCGCATGCAGCAGGAGACATCTGGTGAAGTTTGGGAGTGATTTCTTCAGGTATCTTATTGAAGTCCCCATCTAGGTGGTGTACGCCTCGGGTAAGATCTGGTGCTTGTTGACCATGGCGTACAAACTCCTCCAGTCCAGAACGGAAGCTCCTGGTAGTAACTGTGTCAGATGATGGGAGAGTGAATTCCCTTTGAGTAGACGGCGACATTCACCACCAATGTTACCAAGTTTTTACACATTAGCTAAAATTGATATTTAAACCATTCAAAACTGTTGCATGTAGCTCCCCATGCATATATAGGCCTGTTTCCCTGCATTTTGATCAGCTTCATTCGGCAATGAGAGCAAGTCGGAAATATTTGCTCTATTTGTTCGTCCTCCTCAACACTGCCTGACTCCTCGCAGTTTTTATTTGACAATTTTAATGTTGTATTTTCGCACCCATAGTATTTTTCTTTGTCCTAAGGATATTTTATTTGAAATAGAATTCTGACAATTAGCTCGACCTGGGAATTGAGAATTAATAATCCATCCTGAACATTACTAATGAAAAATTAGCCGCATTATAAAAAGCGGAAAAAAGCATGTAATTATCACGATAACAATCAAACCTCATTTACGCACCAATCACTTATACACCAATGCCCATTTTGCATTTTGGCAAACATGTAATTACATTACTGCATCTCCTTTGTTATTAAGCTAATCCTGACATGCTACCTTTAAGGATTAATGTGAGATCTTCACCAGAATGACTGGCCTATTCAAAAGTTGATCATCATCTCTAAAGTGCAATGCAGATGTAATAAATGCTGACCCAGTTTGATAAAGTAAATTCCGCAGGCTAACATTTGCTTTTGAATCTTTCATTTCACAGAAGAGTATCAAGAGGTTGTTAATTATCTTCACACATGTATCAAATAGTTGATTTTAATGTTCCGTAAAGTTCGTTCCCAGCCATAGGATTTGTGTGCCTGCTGTTGATTCCACATAACTCTCCTTCCCAACACCTACCGCCAACTTAATTCATCAGGGACACTTCTTTTCCTATCTCTCTCAATGCCCTTTTTACTGCACAATGCCAATTGCTTCCCAAGCCCACTGCACCCGCACTATTTCCACATACCTATCATTATTTCCCTGCAGTTAGAAACACCTGAATATTCCTCCTGCTGAATGAATTCATAGGAAACAACATAAATGTTCACAAGTATGATTGAGATTGCCTACAACTGTCACTTGTGACACCATTTCAAACGCAGGAGTGTCACTAGTGGTATGAAATCCTGCTTCCTTGACAGCGATAAAACATCTGAAAGCCCCCATTGCAGAAGTTGGAAGGTGTGAAAGCAAAGCATGCAAAAGTAATTAACAAATTACGAAGAAACAGCTGTTTCTTAGGTTAATCACCCGGGGAACTCTTCAGCAAAGAAAGTTAAATTGCTAAAGTTTCCAATAATTATCTCACATTATGTTTTTCACACATATTACAATCATAGCATGGTTGAGTTGCAATAACGTCAGTTTATTCCACTATAGAAGAGACAAAGGAAAACTACAGCCGCCAGAAACTTGAAATGTTTTATACTGAAACATCAATTCGAGAGACCTGATATAAAACATTGAAATAGGTCAGATTAGGCCTTTGCCCCTTCGAGCCTTTGAGGCCAGCACCGCCATTCATTGTGATAAGGCTGATTTTCCCCTATCAATAACATGCTGCTTCTCCCCATATTCCACATCCCGCTAGAGCTCTACTATCTCCCTAGTGCTCCACACCCCTAGACTCTATCGCCTCCTCTTATAATCATCCAGTAGATTGGGCCTCCACTCCCTCAGCGGCAGGTAAATCCTAAATCACATCTCTGGGTGAAAACGTTTATTCTTCACCTCATCTTAATACCTCCCCTTGATTCTAAGACTATGGCCCAATCTGGACTCGTCGCCCAACAAGGGAAACATTTCCTCATCTAGCTTTCCATCCTTTATATGTATATGTTTTTCGATTGATCCCCCTCATCCTTCTAAACTCCATGAATGCAACCTAGTCTTTTCAATCTTTCCTCATATGACAGTCCACCAGGGATCAAACTCGGAACCTGTGCTGCACTGCCTCAAATCACAAGGATGCCGCCCTTCCTCCTCAAATTAGTGACCAAAACTGTGCACACTATCTGCCAGATGTGGTCTTACCAGTTCCCTTTCCAACTGCCAACCTCTTTACTCCTATACTGAATCCCTTGTTATGAAGGCCAACTTTCAATTAGCTTTCTTCACTGCTGCGTACCTGTAAGCCAACTTTCATTAACGGTACATGGACGCCCAGTTCTCGCTGCACCGTCCCCTTACCTAAACAAACCCATTGAGATAATATCTGCCCCTTGTTTTTTGGCTGCCAAAGTGGATAACCTTACATTTATCTATATTAAACTGCTTCTGCCTCACATCTGCTCACTCAACGCAAGCACAACCTGTCAGTCACCCTGCAACCTAACATCCTCCTGACAGTTCATAATATAAAATACGAGAAGGGCAAAATTACATGGACGTCAGAGTCTTCTGTCCCAATGATAACCTGGATTAGATGGAGCAGCTTTAAAAATAAGTGGCAAAGTTAGATGTGCGGGACACTTTTTTTGCACATGTGGTGCCTGGAACATTGCTCTCAGGGTTGGCGTGGAGGCCAGAATGAAGGTGGGGCATGGTAATTGGATTTATAATATGCCACATGGATATGCAGGAACAAATGGATATAGATCACTGTAATCTGAGGAAGATCGGGCGGGATGATCTTGGCTCCCATACCGCGACAGTGCCATCGCAGCGAGATTTTAAATGATTTAAGTTTTAACCGTATAGTGTTTCACCAAACGCATTGCAGGCCAAAAGGCCTGTTCCGATGCTATAAGATTCACATCATACTTATTAGCCAAGTATGTGATTGTAATAATGAGATTTTGATTTGCATTAAGTCATACCAATAATAGAAACAAGAAACACAAAATACATTTAACAGAAGCATCCACCACAGTACTCATCCACTGGCCTCACTGTGATGGCAGGTGATAAAAAAAGTTAAATCTCTACCCTTCTTTGTTCTCGCCGTGGGCGGGGCCATCGAGCCTTCTGGTTGACGGGACGATTTGGGCTTCCATAAACAGTGTGGCCTTCCACATCCAGCGATTTAATAAGATGTACAGGTAAATTACTTTGCAAAAAAGATGGTTTTACCAACTTCAATAACCACATTATAATTTGGAGACTGTTTTGCTTTCACAGTTATGAGATAAGGCAGACTAATGTCAAGTAATTGGAAAGTCATAGAAACACAGATACATAAAATTTAGGTGCAAGACAGACATTCGCCCTTCAAGCCGCACACGCCTTTCAATATATCTGGCGATCAGTCAACAACCTCAGTAACCGGTAACTGGCCGCCTCCATACCCCCTGAACCCTTCACGCACAAGGCCACATCCAACGCCCTCTTAAATAAGCCAACGAACTGCCTCAACACCTTCGGTGCAAGAATTCCCAAAGATTCACCACTCTCTGTGTGAAAAACGATTTTCTCATCTCGGTCCCTAAAAAGACTTCCCCTTATCCTTAAACTGTGACCCCTTGGCCTGGACTTCACCAACTTTGGATCAATCTTCCTGCATCTAGCCTGTCCAACCATTAAGAATTTTGTAAGTCTCTATAAGATCCCCCCCCCATCTTCTAATTCTACGAGTACAAGCCTAGTCTATCCATCTTCTTCAGATGGAGTCGTGCCATCCCAGAATCAGGCCTGGTGATCCTCTCTGTACTCCCTCTATGCAAGAATTCCTTTCCTCTATTAGAGAACAAAAACTGTACGCATATACTCCAGGTGTGCCTACTAAGACCCTGTACAACTTCAGTTAACCTCCCCTGCTCTTGTAACTCAAATCCTTTGCTCTGAGCCATCAAGCCATTCGCCTTCTTCACAGCCTGCTGCACCTGCAATGCCTACTTTCAATACTGGTGTTACCATGACACCCAGTCGCCGTTGCAATTCTCCCCTTTCCTAATCGTTCTCCATTCAAATAATAGTCTACTTTCCTGTGGTGTCAGCCCCCAAAGTGGAATAACCTCACATTTATCCTCAATTATACTGCAATCTGCGCTGCACCATACGAATTTTGCCCACTCACCCACACCGATGTTTCCTAACTGTTTGGTAATTTCCCCGTTTCTCTCATCCCTCCCTTATTGTGAAAATGGGGTGTCATTACTACCCTCCAAATCCTCAGGAACTACTCCAATCTAAAGCGGTATGAAAAATTATCGCTAAGGCATCTGAATTTCGGGCTACTTTCGTTAAGTACCCCTGTATGCATCCTATCTGGCCTTGGGATTATTCACCTTAATCCATTCAATTTACCCAACACCACTTCTTCCCATTGGATTTCATTCAGTTCCTCCATCTCATTGACTCTCGATCCCCTGCTATGACCGGCAAATTATTTATATCTTCCCTTATGAAGACAGAACCAAATAGTTATTCAATTGTCTGCCATGTCCCCGTGTTCCCAATGATCAATTCACCCTTTCTGACGCAAAGGACCCTACATTGTTTTAACAATCTTTTGTCGCTGCACTTTCGATAAAAAAAAAACTTTTGCAGGTCATTTTTTTGTTTTCCTCCAGTTTTCTTTTCATAATCCATTTTCCCTTTCCTAATTAAACCTTTGTCCTCCACGCTGTTGTCTCGAATTTTCTCCCAGTCCCCTGGTAAACTGCTTTTCTTCTGGCTAATTGTTACGCTTCAATCTTTGTTTGATACTAATCCCACTGATTTCCCTTGTATCCCATGGATCCTTCCTTCCCCGATTTATTCTTTTGCCATCTGATAACAATTTTGTGTACTTCATCCATGCTTCGGTGGGGGGTGATGGGGGGGGGGGGGGGGGGGGTGGGGGGGTTAAATGGCCTCCTTGGCATTTTTCCACCTCAACCCGCTCAAGAATCTATTGCCTTCTCAGTCTTTCCCATTCGCGCTCATACCCTCAAAGTTAACTTCTTAAGTTCAGGAACCTTTTCTGAATTAACAATTCACTCTCCATCCTAATGAGAACTCAACCATAAGGTCACCTCACTACAACATGCAGCTAACTACCCTTCCTCAGTACTCATACCCATTCTAAAGATACCTGCTCTCTGTTGGTTCCTCTACAGATGGTTTTTAGAAAACTATCCCGCATACATTCCAAGAA